>CM067370.1:155669813-156158080 GCA_034401795.1 Chaetoderma sp. LZ-2023a | reverse complement strand
CACGACACGACGATGTTCTCTGAAACAACCAAAACAACATCATAAGCTAATAAATAAAAAAACCAATTCTAATATACACATTAACCGTTTCACCGACAAATCCCTGAAAAAGTATATTCTTTATGTTAAAACAAGAATTCCGCGGAATTAAATGTCTCGCCTGTCTCCTGTTTGTCACAGTGGCAGTGACCTTTGACCTTGTGACCTCCGTGCTATCATGCTGCTTTCAAACATTATAGGTAACCATGTATTCAATTTTAGTTCTAATAGGATTAATCAAGGTCAAATAGCAGTATTAGAATGGTCTTGACCTTTGACCTGGTGACATCCATGTCACCATCCTGTATGCTCTTGGTTTAAGCAACCATGTATCTAAGTTGCGTTCCATTAGAGATTAAGTAATTCCGAAATATAACATGATAGATTTGCTAAGCCTAAAAATGTAACATTGAAAAACAAAGTTTTGTAGAGGTCAGAATGACATTGACCTTCGACATTGTGACTTCAGTGTCAACATGCTGCTTCCTAACATTATAGGTAACAATGTATCTAAGTTTAATTTCAATAAGATTAACCAATCCTGAAACATAAGCCGAGAAGTTTTGCTTAATGCAAAAACCTAACATTGAAAAAACAGAGTTTGTATCAAGGTCACCTTGATGTTTGACCTTGTGACCTCAGTATCAACAGACTGCTTCCGAACATTATAGGTAACAATGTATCCAATAGGATTAATCAATCATGAAATATAAGCTGATAAGTTTTGCTAAACGCAAAAACTTAACATTGTTGACGCCATCAGAAAAGTGACACATATGTCTCGCTTTCTGCTTCGCATTATCCTGTTGAATATTTTGAAATTAATTTGACTGAAAGACATTGCAGCATAAGGAAGCAACCACTTCCAGTCAAATTAATTTCAAAATACTCAACAGTATTCCTGTATCTATGGTAGCATTGAAAATGAGATATGAGATATTCAGCTGTGAAATGGTTAAGCTAAAATCTTGCTTTATGAGAAGAGAAGAAAATTCAAAATATCTGCGGATATTTGGATATGTTGGTTAACAATTTACCCAATTAAATTTTTAGACGTGACGCACAACTGATACAAATGTGTCTGTTTGTCTGTCTGTCAGTCTGCCCAAGTGTTTACATTTCTGACAAAGACTATATGTCTCGGCAATAATCTTCATCAATAATCGTGACTATATAGCCTATTTGTGATGCATGTTATTAGAAATGTCAAAACATCTGGTCAATCCGCAGAAACTGGCTCGACCAAACCTTGTGGATGAGGACTTATGGAAGAGACAGTAGATCTTATATGGATGTTACATTTGTTGTTTATGTGAGAAGGCAAACAGTCTACATAATAAGCAAACATAACACTAAAGAATTATCATTCTTATTCGATAGTCGATGAATGAATACAGGGATCCAGTTCTAGCTATCCGCCGCCCATTTCTAGCTATGCTCCGCCCATTTCTGGCAAGAGCCCACCCATTTTTAGCTAAGCACCACCGACTTTTTTCCACATGATGGAATCGATTTATACATAGGCGTCACAGGGGAGGGGCTGGGGGGGGAGGGGGTAAGTAAGACCTCTCACTTTCCAAATATTCAACAGAATGTTTACTAAATTGCAGATCAATCAGACATACAATTCATACACTTTTCGATGTTCATGAAGGAGCTAGATATGTCACTTATTTCTTTTGTGATGTCAGGTAACGTGCAATGTATTTGACTATGACATCATCTACCCGAGCCTGTCGATTGGATCAGTCCATTGTCATTGCTCCAGCTGATGTGACTGGGACATGAGATAATAAAAGGAATCATTGCTGGAGAAAGTATATCTTACTAACGGATTCACAATTCAATACACAGTCTTTTTTCCCAAACTTTGTATGTTTATTTCAGTTGGAGAAATATTTAATATAGACACATGCCTTTAAAATTTAAAACACTATTTTCTTAGCGCTCATATCCTATAGGATTTATTCAATCAAGGCTGAAAAAGGTGCAAGTACATTATGCATGAAAGTGGTTGAATATTTTGAAAATAATTTGCATGTCCAGTCAAGTTACTTTCAAAATATTTAACAAAATCTGTTTGCACTATGAATTCGAATTACGAGAAAAATCACATAGGAAATCTTTAAAATATTTTGCTGATATCTGTGGATTTTTCGATGTTAGACGAGTAATGATATGTTTATCAGATAATACCTTTAAATCTGTCACCAACATTTCCTGTCCTATGTGCTCTCTCAGATCCAGCCAGGTCCACAAAATGAAACTTACCAGACATACAATGGTGAATCTCTGTAGAAAGAAACAAACAGACTCATTATCTCTGAGTAAAGTTGTCGTTTCTAATTTCCTCATATTCACATAATAATGGACCTTTTCAGTTTATACATCAATCATATGACATCATAATCAACTACGCAATGTGTAGGATGACATCATAATCAATTATGTCATGAATGAGGTAACTAAGTTCATCACGAATGCTTAATTGGTGAAAGACCAATTGTTGTTGTACAAATTGTATGTTTTTACTATTTAAAGGTGCATATTCACACCAAAATGTTTGAAAATAAAATCATTAAATTTATACTTATGCTTAAATTGTGTATATCAAATGTAATGAAACAAAATAAATCTTAACATATGATGATTCCATTTCTTATAAATTAATATACTTTTTTTAGATGTGAAGTTGAATTAGGGACTCGTGTTACTAATTAAATTTTACAACTTCAAAAATTATATTAAAGGTGCATATTCACAGCAGAATGGTTCAAAATAAAATTGTTAAACTTATATACTTTTAGAGGCTTAAATTGTGTGCCTAGATGTAATGAAATGAAATAAATCTTAGCATATGATGATTTCATTATATATAAATTAATATATTTTTTAAAGTTGTCAAATTGAATTAGAGGCATGAGTCCCTAATTCAAATTCACAACTAATCCTACAAAATTTATTTATATAGAATGAAATCATCATAAGTTAAGATTTATCTCGTTTCATTACATTGAGGTACACAGCAGGGCTGGGGTAAAATACTTTCAGTTAGGGAGCAGTACAGTACTATACATTGGTAAGGAATTGGGATGCATCAGCAAGCAAATGCCAGACTGGAAGCAAAGCTCATTTCATTCTTTATATGCATTGATAATGTGTGTTACATACAACAGAGAAAATCATGTGAATATTTTGAAAACCATGTTTTAAGATTTAAGACAAATTTAAGATTTGTACCCAAAAAAATTGATGAATCAAAATTCTGAATACAAGTTCTAGAGCATATGGTCATAGATTTTCACCTAAAAAATAGCTCAATCAAAGTTCCGAATAGAAGTTCTGGAGCTTACCACCATAGAACTCATCTAACCAAATTTGGTTGAAATATGTCAAGCAGCTTTGGAGAAGTAGAATTTTGACCATTTCCGGTAAATTTTTCATAAAATCTAAAATTTTCACCCAAGAAATTGACGAATCAAAATTCCGAATGGAAATTCTAGAGCCTATCACCACAGGACTCGTTCAGCCAAATTTTGTTGAAATCGCTCAGAATGGTAAGGAGTAGAAGCAATTTGACAATTTCCGGTACATTTTTCATTAAATCTAAGATTTTCACCCAAAAAACTGATGTCTCAAAACACCAAATGGAAGTTCTAGAGCCTATGACCATAGGATCCTTTCAGCCAAATGTGGTTAAAATCGTTCAGAATGGTAAGGAGAAGAAGCAATTTGACAATTTCCGGTAGATTTTTCGTAAAATTAAAAAAAATTGATCAATCAAAATTCTGAAGAGTTTCTAGAAATACATCTAGTCAAATTTGGTTGAAATATGTCAAGCAGCTAAGGAGGAGTAGCATTTTGACCTTTTCCGGTAGATTTTTCATAAAATTTAAGACTTTCACCCAAAAAATTTATCAATCAAAATTCTGAAAAAATTACCTGGAGGGTACCAGCTTAGAATCATTCCAGCCAGATTTGGTTGAAATTCGTCAAACCGTTAAGGAGAAGACGCGATTTGATGGATGGACGGATGGACAGATGATGGACAGACGGTGGATGGATGATGGGCGGCCGCCATGGCATAAGCTCACTTGACCTTTCAGGCCAGGTGAGCTAATAATGCATATTCGTCCGACATGACTCCGCAAATGGTTCCTATCGACGCTGGATACGTAAACACGACAGGATACGCTATGTTGTTGATTTAAATTTTGCAATATATATACTATCTAGTTGGACTAAAAGTAATTTCAGGGCAAAGTAACGATGCTGTTTGTCTTTTTGTGGTGCCTTGGTCAGAACTCTTAGCAGGTGATGTGCTATAGCGATGAAAATGAACAGCGAAAAATGATGCATTCAAACCGGGTTTCATGGCCCTTTTTTGGAAAATTTGTCAATATATCAGTTTATATAATAAATAGAATCTCTGACTTGGTCCCATTTCATATCATTATTATCAACCTCATCGGAAAAATATCACACTTGCAATATAATAATTTTGGACTCGTGCAATATAATAATTTTTTACTCTGTTGATAATAGAAATATAAAATAGGATCTGGTTTCAAATCTTCTATATAGCGTAGTGGCACATTTTTTAAATGGACATAGGGTCAAGAAATATCTCACCGCCGTCAGCTGCCTCACTCGTGTCAATTTCTCTGACACTTTGTTGACTGATATCAGTGTCTGACCATTTCTGGTCTGCAATAAAGAGAAACATACGTATAAATATGCATATTACTAATGGAAAAATCATGGTTAATATATATGAAAAGCATGGACCATTTGATTAAAGGAAAATTCATCTCAAACAAGAATTTTGTAGAATTAAGTTACTCGCCTCATAGCCAATAAACAGGAGACCTCAGAAACACATGTTTTACCATTTACTAGTCAAATTTGATAAAGAAATCAAAAAATGTATTTATTGAATGTTCATTTGCAGACCAAGAGAATATTTTTGAAAAATTAACACTGGAATGACTGACTCGGTTATCGATGTTACTGTCGATGAGGATTTACAGATGGTGTACAGGATTACATAAAATCCCTGATCCATGGATGTTTCTAAATCTTTTAATCAAATTTGGCTCAAATTTTATGACAGGAAAGATTGTGATTGTACAGACATACACCAATAATCACTATGGTCATAATTCAAAGAAAAAAACCCCAAAATCTAAAGAAATGTGACAAACAACTTAAGGGTCTGATTGCTCTTGTTGCTTAATCTAACCAAACTAACAATTCCTAAGCAAACTTAATTTTAGAAGACTTATAGTAATGTTTTAATGGTCAAGCTGGCCAAAGCTGGCCTCTGCAGTAGTCATGAGGAATGACCATTTGTAAGTAAAGAGAAGAGTATTTTTGGCAATTTATCACAGGAATGCCTGGCCTGATAATCTAGCCAGTTATTTCAGTGGTAACTTTTCAAAAATACTCTTCTCTTTACCTGCAGATGGACATTCAATAATGATATTTTGATTTTCGAGACCAAATTTGACCAGTAAATGGTTAATTTAGACGCTTAACCCTTGAAATTCCGGTGTCTCAAATTCAAGACAGCTGTACAGGAAGCAGCAGCTCCAAGAAAATATATTTTCAAAATATTCAACAGAACAATACCTAAATAAAAAAGAATCTTGTTTGTGGTCTGCAAGTGTTAAAACATCACAATTATTGAAACACTAAGCGCACTATTCAAGTAATGGACCTTTCAGTTTTAGCTATGCCCCACCCACCTCAAACTAAGCTCCATCTACACCTTGCTCCTGGTGGGATCGATCAACCCCCCTGAACACCAGGACTATTAATTTCCAGAAAACTATACAGGTATGCTGTTAAATATTTTGAAACTAATTTGACTGGGTGCTGTTGCTGCCTATGGCAGCAACAGTGCCCAGTCAAATTAGTTTCAAAATATTCAACAGCATCTTTATTAAATAGCAAAGACATACAATTCATATAACGTGTCTGACTATTAAGCGTTCAAGACAGACTAAACCAAGTCATTTATGTCACATAGTTTATTACGACGTCATATGATGGATGGATAAACTGGAAAGGTATGTTGTATTTTATCAAGATCAACACCAAGCAATCCTGACAAGGGCTTTATGGTATTAGAAAAATGAATAATGGTATCGATATCAATTTTCATACCGGTATACCTTTAATACCGGTATTATTCCGATGGGAAAAATGGAGTGAGGTTTGTGTAGTATGATTCCATATTCAACGTATATCAGTGCAGCTTAAATAGATGCAGCAAATTTCCACAATAAAACCAAGCAATTATATGAATCCTGATATTAAACGCTAAATTTTAACTGTCTTCAGTTAAATCATATCCCAAAATGGCTGAAAGCCCAAAATCATCCCTACAAATGATTTGAATTTGCCACGAAATTACAACTATTTCTACGTGGAGATCGCGAGATACAGCGACCATCTCGTCCCGTATAAACTCGCCCAGTGAAACTGCGAACGGCTAAAGCTGTTGATATTTGACTGACAAATATCAATGTTATGAGTCGAACACGTTAGATATGAATGTAAACATACGTTTTACTAATTTTCCTGGCTATCTGAATTGATGTATATGTTAGAATAATAAATGGACTTTCCACGATGGCCTGTGTTTTATAGGATGAATTTGCAATGGGACGAAACCGCCAGGAAATGTGGAAATCCCCGCGCAGGGGTACAACTTAGCCATTATAACACATACTAAATAGACTACCATATGCTGCGAATACATAGGCCTAAGTACGCTCTCATTAGAGTAGCTTGTATCAATCGATATCTAATGATACCCGCCAACATAAGAAGCGAATAAAGCTCGCCGGAATTGAGAAGTTTTTCTCATATTGCTAAGTTCCTCTTTACTTGGCCTGTTGGGCAGTTACTACAAAGGCACACAATTCCGGGAAATCGCTGACTAACCAGGCTGTAGCAATTGACATAAAATATCACTCAAAATATTAATTTGATATTATGATTTTTTTCGCAAACAATGGGCTGAAATGATAAAATATTAGTGCAGGAAAAGATAGGTTTTAAACATTTTTAACCATCTGATGTCCTATGGTGGTAATTAAAATAAGTTTTATTCAATTTTTTTGCGAGAAGTGCATTCTTATAATTAGGAAACTTTCGTAGCCGTAATCGTTAATTTATCAATTACCATAACACTAGCCTCAAAACAACAATTTGACAGCTCTGGATAAATAAGAAAAGCGTGATCATTAAATAGAGGTAAAATATAATTTTCCCGTTCGAAGAGCAGTAACTCATATCGCTAGACAGCTGTATACTATTGAAATATTACTAATGGGAAGCAGATTATCTGCCTAACAAAATGTTATACCGGTTTTATCTTCTATCTCGATATTTCAGTATCAGCAAAATCATATCGGTATGACTAATGGTATAGCTATAATACCGGTATTCGACATAATATCGGTATATCGTGAAGTCCCAATCGTGACACACACCAAAATTAGGTGATTAACTCACTGATGACAACTGTGAAGACGGAATGTGATCTACTGGAATATTCGTTCATTTGTGTGGCACCAGTATGGCGTGCCGCGGATCCTGACTCCAACAAAGACAGAATCTCATCGAGACTCTCGCATTGCAACTCTTGTGCACCGATAATTACTGAAAATTGAAAAGAATGGTGAAATAGAATTTCAAATATTTGCAATAAGCGTTTTAAAACAGAACTCTCAAAATATCCTATTTTTTAAAGCAATCACATAAGTAAGCAAGTGAATATTTTGCAATGGAATCTGACTGAAAATGTGGGGCAAAATTATTTTAAATTATCGTAAAAATATTTAACATGTTTTGCCCGAAAAAAACTGAACTGACTATACAGCAAAATATTCCACTTTTGATGAACTCTTAAATGGTCCAATCTGAATTTGCAGGCCAAGAGATGAGTATTTTTTAAAATTACCACGAGAATGACTGGTTCGGTTATCAAGCCACTCATTCCAGCAGTAAATTTTCAAAAACATTTTTTCTCGTCGTCTGCAACTTGACATTTCTACATAATACAACAGAAGCTCAGAAGCTCTTTTGGATGACTTGGACCGATAAAACGTTAAACTATTTTAGTTTCAACAATCACTTTTTCAAAACGATAACAACTGATTGATAAAGTAAGCGGTAAATCTTTTTTTTTTCTTAAGCGTACTTCTGGTGAAATAAGAAAATTTACCAAATTTCTTTTTCACGAGTGAGATGACATACTTACCTCCCTAACACTCTTGATATACTAGTATATCGTCTCTAAGTTCAATAATATTCAGAATTATAAAAAGTTAGGTGCCCCTAATGGGCAGGTGGATGTACACAGTCATGCACATGACAGACCCCACCTATTGCACATGCACATACTGGTACCTCCGTTACTAAATATTGGCTGACATAGAAGCAACTATTCAAATAACCAAAGGACCAGGCCTCCATGGGGTGGAGGCCGGGATACTGTTAGGGAGGTAAGTATGTCATCTCACTCGTGAAAAAGCAATTTGGTAAATTTTCTTATTTCACATCATAAGAACATACTTACCTACCTAACACTCTTGATAAAAGCCAGAATTTGAAAGTAAATTTGGCGGGAGGGAGGCAAGGTCCTGAAAACCAGCACACCCTCGAAGAGACTAACTCTTTGAACTTTCAAGAGATTTAAAACATCTGAAATTGTGTCTGAAAACACAACCAGGAATAGAATTTTGCATCGGATAATCGACCGATGAAGAGAGATTGATAAAAAAGCAAATGCATTTCCCCCGCCCCCCCCCCCCCTCCCCTGCTCTTTCTGAGGAAGGTTAGGAAAAAACGCTGCTCTAAATGACTAAGCACATTCTCCAATACTTGATGAAAAGTATTACTAGACATTGGAAAAATAAGAATTGCTTCATTTTCAAAAAACTCACTGAAAGAACCACAATTAAGAGGCATTAATCATCACCATCACCAAGACAAAAAACAAAATGGTCACATATACTGACCTCTGATGTCTTGTGCATGGAAATCACCTCTTCTCCCACCGGATGAAGAGAAAGGTACCAGATAATAGTATCGATACCTACCAACAAATGTGATGTTTGTAAATAGCAGAGGAGGAAAACTAATTACAAATACATACCTCTACGTTTAATTATTTTCTGAGGACTGAGATGGTGAGCAGGTTAGAAGTGTCACCGAGGTAATGGTCGGTAAAACTTGACTCACAGTGCCACTGGGCTACTGACATAATATCTTCAATAGAAACACAATTAAATAATGCCATGGAAGTCACCACACCATGGACACCATGAGCCTTGGCTCTATCTACTTGAATTCCAGTGGCTGTCTTATGACAGAATTGAATGCGTTCTACTATCCATCTGGAAATAGTGTCTCTTGACGCCCTACCATGGGGTTCAATATATGGCAAGCATAGGGAGCATGGGTCCGTCTGCCAAACCTGAGTTCTTCTCTTGTACTTATTTAAATCATGGACAGGACACCATGCTTTAGCACCAGGATCATATCTGGTTAAGGCAGGTAAAATAATAGGTTGACCTGGATATTTTACAGATTGATTCTTAGCCAAGAAATTCAATCTCGGTAGAAGCTTAAGGCCTTCACCTGTAACTATATAACGGTCAGGCTCAGCAGACACGGCATGAATTTCACTAAAAATACAGCTTTAAGTGTCAATAATTTAAAAGAAATAGCACTAAGAGGTTCAAAAGGTTTATCACTCAAAACTTGAAGAACCAGAGAGAAATTCCATGACGGTGTCAGTGGAGGATTTCTCTGTCTGAGATTGCCCATATCTTTAATAAGAGTAATTAGAAGACATACTTCATCACTTCCCCTCTTTGCCAAGCAAGGGATAAGTCATTAATGCTGATTTATATCCAGCAATAGAATTAGGCTTAAGACATCATACAGGCGACAGAGAAAACCATCTACTACCTGAATAGATGCATCCATTGGATTGATACATCTCTTTGAGCACCATTCTGCAAATCCGTTGATTTTACAATTATATGCTCTTGACCCCCTTCTGGCTCTGGCCATGAAATTTGCTGCTTGCTCAGAAAGGCCCTCCTTAATCGCGGATTTTTTGACACCATCCATGCAGCCAATTGAAACATTGATGGATTGGTGTGAAGGGTCTTGCCCTGGAAGATAATATTGTCCATCAGAGGCAGAGGAACCGGATTGCAGACAAGAAGGTCCAGCAGATCCGTAAACTATGATCGGCTTGGCCAATTTGGGGCGATCAGAAATACTTGGCATTCCTCCTGCTTGATCTTCTGAAGAATCCTTGGAATCAGGATTGTTGGAGGGTATGTGTATGCATAAATTCCCTTCCAACTGATAGCTAGTGCATCTATTGTGATAGCGCTTGGATCTGGAATTGGAGAAACGTACGTCGTCATCTTTGCATTCTTCTTCATTGCGAATAAATCTATGTTGGGTTTCCCCAATGATTGAACAGATGATCCACCACACATTGATTTAGTTGCCATTCCGTAGGCAGAATGCTCATCCGTCGTCTCAATGAGTCTGCTAACAGATTCAGCCTTCCCGGAATATGAACTGCTTTCAAGGTGATCATATGATCCATGCACCAGCAAAGCAGCTTCCATGTCATCATAGAGAGACTGGGTGACTTCGTTCCACCCTGGCGGTTTATGTAACTCACTACTGTTGAGTTGTCTGAACGTATCATCACAAATTTTCCATCCACTTCTTTTAAGAAGTGTTCCAGGCCTAGAATTACAGCCCGTAATTCTAGCATGTTGATATGTTCCTTTGATTGATCCAGATTCCAAAGCCCCGATATTGTGGCTTCTTCCAGGCAAGCTCCCCATCCCTCCATCGATGCATCCGTAAACATCGTTACTTGAGGGTGGGGAGGGGTCAGCATGACCCCCACCAGGAGATTCCCTCTCTCCATCCACCAATGAAGGTGATGAATGAGAGGGTCCAACACTTGAATGCACGAGTCCAGTGATCCTGAACTCTGTGTCCACTGAGTCATGAGAAACAACTGAATCGGTCGCCTGCGCAAGGCCACCTGAGGAATGACTGGTTCCATTGAAACCATCAGACCTAGCGTTCTCAGATAGACTTGTGCTAGAATATAATGACTGCTGCAAACCAAGTGAATGCACGAGAGGAGATTCTCCACTCTCTCCTGGGATGGATAAACATATCCTATCGCCAGATCGAAGAACATACCCAGGTAAACAAACTTCTGGGATGGAGTCAGCTCTGATTTCTGAAAGTTGATTATCCAGCCCAAATCTGTGAGAGTTTTCAAAACTATCTCCAGATTTGCTGTCAAACTTTATGGGTTGTGTGCTTTTAGCAAACAGTCATCTATGTAAGTGTGGACTGCTATATTTCTCCTGCAGAGGTATGCTGTGATAGCAAGCACCACTCGAGTGAAGCCCCTTGGAGCCGTCGAGATGCCGAATGGAAAAACTTTGAATTCCCATTGGCATCCCCGAAAAACAAATCTCAGGAACCGACGAAAACTCCTTGCAATGGGAATGTGGAAATAAGCATCTTTGAGATCTATTGATGCTGTCCCCATCCCTTTCTCTAACCCCAACAACACCGACTTTATTGTTTCCATTTTGAAACTCGGTGTATCTATAAACTTGTTTAGAGATTTAGAATTGGTCCGGTGTTCTTTGTAGGCTTGCACGATTTCGCGATTTAATCAAAAATTGCGATTTTGAAAAAAAATTGCAATTATTTTACGATGTAATTGAAAAAAATCAAAAAATCTTGAAAAAATTGAGCAGAGTATAAGATTTTAAAACTCATCATTCAGCAGTAAACGAATACAGTTATAGTCCATTCGCGTATGTATCCATTGTGTTTTTTCTTGATCGCTTCACGCATGTGTTCACTAAGTCCTAATCAAAACACAAAGCTCTATGGTAAACCAGCTAACAATAGGGAGGTAACGCCTTTGTCATTGAGAAAACCAGCTAGTTACTCCATCGAAATGCCATATAATTTTCTTTCTCTCGCTGCAGACCCCGAGTCTGTCGTAAAATACCAAGTATATACTTAGTTGCAGAGTGTTATGCAATAATCACTGAACATAATTCTTTTCAATTCTTTTAGCAATTTCGGGCTGTGTACTAATTTTTCCATTTTGATTCGGTTGTCATGCTTAATTAAAGAAAATAACACAACATCATTCCAGATTGTTTTGTTTTGAACTGTGCATTCTGTTGATTACTCTTAAATGTAAATCGTACATTCTGAAAGCAACTATAAACTGCACTATAGGATGAGTTTACGCCATTACTATCATAGCTACTCAACACTACCGACCCATGTATATGGATTGCGCAGTATCTCCCCGGGTACTAATATTAGCGCCTTCGCGCTACTCGGGAAACGACTTAAACTTGTCCTACAAAGGGAGGCTATAAGCGGAAGCTGGATTTTAATTTTTACTCGACATCATTTTATGTCAAATTTTGATGAAATAAACGATGTTTATTAAACTATACGCAACATTTAGGCGGTCCCAATTAACAATTTCACTCCCGCGATTATGGATATAAGGCATACATTAAGCATAGACGTAGGATAGTAAGAATTTGTCGCATGAAATTGTGTTCTAATTTTGTGCTATTTTTTGTATCATTTATTTCAACTTGTTCTAGAAATTTCAAGTCCCAGTTTTGGTGTTACTGCTAGTCAGTACACTCGATATGGTCCAGCACCCAGACCGAGTGCAGACGACTGCGCCGCTGCTGCTGGTGTGGCCGACACAGTCTCTGAACCCGGCCGGCTTGCTGGCCTCTGACAATGCCATCACCGCCACGAACGTACTGCTGTTGAGCAGCCGAGGGATGAACACGCACATGTTCTCTGCATAGCACTTCAAATTGTGTGCGCAGCACCCTCTGGTTATTCACCAAGTTAACTGTCTCTTGGAGGTGCTGACAACCCTCACCTCCAAAAAGACCAGGGCCGGCCATCGGCGCTTGCAACAAGCGCGACTTGAGCTCCAGGGATGAGCACAAATTGTCTACAGTAAAAGTGCACCTCGTCCTCAGCGACTTGGTGACTGACCTAGTCAGACAGTCCAACGCCAGGTTGATCCCATCCTGGATGGCTCGTTGCACTGTCACCCGACTAGGCTGTTGGTGAACTGAGGCTGCTACTACCCCTGATAGCAGCTGAGACATGTGAGACAGCGCACTAATCGCTGCTCGCGAGCTCTCCTCGGTGTCACGGAAGGTGGCATTAGCTGAGCGCATAGCACCTGAGCACAGCGCTCCCGTGTCAGCCCGAGAGCCACGCCGCATATCTTGCCCCAGAGCGGCGCGGTTGTCTGCACTCGGTCTGGGTGCTGGACCATATCGAGTGTACTGACTAGCAGTAACCCGACATCGCCTAGCAACCTCACGGGGTGTGTGTGTGCGGGGGGGGGGGGGGGGGGGAGCTGGCTTCGTGAGGTGACCTTTCGGTCTGATCGACTCCTCTGCCGCAGTGAACATATCTAAGATATGTTCAGCATACGGCAGAGACTGAGTTGTGGTGGCCAACGGCTTTGCCTGTAACCATGCCCATGGATTACTGGCGGCCGTTTCATCCACGGAGAGCTCTTGTCTGACTGCGAGGAACCACACGTACGCATCAGACCAGTCTTCGTCCGTAGCTACCTGCGAATTGCCGATGAGCAGCGAGCCCTTGTTAT
Source organism: Chaetoderma sp. LZ-2023a (assembly GCA_034401795.1). Classification (NCBI taxonomy): domain Eukaryota; kingdom Metazoa; phylum Mollusca; class Caudofoveata; order Chaetodermatida; family Chaetodermatidae; genus Chaetoderma; species Chaetoderma sp. LZ-2023a. The sequence goes on along the minus strand of CM067370.1, from coordinate 156,144,288 downwards.
CTTCAATGGCATTAGCAGGCAGGGCCATGGAGGAGGCTATAGACGTACCTGGCTGCCCAGGGAATGCATACGGGCCCGCGAGAGCTGGCATGACATTCTCCATAGGCAGGCCATGCACCGAGGCTGTGCTCGTGTGGGGCATAATGCGGACTAGCGCAGCCCGGATCGTCCATATGAGATTCCACGTCTAAGCGTGGTATCTTATATTGGTGGCCGTCTGCTCCAAATCTGCCCACAGGTTGAATCATGAAACCTGCTCCCGAGGGAACAGACCCATAGGTGCGAGCGGCCTCGCTCCCCATGAGAGGAGTGTAGGCATTCGCATCCATATCTTCATGATCATCCTGTGGGCCGAGCAGGTAGTCTTCATCATCTTCCTGGTCAGGAAAATTAGACTCTGGTTTAGCAAGAAACACTAACCCAGACTGACCAGGAGAATGCCCGAAGGCAGATGATGAGGGTACTCCGCGAGTGATCGTGGTCAGGCCCGCTGGTCTGGTCCTGCCTGATACTGCTCGCACTGCTGGATCACCAGGCGATGCGAACATCAAGCCTGGGTCCAAAACGGCCGCCCCTGGATCACTGAAAGCTTTCTCTGAACTAGTAGGGCATGATCCAGGGATGGGGGTTACCTGCACTGAGGTCGATGCACAGGAAGTCGAATAAACGAAATCTAGGATTTCTTTTTTCACGAGAGAGTTGATACTTACCTCCCTAATACTTTTGATATTGCTAAATATTGGCTTTCACTCAATAAACACTCAGATTTAAAACAGTTAGGTGCCCCTACTGGGCAGGGAGTCAGAGCGTAGTCCGGCGGATGCCAGCCCCACCACCGCGCATGCGCAGACTAGCACTTCCTCTGACTAGATTATTGGCTGACACACATGCAACTATTAAGAGCCTGAAGACCGAGCCTCTGTGGGGTGGAGAGGCCGGGTCCGTATCTAGGGAGGTAAGTATCAACTCTCTCGTGAAAAAAGAAATCCTAGATTTCGTTTATTTCACTTCAAGAGTATACTTACCTCCCTAATACTTTTGATATTGCCAGAATTCGAAAGTGAATCTGGCGGGAGGGACGCGAGGTCAAAAGACCAGCTCATCCCTATACGCTTTTCTGCGTTTAAGGCACTTAAACTTCTGAAACTGTAAGAAAAAACAGTCAGGATTTGACTAACCATCGGATAACACTACCGATGTATGAGAGATGACCGATGTCATATGCGCTCCCCCCCCCCTCCTTCCTGGGAGGAAGAGTCGCCTGACCTCAATGTCCTATACGCTCTCTACGTACAAGTGCCATGTACTACAGGACAGAGACGAAAAAGCTCCATTTTCGTAACTCTCAACAATGAACCACACAAATACACAAACCATCACCATATTAATAACGGGTAATCGTGACAATACAATCAACAACGGACAACACATGAACAAGACTGACCTTGTTGAAAATGGCTGCTGACATCATCTTCCCATTGGTAAAGACTGATGCAGGCCCAAAAAAGTGGGTGTTTCCATAAATTAATTGTGAAATATATAAGTAATGAGGAAAAAACCTCCTCAAAAAATATAAACCGAGTTATTTTTTCAAAATCGACAAGGCGAGAGGATTAGAGGTGTCACGGAGATAATGGTCTGTAAAACTTGACTCACAGTGCCACTGAGCCACCGACATAATATCATCCACAGGGACCCCATTAAATAGGGCCGTGGATGTCACTACGCCGCGGACACTGTGAGCCTTGGCCACGTCAACCTGCTTCCCGGTGGCGGATTTATGGCAAAACTGAATGCATTCCACAATCCACCTGGAAATGGTGTCCTTAGAAGCCCTGCCATGGGGTTCAATATATGACAACCATAACGCTGACTGGTCGGTGCGCCACTCCGCCGTACGTTGTTTGTACCGGCGCAGCGCCCGGACGGGACACCATGCTTTAGAATTAGGATCATATCTAGTTAAAGCAGGCAAAATAATAGGTTGACCTGGATATTTCAACGACTGATTTTTAGCCAAGAAATTAACCCTAGGTAGCAGCTTAAGGCCTTCCCCTGAAACCACAAAACGGTCATCCTCGGCTGATAAGGCATGAATTTCACTCCTACGCCTAGCCGAGGCCGCAGCAATTAAAAACACAGTCTTCAGTGTTAATAGTTTCATAGAAATGGAACTAAGTGGTTCAAAAGGCTTATCACCTAGTACTTGAAGCACTAGCGATAAACTCCAAGACGGAATCACAGGTGGATTCCTTGGTCTTAGATTGCCCATGCCTTTAATTAATACATTTAATGTATTTACTTCATCACTTCCCCTCTTAGCCAAGCAAGGAATAACAGACATTAATGCTGATTTATAACCAGCAATAGAGTTAGGCTTGAGGCTATAGGCATCATAGAGGTGACAGAGGAAATCAGCTACTACTTGAATAGATGAATCCATTGGATCAATACATCTTTTTGAGCACCATTCTGCAAATCTGTTGATTTTATAATTATATGCTCTGGAGGTTGACCCCCTCCTGGCTTTGGCCATAAACATGGCTGCTTGCTCAGAAAAGCCCTCCTTAATTCTAGATTCCTTGACAACATCCACGCAGTCAATCTGAACATTGACGGATTGTTGTGAAGGGCCTTGCCCTGGAAGATAATATCGTCCATCAGAGGCAGAGGAACCGGATTGCAGACCAGAAGGTCCAGCAGATCCGTATCCCATGATCGGCTTGGCCAATCCGGGGCGATCAGAAGCACTTGGCATTCCTCTTGTCTGATTTTCTGAAGAATTTTTGGAATCAGGATTGCTGGAGGGAATGCGTATGCATACATTCTCCCCCAGCTGATAGCTAACGCATCTGTTGCGAAAGCGCTTGGATCCGGAATCGGAGAGACGTACGTCGTCATCTTCGCATTCTTCTTCGTTGCGAACAAATCGATGTTGGGTTTCCCCCAATGGTCGAACAGACGATCCGCCACACATTGATTTAGTTGCCATTCCGTGGGTAAAACACTCATCCTTCGGCTCAATGAGTCTGCTAGCAGGTTTAACCTTCCCGGAATATGAACTGCTTTCAAGGTAATCTGGTGATCCAGACACCAACAAAGCAGTTTCCATGTCATCATACAGAGACTGGGCGACTTCGTTCCGCCCTGGCGGTTTATGTAAGTCACAACTGTTGAGTTGTCTGAACGAATAAGAACAATCTTGCCCTGAACTTTCTGTAAGAAATGTTCCAGGCCCAGGACTACTGCTTTTAGCTCCAGTAGATTTATATGTTCCTTTGACTGTTCCAGATTCCAAAGCCCTGATATCGTGTACTCTTCCAGGCAAGCTCCCCAGCCCTCCATCGATGCATCTGTATACACCGTCACCTGAGGGTGGGGAGGGGTTAGCAAAACCCCCGGCAAGAGATTCTCTGTATTCAACCACCATTGCAGGTGGTGAATGAGAGGCGCCAACACTGACACATTCGAGTCCAGCGAACCTGTACTCTGGGTCCATTGTGTCATGAGAAATAACTGGATCGGCCGCCTGCGTAAGGCGGCCTGAGGAATGACTGGTTCCAATGAAACCATCAACCCCAGCATTCTCAAGTAAACCCGTGCCAGGACATGACGACTGTCGCACACTGACTGAATTAACGAGATGAGTTTCTGAACTCTCTCCTGAGTAGGATAAACATATCCTGTCTCTAGATCGAAGAACATCCCCAGGTAAACAAACTTCTGGGATGGAGTCAGCTCTGATTTTGGGAAATTGATCATCCAGCCTAAGTCTGTGAGAGTTTTCAAAACAATCTCCAGATTGGCCGACAAACTTTCCCGGGTGTGCGCTTTCAACAGCCAGTCGTCTATGTACGTGTGGACTGCTATGCTTCTCCTACGGAGGTATGCTGTGATCGCAAGAACCACACGGGTGAAAACCCGAGGAGCCGTGGAAATTCCGAAGGGTAACACCCTGAATTCCCACTGTCTGCCCTGGAATGCAAATCTCAGGAAGCGACAGAAACTCCCGTGGATGGGGATGTGGAAATAAGCGTCCTTCAAATCTATCGACGCCGTCCACATCCCCCTCTCCAACCCCGCCAACACCGAGCGCACCGTTTCCATCTTGAAACTGGGCGTCTCGATGAACTTGTTCAATGGCTTGAGGTTGAGAATCGGTCTCCACCCTCCGGTGCGTTTTGTTACTAAGAACAGGGTTGAATAGAAGCCCGGACACCTTTGTGCCGGCTGAATAGCTCCTTTTTGTACGAGGGAATTTATCTCCTCCTCGATACACAACCTTTGCTCTGGCTCTCTCGGAATGGGAGTCCAGACTGGCACTAGAGACAGTCGCGACGGCGGGCCTGTCATCCACTCTGGATGATACCCGACGGAAAGCCATCGCAAGACTAAACGGTCCTGAGTTAACCGTTCCCACTCTTGCATGTGGTCGGCTAGCCGGCCTCCCACCGGTCCACCTAGGGACCGCGGTGGACACAAGGCATGCAAGAGCGGCACTGTCTCCGTTGCCATACACACCGGAGTGGTTCTTACCGCGGTAAGCGTCCTGTCAGGACCGATAACCACGCCCAGATCCTCGCGCGCCCCGCCCCGCCCCGCGCGCACCTCGGTGCGCGGGCGGCTGCCTGGCTGACGGCGCCTGAGGAACCTGCGCCCCCCTCGCTGCTGGCCGAATCGCACGCGGCCGAGGCCGACGCTGCGACGGTGGCTGGCCTCTGACTTGGCCAGCACCACCTCGAGCCTGCAGGGGACGATACGCAGGGGCCGCGGCGCGAACGTTAGCACGACGCAGCACTTCAAACTGCTCGCGCAGCGCCCTCTGGTTATTCACCAGGGTGACCGTCTCCTGGAGGTGGCGACATCCCTCACCTCCAAAAAGACCAGGACCCGTCATAGGCGTACGGAGTAGCCTATTGTACAGGTCCTGAGACGGGCACAGATTGTCCAGGGCAAACGTGCGTCTTGCCCGGACACTCCTGGTCACCGCCCGAGTCATACAGTCCAGCGCCAGGTTAATACCATCCTGGATGGCTCGCTGGACCGTGACCGGGCTTGGCTGGCGCGATGCGGATGCCGTTACTACCCCCTGTAACAGCTGGGAGACGTGGGACAGAGCGGCAATCGAAGCCCTCCTACTCTCCTCCGCATCACGCAACGCGGTATTCGCCGAACGCAACGCGTTCGAGCACAAGACCCCCGTGTCAGAACGGGAGCCTGGCCGCGCATCCTCACCCAAAGCCGCGCGGTCATCCACGCTGGGCTTGGGTACCACACCGTACCGCTGGTAATCCAGGGGCACGATGCGACAACGCCTGGCCACCTCGCGAGGGGCCTTCGCGAGACGTCCACTCGAGTTAATGGACGTCTCCGCCGCCTTGAACATGTCAACGACATGCTCCGCCAGCGGCAGAGAAGGCATAGCGTTAGCAGTCGGTTTCCCAGCTAACCACGGCGTGTGAACACGCTGGCTAGTCGACTGCTCCACGGGCAGATCAGGCCTAACGCTCACCAGCCACTGGCAAGCGTCATACCAATCCTCCTCCGTGGCTAACTGCGAGCGCTCTACAAGACGGGGTCCTTCGTCTTCCTCCTGAGCGCAAGCAGTAGAGCTTGACGGCGGGTACGCTGATACACCTGGCAAGCCAGGGAAAACATGCGGGCCTGACAGCACCGGCATGAGAATATCACTGGTTTGACCAGGAGCAGGCACCGTGGCAGAGCGCGGGTTATATATAGCGCCACCACGGGCCCGGCCAGCACCAGCAACACCCTCGGCAAGCCGAGGTATGCGGTACCGCTGGCCATCAGCAGCGCCCTGGGCCACCACCTGAGCCGCGGACTCTACTCCAGGGTGAGTAAAACCGTGGAATAAGGCGCCTGTATTCCCCGCGAGGGGTGCACAAACGTCTTCATCCATGTCCACGTCGTCAGACGGCGACCCTAGCAGGTAATCCTCATCACCCTGGTCAGAAAGATTAGACCCCGGGTCAGCAAAGAGAGCTAACCCGGGCTGACCAGGAACGGTGCCATAGGAGGTACTGGCCACCGCGGCGTGCGGATACCCCTGGACTGATAAGCAGCCCGCGGGTTCCAGCGACAACCGTCCACGGTCCCCTATCGGCGCGGCAATAAGCCTGCTGCCAGGGTCGTGGAACGCCCCCTCTAATGGGGCCACCTCTGAATCGTCGAACAACGGAAGCGGTCTAAGGAAAACCGATCCAGAGGCGGGGATTACCTGCTCCGAAGCCGATGATGAGGACAGTAAAGGATTTGGTCCAGGAAGCATGCCACGAAGCAACCCTGGAACCAAATCCTTTATTGTCCTCTTCATCTCTCCCAACATCTCGGTCCGGAAGGCCTCCATATCCACCGCGGACGAGACCTTCCCCTTACCCTTCCTACTTACAACCTCTCGTTTCCGCTTCTTCTTCTTCTCCTCCTCTACCACCTTGTCCGTCGCCTGTAAGCAGCACAAGAATTCGGACATTAACTCGCCCCCCCCCCCAGTGCTTACATATGTCACAATTAACCAAGGGACCACAAGGGCTACATAGATAGCACAGATGAGGCCAAAACTTTTCATGAAGAAAACGTCCACAGGACGCGCAACCCGGTCCCTGAAACAGGGCAAAGGACAAGGAGTATGAGCAACTAGTTAAGCTTAGAAACTCAAACCAACTCAAAGAGAAGGAAAACGATCATAAAGATCAATATACATCAGAAACCAGCATAGCGCTTGAATTGCTGATAAATACATAGCCAGGCTGATTATGACGTCATTAATCCCGTGACAGGAAAAATTCGATCCCAACAAAACATCCAAGTGCAAGGACGAATTGTATGCTGAATGGATAAGTCGACTACACAACCATCAGATACATATAGATAACTCTTTTCTGGCAAAAATGTTAATTATCTCCCTTTGTTTGTTTACAATAATTAACATCACCACATTATCAATAACTAGATACCTGACACTTTGTATAGACAAACCATCCAACGTGACGAACCGGAGAACTCCACCATCTGCACGCCTCTTAACTCTCTCCACCTCATGGGGAAGGAATTGGATCAAGAGGGCGAAGTGAGAAGACCTTTATACTAGGCCTCCAACTCACTGGACATAATTTTTCATTTGGTTAGATAACCTAACAGTGTTAGTAGGAAATGGAACCATGGTGGAGAGAAAACTAACTCTCTGCTGCTGTGATGTCACCACCTAGCGTCATACAGACCTGTGGACATAAACAGAAAGAGAAATTAGTCCTAGGTAGCACCGAGTTGACATAAACCAACTAACCAAGGCGCTTATCACGGTAAACGCGAGTCCCGGAAACACAATACACCGGGAAGAAAACTCGCTAATTTTACTAGAAGTCACCTGATTTAAAGGTCCTAAGTCCTCCTGTGGCGAAGTGTATCCTCCCGCCATCCAAATCAGACACTATCACTCCAAAATAACACCAAATAAACAGTTAAAGAGTAAGAAAAGCTTATGATTCAAAAAGACATGTGTGTTCTCTTTGCCAATAATCTAGCAAAGAGGAAGTGCTAGTCTGCGCATGCGCGGTGGTGGGGCTGGCATCCGCCGGACTACGCTCTGACTCCCTGCCCAGTAGGGGCACCTAACTGTTTTAAATCTGAGTGTTTATTGAGTGAAAGCCAATATTTAGCAATATCAAAAGTATTAGGGAGGTAAGTATACTCTTGAAGTGAAAACACCTGTGCCCGGCAACATGCCGCGAAGCATGTCAGGCATCAGATCTTTCAAAGTCCTGTGCATCTCACTCACTAATTCTGCCTCGAGCTCACCCTTCTTCTTACCCTCCTTCTTCGCCTTCTTGCCATCCTCGACCATCGGTCTTGCCTGCAAAGCAAAGAATTCAGAGGTTAGATCCCCAACGCCAGAGAGAAGACACCCGCTTTTATTACTGACAACCCTGAAGGGACAGATGTCTTCTCTTGTTAAACAATAACAAAAACAACCAGGGAAACCATATTAAGAATGTTAGAAGGATGAGAGAGAAAGATTATGACTATCTAGATATCTCTCCACATTCATAATAAAGGATGATAATAACATCAATTAGATTTCCCTAAACTAAGATTATGACATCAAAGGAGAGAGAAAATCTCTGGTTGATTATGACATCAAAACCTCAATGCAACAGCTCCTTCAAGGAGAGGGAATATCAAAAAATGAATGCAAGAAATACCTAGTGACTAAATACATTCATTACTCAAGAATAATATAATATTAAATTATATATCTGAGAGCCCATGCACATACAAGAGAGTATACAGTGCAATAAAGATGGTAGCAGAAATTCCCATAACTAATAAACTCCCTTATCCTGAGCACAGGCAAACCATCCTCTTGTGAAGAAGAACACGTCCATCCATCCGCCGAGTCTCTTCTTTCTGTAGAGTCTGATGAAGGGGATGGGACAAAAGGAGGGAGATATTTATTCATCCTATATCGCCGACCATTAGACGTATCATAATGATAAGTCAGACAGAGACGTGAACAACCTCCGAGAGAAGAACAGGAACCCTCACCATCCATAAGTTGAACCTGTGGACACAAAGCACACTAGGCGCTGGGAGAATTTAACAAGGATTCCCAGCACCTGAAATCGCATTAACGCCAAATCGGCCGTGAACAAAAACCGGTAACATATAAAAGTTACAAGTCTTAATTAATATATGGAACATTATCACCTTAACAAAAGATGAAGATGACTCCTCTGGTGATTGTGACTCAGCCATAGATGAAGATGGATGATAAAATCGATTGAAAGTCTCAAAAATAGCTTAGAAAAGTTTTCACAATGTTGCTTGAACACCCAATATATTAGAAAACGGAAGTACCAGTATGCGCACGTGCAGTAGGTGGGGTCTGTCATGTGCATGACTGTGTACATCCACCTGCCCATTAGGGGCACCTAATTATTTATAATTCTGAATATTATTGAACTTAGAGACGATATACTAGTATATCAAGAGTGTTAGGGAGGTAAGTATGTTCTCATGATGTGAAAAAAAGTTATCCAGGCAGATCAGTTACTGCGAAAAAAAGAACAAGCAAAAAATAAAAGTCCTATAGATCACAGGATCAGTAGTTAATTTCTAGCCATGTAAACATAGGATGGCTAACATCAATAACAAAATAACAATTCAAATTGTATTATAATATATGTGCCATGAAAACAAACTGCACTTTGAACTACATATGTATGCTACAATGAAATGTAGAACGTGAATGGACGAGTGATAACATACCAGTATTTCCGTGATTGTCTTCCCGGACATGTAAATCCTTGGGTGACGTATCAATATCAAGCAGATCTCGTAATTCTTCCTTGTATATCTCTATATACGATACGGTTACTGTGTACGATACATTCTCATTGCTCTGAAAGTATAAATAAATAGTGTATGCAATCTATTTCTATCCTACAGATATAGAAATCGATAGTCAGGGAGTTTAGGGATTGATCGAACCCAAAACGGCCAAAGTGTGGTTGGAGCTTAGCTAAAACTGGATACATCCATTGGGCTGGATACTTTAGAAAATATTAAAGGGCCATGACTGTGAGATTTAACCCTTTAACCCTCGATTTTGTTCAAGAAAATATCAATTTTCTCATAGAAAATGTGCATTTGCAGACCAAGAGAAGACTATTTTTTTTTAATGTATCACTTGGTCTGCAAATTGGACATGTCTCAAGACCAGTGCAGAAGCAGTTTCTGGCCGACGTGAGTGTTAAAGGGTTAAGACTGGGTCAACTTCATTTACACAATGTAAATATTAAACATATATATTTGGCATAAATCGCTCGAAGGATGACAAAAACAGGATCACTAAATAATTTTGCATTGGTTCCAACTTCTAATGGAAAAGTTCATCTCTGACCTATATTATCCAGAAAGTAGGTCAGAGTAGCCAATGTTTTATATGGATGGTAGCATATCGCCCCAATAAGTTAAGTCATTACCTCTAGTTATGGCAAAACATGTTACAACAGTAATATGCCATAACTGAAAAAGAATTTCAAGCAGTATAACTCCGATGTTTGACACTTGATCAACTTCATTTTTAGAGTGCAACTACTAGACGCTCATAGGATTATCTTGACCACCTTTGGAATAGATCGGTCAAAAGACGATGAAACAAATTAATAATTTACTATTGGTTACAATGGTAAAATTGAACTTTGACCTATACTATTAAGAAGCCAGGTCACACTGACATAGTTCTTATATGCGCCCACCAAGTTAGAAGCCAATAGCTGTAAATATGACGAAACGCGTCACCAGAGAAATATCTTTTCCTATTGGTTACTCTATGTACTGTAGAAAATTTCAAAGGGGGGGTTATCACTTGTGTTTGACATCGAATCAGCATCAGATGTGATTAAATTTGATATAAACTCATTCAGAAATAAATAAACATGCCATTATTGTTTAAGAGATGGCCAGACTGGTGATGGACAATGAAACATCGCGATAGCTCAGGCGAGTGACATGTCAGCTGGGCTAAAAATGAGAAAAAATGTGAGCAATTCACAACAACCAAGCTATTATCTATTATGCTTAACTCTTTAATCTTTGCACTTGGTCACGTAAATAAACATTTTCTTGTAGAAAATGTCCATCTATATTCCAAGAGGATTTTTGAAAAATTTACCACTGGAATGTCTGTCTCGATAACTGAGCCAGTCATTCCAGTGGTAAGAAGTTTAACACATTATTTTCTTGGCCCGCACATGGATATTCCCTCTAGACCACTTCAAAAGTGGGTTTTGACTGACGATAGCATTAAATGGTCATGTGATTGTCTTTAAAGGTTAAAATAAGAGGCTCAAGGACTTGTGGTGCTCACCTGGATCATTAGCATTTGAATCACTTGCATTTAAATAGACATGATCCTTTAAATTTAGAAAAAGATTTAGGTGGGAAAGATTAAATCTCCCATTAGTATGAGAGTTTTTGGCGCGAAAAAGATCCAAGATGGCCACCAAACCATTTATCCGATAGTATGGCAAGTGGCAAATTTGAAATCAGAATACCCAAAAAGCTATATAAATCCAATTTCGGCTTCAAAATCCATCAAATAAAAAATTCAATATGGCCACCAAACATGCTACATTTTGATTGGCTCACGGTGGCCACGCATGAACTTCCCTTGAACCTTGATCCTTTCAGCAGTTCTGGCAAACTCGTTTTCGCGAAAACCATGTCATCCAAGATGGCCACCGAACTACATGGCCAATCAAGCTCCCATGAACTAACTTGGTTCAGCTCTTGCCCTAGATGATATTTGATGAGTTCGCCCAAGCGGTTTCGAACAAGATTTTTAAAGATGTTTCTAAAAAAAATCCAAGATGGCTGATCGGCTTTGTTTGAACAACCTTGGATGCCTATGCCCTAAGGATGCTAATAATCTAATTGAAATCGGCCCAGTGGTTTTTGAGAAGAAAACCATTAAATCTCTCAGCATATGCAAAAAACTATATATATATAACCAACTTCGGCTTCAAAATCAATCAAATAAAAAAATCCAATATGGCCGCCAAACTCGCTACATATTTATTGGCCCACGGCAACCATATTTTTTAAGATATCAACTTCCCTTGAACAAACTTTAATGGACCTTAATGCCTAATGACATCTCACAAATTTCGGCAGGATCTGTTCAGCGGTTCTGAAATTGTTTTCGTGAAAACTAGGTTATCCAAGATGGCCGCCAAACTACATGGCCAATCAAATTCCTTTGAACAAACTTGGTTCAGCTCTTCCCCTAGATCATATTGCATAAGTTTAGAATCGATGCACCAAATGGTTTCGGAGATTTTTATAAAGATATTTCTAAAAATCGGCCAAGATCCAAGATGGCCACCGATCGGCTCCGTTTGAGCAAACTGGGATCTTTATGCCCTAAGGATTATTCGTGCCCAAAAAAGAAATCTCCACCCACGCTTCACCTGTGTTGGAATCAATCGATCCATGCACTCTCTGTCTCAATTTCCAGAAAACTGTACAGGTAAGCTGTTGAAAATTTTGAAACCTAATTTAACTGGGTGCTGCTCCTGCTTATTAGATAGTAAAGCCATACAATTCGTACAACACTGCTTAGTCCGTCGTCAATTAAGGATTCATGATGAACTTATCTACGTCATTCATGATGTAATGGACCTTTCCTGTTTTAGCTATGCCCCGCCCATCTCTATCTAAGCTCCACCCACACCACGCTCGTGGTGGGATCGACCGATCTCTGAACTCCCTGACTATCAATTTCCAGAAAACTAAAACAAAATAGTCAACAATATGTTTATTCAATAGCAAAGACACACAATCCGTACAACGTGTCAGTCTATTAAGCCCTAAAGACACTCTATTTCTAATCACTCATGACGTCATGATTACTTTGTCATCCTACACATCACATAGATGATTATGATGTCATATGATGGATGGATAAACTTGGCAAGGTCCATTGATTATGACGTCCATCTACATCGAATTTGACGTATAAACCGGAATCCTCCATTGATTGTAAAGATTACTATCGATCAGAAATATAGTGAAACATGTACGCCACTATTGTGTGAAAAATGCCAAAAAATTTAACCCTTGAATGGTCAAGATTTGTCAAGAAAAATAACATTTTGTCTTAGTGAATGTCTATTTGCTAGCCAAGAAAAGACTATTTTTGAAATTTTACGACTGGAATGACTGGCTCGGTTATCGAGCCAGTCATTCCAATGGTAAAATTAAAAAAAGTCTTATCTTGGCCTCCAAATAGACGATCCTGAATATCATTACACAGGCAAGGTTTGGCTGGCTTCATTGTCACAGGGTTAAACGCTAACCTGCATAATGGCGAACATCTGTTTGAGAGCTCGTGGAATGATGCCAAATTCATCCTCAGTCAGCGATGCAACACTACTGCCACCGATCGTGTACGTCTTCCCAGAGCCCTGAATAACGGAACAAGAATTGAATTTGATGCACCAGTACATAAAAGATCAGAATGTAAAATGGCTGACTGGCAGACATGGGATAATTGTAATTTGTAATTGTAATTGGCTGTAATTTAATTACATTTTTCAAGTAAATTTACTTCATTGTAGGCCTGTTTGATGCTGACACTATAAATTAATATCTCTTCTTAATAGTTCACAATAAATTCCAATGCATTATGAAGGTACACAATGTATAACAAATGACATTATCATACCTACTAATTTAATTTTTTGTTACATTAATGTGACAGGAAGTTGTTGCTGCCTTCCTGCTCCAGTCAATGAGTTTCAAAATATTAAACAGAAATATTTGTTTAAAATGCACATGTGATTTTTTTGTATTTATTCTTTGGGCTCAAACTCAGGCTTATTAACATTAATTTGACTAGAAGCGCTTGCTGCATGACACATTTGATTGGAAGCAGTTGCTATCTAAGGCAGCAACTGTGTCATATAGCAAGCACTTCAAAATATTAAACATGATATTTGGGAGAATGTATGTGCTTTTTCATATTTGCTCCTTCAGGTTCAAATGTTTAAGTAAAATTAATTTGAGTGGAAGCTGTTGCTGCCTTACTGCTCTAGTCAAATTAGTTTCAAAGTATTAAACACATATTTATTAGTTCACCTGGCCTGGAAGGCCAAGTGAGCTTATGCCATGGCGACCATCCGTCGTGTGTCCGTCCATCAACTTTTCCTTTAAACGACTTCTCAAGAACCACTACGCGGATTTCAATCATATTTGGCAGGAAGCATCCATAGGCCATAGGCATCCAAATTTGTTCAAACGAAGCCGATCTGCCAATTTGGTGGTGGCCATCTTGGATTTTGGCTGATTTTAGGAAATGTTTTTAAAAATTTCCGAAACCACTTGAGGAATTGATGCAAACCTCATGAAATATGATCTAACACAAGAGCTGAACCAAGTTTGTTCAAAGGAACTTGATTGGTCAGCTGGTTCGGCCGCCATCTTGGTTGACCTAGTTTTAGTGAAAACAACTTCTTCTCCAGAACCACTGAAGGGATCGGGCCAAAATTTTGCAGATATGGTTAGGGACCAAGGCCCATTAAAGTTTGTTCAAGAGAAGTTGATCCGTCAAAAAACATGGTCGGCCAATCAAAATATAGCGTGTTTGGTGGTCATATTGGATTTTTTTTATTTGATGGATTTTGAGGCTGATATTGGTTTTATATATGTTTTCCGGGTATTCTGATCTGAAATTTGTAATTTTCGAAACTGTCAGATAAACGGTTTGGTGGCTATCTTGGATCATTTTCCAGCCAAAAGCTCCCTTACTAAAACAATGGGAAATTTAAAATGTCTTCTTCATGAGAACTGCTGGGCCGATTTCAATTATATTTGGCAGGAAGCATCCTTATGGTGTAGAGATTCGCCAAATTTGTTTAAGGGAACTTGATTTGTCCCATGGTTCGGCAGCCATCTTGGTTGACCTAGTTTTAGCGAACACGACTTCTCCAGAACCGCTGAAGGGATCGGGCGGAAATTTGGCAGATATGATTAGGGACTAAGGGCCATTAAAGTTTGTTCAAGGGAAGTTGATCCATAAAAAAACATAGCCACAACGTGACAATCAAAATATAGTGTGTTTTGCAGCCATATTGTATTTTTTTATTTGATGGATTTTCAGGCTGAAATTGGTTTTATATATGTTTTTTGTTATTCTGATCTCAAAGTTACAATTTTCGAAACGGTCAGATAAACGGTTGGGCGGCCATCTTGGATCATTTCCCGCCAAAAGCTCCCATACTAAACTAATGGGAAATTTAAAATGTCTTCTTCTCGAGAACTTCTAGGCTGATTTCAATTATGTTTGGCAGGAAGCATCCTTGGGGCGTAGAGATTCAACTTTGTTCAAACGAAGCCGATCGGCCAATTTAGCCGGTGGCCATCTTGGATTTTCGCCGATTTTTAGAAACATCTTTAAAAATCTCCGAAACCAAGACTCGTGAAATATCATCTAGGTCAAAAGTCCAAATTTTTTAATAGACATCTTGGATGACCTAGCTTTCGCAATAACAACTCCAGAACCTCTACTTATAGCCAATCGCCTTTCTAGTTAAAATGGCTATGTTCCAGGTGAGCGATACATGACCTTTGGGCCTCTTGTTAAGAATCTACATGTGATTTATGGTATTTGTTCTTTGAGCTCAAAGGGGTAATTAACATAATTTGACTGGAAATATTTGTTGCCTTACTCTGTTGTTGCTTCCAGTTAAATTAGTTTCAAAATATTAAACATGGTATCTGGTAAAATGCATGTGCTTTTTCATATTTGCTCTTTCACATTCAAATGGTTAATAAAGCTACTGAAATTTGAAAACAATTTTACTGGAAATCAAAGGTGCCTTAGACAGCAACAGCTTTCAGTCAAATTGCTATCAAACTAGTTAACCAAATTTTTCAGACGTCTCATTGAAAGGTTTAATTCCTAAATGACAATTATGACACCTGTGTATTGTGACACATGGTGTCCTTTATAAAAGTGCTTTTAAAATGCATACACAAATTTCATATCCTTATGGCCTGTGTTTTTCTAGATCAGCCTAATATCTTTAACTATATTTCAGGAATGTACTCTGACATGTCTGAGGAGAGTTGCACAATATTTTGAAAATAAGTGAGAAATTGTAGCTGTTTAACATAAATCAACATGCAAACAAATTATTCTAAGGAACTTAGCTCACATAGTAATACAAACTTAGTATGCCTATATTTATTTGACCACTGGGGATGAGTATTATTGATAGGGTTAACTCCACCAGTGGTCAGCAATCCCTTCAGAGGTGTGACCATTTTGAAAAGTAATTGTAATTGTAATTAATTACATTGGTAATGTAATTGCCCCATGTCTGCTGACTGGGTAAGAGGTTAACCTTTAACATAAGCCATCAACAAATGTCCTTCCAACCAACTTTGATTGAAATCTGGCCACATGCCAGGTGAGCTAATAATCCACAGAATATCTTTTAAAATGTAAATCATCAATATGAAATTTCTTTACAGGCTATTTTCTGAAATGCATTAGCATAAATCTCTTTGAAAAAATGGGATTTTATATATATATATATATATATATATATATAGTGTGTGCGTGCCTGCGTGCGTGCATGTGCGTGCGTGTGTGTGCGTGTGCGCGCACGCGCACACTTCATACATCAACTCTGGTTAATCTCCATCTCAAAATACCTTTTCAAATCTGATATGTAATAATATTTTACCCTAAGTTAAGTGTGATACTACTTTTATGTCACGTGTCATTTTTTATTAGATCTGGAAATGGATCCTTAACCCTTTAATGGTCAAGCCGGCCAAAACCAGCCTCTGCACTGCTCTTAAGGAATGTCCATTTACAGGTCAAGAGAAGACTATTTTTGAAAATTTACCACAGGAATGACTGGCTCGCTAACAGAGCCAGTCATTCCAGTGGTAAATTTTCTAAAATAGCCTTCTCTTGGCCTGTAAATGGATATTAAGTAACAATTTTAATTTTCTCAGCGAATCTTGACCACTAAAGAGTTGCAAGCTTGCTCGTGTTCTTGTTGTTGGTGTTGCTGGGCCAGTGGACATTTTGTTTCTGTTTAATACTCCTCTATATAAATCTCATTTAATCCTCACACACATAGGGAGATGTTCCAACATTGTAATAGACTGGCTCAATAAATGAGACATTTCAGTGGCAATTTTCAAAAATAATCTCTTGACCTTGAAATTGACATTCACAGGGCAAAAATTTTCATTCTCTTTTTAAATCTTTACCATTAAAGCATCAATATGTGCTTCGTAGGTCACATGACACAAACATGTTATTTCTCACCGTTTGTCCGTAAGCAAATACAGTGCCATTGTATCCGTCAAATGTGCTCTTGACCAACGGCTCAACACAACTCTGATACACATCATCCTGAAACAAACATAGCAATACAATGTTGAAAGTAATAACATGCCTTAGAGCATTCAAATTTACATAAACTTGTATTACGCTCAATTGGTTCTGAAAATGTGTCGGAAATAAACAAGGCTTAGGATTCTGATAATGAAACGACAATGTTTAACCCCTCTTGTGGCAACTTAACCCTTTAATGGAGGAATCCAGTTTTAGCTATGCCGCACCCACGATTCACCCGTGTTGAGATCGATCGATCCCTGAACTCCCTGACTATCATTTCCAGAAAACTATACAGGTAAGCTGTTGAATAGTTTGAACCTAATTTGACTATGGCAGCAACAGCGATGGTAGCAACAGCACCCAGTCAAATTAGTAATCAACAGCATCTTTGTTAAATAGTAAAGATATACAATTGGCACAACAATGTTTCATCCATCATCAATTAAGCATTCGTTACAAACTTAGCTACGTCATTGATTATGACGTCACCCTACATGTTACATAGTTGATGACATCATATGATTGATCTATAAACTGGAAAGGTCCATTGTCAAGCTGAACCCAAAATGGCCTCTATCTAGTTGCTCTTAAGCAATGCCCATGTGTGGACCAAGAGAAGACCACTTTTGAAATTATACCACTGGAATGACCATGAGTCATTCCATTTGCAAACTTTAAAAAATAGTCTTCTCTTGACTTGCCCTGCAAATGGACCCTGGCTAAGAAAAATAGTTTAATAATGGCCCTTTTAAACAATATTTTGCCCAGTTAGCTTATTACATACCTGAATAGAATTAGGTCCCAGTACGTAGTCGAACGTGAATCCTCGATCTTTACCGATAACGAGTTGGTTACTATCAGGTATAAGTCTCACGCAGCACTGCTCCCCTGCAAGCTTTTCCTTAGGCAGTAGTGGACGCAACTTATATACAAAACAGATTATTCAGACGTTTATTTCTTTTAATTCTTTAACACATTAGCCCTAAAATCTTCTCATTGAAAATCTCTATTTGCAGACCAAGAGAAGACTTGTTTTTAGTTGACCTCTAGAATAACTGGCTAGGTTACTGAACCAGTCATTCCAATGGTAAATTTTCAAAAATAGTCTTCTCTTGGTCTGCAAATGGATATTTCTCAAGACTACTGCAGAAGCCGTTTTTGGCTGATAATGAGTGTTAAAGGGTTAAGACTCAGGTTGGCCAAAAACCGCTTCTACAGTCATCTTGAGAAATATTCATTTGCAGACAAAGAGAAGAGTATTTTTCAGAATATACCACTAGAAAACCTAACTCAATTGAGTGCTAAATTCTATTAAAATAGGAATCCAGTTTTAGTTCTTCCCTGCCCATCTCTAGCTAAGCTCCACCCGCACTTTGCCTGTGTCAAGATCGATCGATCCATGCACTATTTGAATCTCAATTGCCAGAAAACTATACGGGTAAGAGCTCTGCTGAATATTTTGAAACTAATTTGACTAGGTGCTGTTGGCAGCAACAGTGCCCAGTCAAATTAGTTTCAAAATATCTAACTGAATGTTTATTAAATAGTAAAGACATACAATTCGTACAACCTGACAGACTATTAAGCATTTAACCCTTTCATCAATGAATTCCCCATATCTTATTTTCGAGACAAACATACAGGAAAACTGATAAATATTTTGAAATTAATTTAACTGGCAGCCGTTGCTGCCTAAGGTAGCAATGACTTCCAGGCAAATAAATTTCAAAATATTCAACAGAATAAGTTTTATATCGTAAAGAATCTACTTTTTCAGGGATTTGTCGGTGAAAGGGTTAAGACGGACTAAATCAAATTATTCATGAAGTAATTGATTACGACGCCAACCTACACATCGCGTACCTTATTATGACGTCATATGAATATATAAGAATTTATGTTTAAAAGCCATGATCGACACACGAGAAGCATTTTCCGTATATTACATTTCTAGATCTATCAGCTCATGTATCTTTAACCGCTTGCGATAGAATTTCACCATATTTAATTGCCTTACCCTGATAGCCACCCGAACATTGACCTCCTGTTGCCTTGATTCGGAGCGTGACTCAGCCGACATTGTTCACAATCCAGTATGTACCATATTTACATAATGAAACTGTAAGAGAAAATACACTCTAGCTACAATAAAGGTTAAAACTTGAACCTTTTCACTGATAAATCCCTGAAAAATTAAATACGATATATAAAACTTATTGTTGAATATTTTGAAATTAATTTGATCTAAGCCAGCAACGGCTTGCAGCCAAATTAATCTCAAAATATTCAACAATTTTCTTGTTTGGTTGTCTTGAAAATGAAATATCGGGAATTCCTCAGTGAAATGGTTAACCCATATGTAACTCCAGTTTCTCAATTTTAAAACAACTATACTATAGGAAAGCTGTTGAACATTTTGAAACTAATTTGAATGTAACCATTAAAATCCATCAAATAACAAAGTTCAAAATGACTGCCCAAATGCTCAAATTTGATTGGTCACTGACGATAAATGCACGCCAATCTGTGATGGTTGTTTCACTTGTTTTACTGGTTAGCCGATTTACACATGAATTTTAAAACATTTTCAGTCGATTTTTTAAATTGTAAATAATTTAACTGTCTCGATGCTGCAAGCCACCAGACAATAATTTCAATGAGAAAAAACTTGACTTGCTAAATATTTTTAAAACAATTTGACTGAAAGTTGTTGGTTGCTTAGCTTATTCTACTCCAATATTCATATCTGGTAGGGTTCTCATGTAATGTTTGTAGCTGTATGAATAAAAAATTCTCATATGTAAGAAGTTTGGTGCTGGCAATGATAGGATACGTAGGTTAAGGACTTTTATCACGCGTTTCGCAGTTGAATGATTTATACAATAAGAAGCCACCTACATAAATAGAGGCGTGGCCGCGAGTACATACACAAGTAGCTACGAAAGTCACGGCCTAAACTCACCAAATTAAAAAGCATCAATATTTAGAGTGAGTACTCGGTAGTCGCCTACAATTTATGGTTCTAATATACTGGATTCAGGAACTCAGAAATTACTCTATATATTATCATTACATGATGGCGATCGAGTATTATGCATTTAAGCCGATCCGCCTTTAATGGTTACCTGTTTGATAACATTTTTCGTTAATAGTAGTCGGTTCATATAAAGAAGTACCATTTAATTTCAATGATATTTCAGCCAGTAAATATTTTTTTCTGGGCTAACACACAAATGTGTCAAGATGTCAGACACTGCTCATACGCTATCGGGCATTGAGCATGTTTCTCGGACATATACAGACAATACAGCTGTTTCAGGAGCCCTTATGCTGCGCTATCTTGTTTACCTTCTCCGCTATATGTTCAGCAAAAGAGATTATTGTCAATGGTGAGCAAGATCCTTCTCTTTGTCGACCTTCACCAATCTGTCCTGTGTGTCGTCAGTTGTCTTTCCCTCATGAAGTAATACCTCTTAGTCGCAGGTCATCTGTCATCAGTTGCCATTTGTCAGGATGGACTCCCAGGAGCCAGTCATCCAACCAGTCCTGTAGCCTGTAGGAATCGTCTTTTAGCTCTATTTGTCCCACCTCATACCTAATCTGGCGATAGATTTTTGTGTCGTCTGACGTCTGCATACATGTGTGCATCTGAAGTCAGTCTCTTCAAATGGCATTTTCAAGTATGTCTTAGCTGGTAGTCCCTGGATGGTTTATGTTGACATGGCCTGCCCCTCTGCTTGTTCAGGAATTGAAATCTGGAACATTTGGCTTCTGGTCGAAGGGATGGCGTCTGTTACCGGTTCTAAATCAAAATTGCTACTTACATTTGTGGAATCTGAAACCGACCCTATTAAAATGTATGCTAGCTCATTCTCTGTTCTTGTTGGCCTGTTGCTTTCATCTGATCATTCCATCATTGGTATGGAACCGTGTGTACGTAGCAGGGTTGTACCTGGGAAGAAAGTTAAATGCGAAAGGATTGAGTCTGTCAAGCACTGCTGTTTCTGCTTCCATTGTGCGACCATCCATGTCTTTGTTTAGGAACTCTGACTCAATCGGATATGGGTTTACATCATTGTTTTACCTTTTGCGGCGGGGGTGATGTAGGCTTTGTGCCGCTCTGTTTTTTCTTCATTCCTTCTTTATTTTTTATCTTTGAGCCGCCTTTATTCACATAAGACATGTTGGGATGGACTATCTCTACTCTCTCTCTATGAACTCCCAAACAAGAAACATTGTCTATCTCCTGACCTGCAAGCACTGCAACAAGCAGTACATAGGAGAAAGGCTAAAAGACTATTTAAAATCAGGCTACACGAGCACCCTCGCTCAATCACAAACCTGTAAAAAACCCAAAAGATATGACATGCCAGTTTCCAGGCACATTACCCAACAGACCTACACTAGGAACGATATGAGCTTCGCAACCATCATCCAAGTACTCTGATCGGCTCCAACTAATCCTGAATCCACACCATGGAAGAACAATAGAGTGTTATTGAATCCGTCGACCAGCTCCACACCATAGAATCAATAGAGATTCATGTGGAATACTGAGCACCAAACTTGGGACACATGGATGCAGCCCTCATTCTAGGTAACAATATGTGGGAAAAAATGGCCCATGCCATCCAAAATGTGGGGACATTGGCAAAATATGGGGGACACACAATTTCTTTAGGGTCATTCCATATAAGATGGACCAATGCCCGTCAACTCATAGTCACGGATTTCCTTCAAACTTTCTCAGTGTGAGCATATTGATGTTTTAGTTGAGCATGGCAATTTTTTAACTGATATGTGAAATACTTTTTGAAAAATGCCCTCTCAAAGACCCCTATGCTAAAATTGACAAAAGTTTCAAGTACAAATCCAATGTTTGAGACATCATATCTCATCCAATATACTGTTTACAATACTAGATCTTTTCATTCTAATGCTCTGGTCAGCATACTTGAGGAAAATAACAAGCAATATGTGTTGACTTGTTTTGGGTGTGTTTTAGGGGTCACCAAAAACGTTAAAAACAGCTAATTTTCCTGTTTCAACAAAATTTGGTGATACAGTAAAATGTATATTATAGTTGCTGTAACTAAATGATTTCTACCCAGTTCACTAGAGCTAATATTAGCTTAGTAATATTTACTGACTAACAGCAAGGTTTGCTCATCAAAAAATTTGGGGGGCCCAATGCACCAACCCTGTTCACAAAAGAGGGCCAACTTCATCGCCTATTAAGTCAAAATAACCCCTTTCAATTTTTATTTTATTTTGGTGAATGGTAGATATATGGTCAATAGTTACATGGTTAAAAGTTGCACTCTTACATTTGTTCCCTTTTGGAGCTATGGCATATTAGAAATGTGATATTTTTGTAAAACTTGTACGATATTCCATTTTTGGGGGTTAATAATTTTAAAATTATAGGGCCTAGAGGCATGAAACAAGCGATACAACCAGTTCTCCTGCTATATTAGAAGAACCAATCAGCATTCCCTGGTTATATAATACATAAACATCGATTTTCTAGACCCAAAGACCTGACTCTGTTAAAATTTGACATTTTTCGCGACAATCTAATTTGTTTTAAAAAGTTTAAAATATCTCCACTTTAGCATTTTAGATACTTTTTCATCATAGGTGGACATTGAATGGTATATTATGGTCATATTAGTACAGCTACATGGACTTCTATGGCCATTTATAGACAATTTTGACACACTGCGACCAGGCCAATATGTGTAATCTCTCATACTAAAGTATGCCTAAATGTCACCCATTTCATGGAATTATTTAATAAACTGAGACAGGCATTGGTTAATACACATGATATAATATAAAAGTGTTAAGAGATAGTACATAATACTACATACCTCAGCAATAATTGATGATACGGTACATGATCCAGCATATACCGCTCCTCCAAATTATTTAAATAGTCCATTTATAAAGTCGATATCAGTTTGTGGAAAAGTGTACTGCCGGCCAGTTGCTGTCAATGGTGTTGACACCTTACTTAGAATGTCACAAAAAGGAACCCAGCACTGGTCTGTGCGCCTTGGCCAACTAAAGGATCGAGCTGGTCCATGCGGCTTCATAAACGAAATGAGACAGTCCTCATTTTCTAGACTAATTTCTAACACTATGCCAAACCACCAATTTTTGTCATACAATGCACCAACATAGTCACTCAAAGACAGTTCCATAGGGATATTTAAATTCTGAATCTCTGATGACATACCAGGTTGTGTGTTAGAAAATGACCGAGTGTATGAAACATCATCAGTTGAAATTCGCTTTACTGTGATAGAGTTAGTGTCATTTGGAACAAACGAATGGAATGACCTGGTTCCTTGCACTGTTTTGGCAAGGAGATACCGCTCTTCCAACATTGTATGATGGCTCTGGATCTCATCTTTACTAACTAAGAAGAACTTGATCTTGCTTATGTTCTGTTGGCTGAATTCATACAATTCACTAGCATTTCGTATAAGCGCTGTTTGCAGACTAGCCCTTGCGGCTAAGCGCTTCACTGTGCCACCGATACCATCGCAAACACCTTTACCATGGCTGGTAGCAAAGAAATGCCATTCTGCCTTAATATCAAAATCTGAATAATGATGGCAGACATTAATAAAGTTTTTGAAGTTCTTGTATTGTCCTGCACACCCATCACTAAAGTATTTAATTATATGAATATTGGGATACTTTTCCTTCAAATATCTTGTAAAAATCTCCTGAAAACAGTACACAGTATTTGTTTCGTGTTTCAGACACTCAGAGATGAAGCATACATTTTCCATAAGCCTTAACATAAAATGCCAAAGGATGTATCGTGACTTGAGAATTGTTCCAATAAAATCCCTGTACACAATCTTGCACAATAATGCTGTAATTTTCAGCAAAGCCGAGAACAACAATGGCAGTAGTGTCATCTAAATCATGTTTGCACGCTTTCAAGAATTCACTTTGAGATTTCGCTATGAAGGAATGTGGTGTTAATTCTTGGATCCGTTGACATAATATAGAAATAAAATCTTCAACTGATACTTCTCGGCGCATGATTTCAATTCGGTCTGTGGATACCCATTCATTGAATTTAATGATGTCATCCTCATCCATGTGCTCGTAACGGTCTTG
Organism: Chaetoderma sp. LZ-2023a; assembly: GCA_034401795.1. Taxonomy (NCBI): domain Eukaryota; kingdom Metazoa; phylum Mollusca; class Caudofoveata; order Chaetodermatida; family Chaetodermatidae; genus Chaetoderma; species Chaetoderma sp. LZ-2023a. The sequence goes on along the minus strand of CM067370.1, from coordinate 156,120,209 downwards.
CTCTAAGTAAGTTTTGAGAAATGCAGTTCCTGGACACTTTTCACATCGTTGCAGCATGCAATTTCTAGAACTACTGTCACATACAGATTTGTCAATTAGGTTATGATAGTCTTCAGAGATAACATCCACCATAAACTTTACATTTTGGTGTTTTTCGCATACACAAACATTGTGGCTGCCGCTAGAAGAAACAGTTACACACCATTTGGGTCTTAACTCAACAAATTTAGAGAAACCAATTTTAAGTCCAGTTTCTGTTTTGAAATTAGCATGTACTTCCTTCAAATTTGTCAGGATTAGCCGTTTTTGCTTATGTTCTTTGGTACCACAAATTCTTATAGTAACAAAATCATTTTTCCCGGGTAATAGTCTAGATACAGTATCATCTTGGTAGTAGTTAATAACACTATCTAGTGTATGCTGATCAAGCTTATTTCTTTTAAAGGCTTCACGATCAGCGAGTATTCCATCATTCTGCGCAAGTTGTCTGGCTTGTTTCACCATATAACGCGTAACACCACATGCCTGAAAAACCTGAACAGTTTTATCTATCGACCATGATTTAGGTGTAATAGTCAATACTTGTATCTTTTGATTTCGTGATGACACACACAGTTTTTCATTCATGTTCGATACCAAGTAGTCCACATCTAACTTAGAATCACATGTACATTCAGTTTGTGAAGTGTCAGCAACTAATTTATTAGGTGGAAAACCTAGGTGGGATGCCACGTGACTTGTTTTTGCTTCTGCCATTTGTTTGATTTTTCGTTTACCATATGATACTTTCCTTTCTGAATGGACACTCTTCTGAATGGACACAAGGGGAGAAACTCCAACTGCTGAGAAACTAGAGTTGAGGCATTCAGCATTACTGTACAAAGTATCTGCTATGGCCATTGATTCCGGTTCACTGTCACTACAATCTGTCAGGTTATTAATTTTCTGCAAACAATGATGGCAAATCTTTTGGCCAGGTTGTTTTCTCTCTCTAGTTTTCGACTGTATTAATGGCACAATTTCTTGATCTATATTAACTAATCCCTTTTTAATAAGCTTTTTGTGAACTTTTAGGGGATCACAACATGAAGTGTTCTGCTTCATCATCGGGAATATATGCAGATAGTGTTTCTTGTGGCAACAGCACACTGTTTCTAAACTATCCTCACTCTGGCCGCTTCTCATTGCAACAAGTGTTTTATCTGTAGCCGTCAAATGTACAACATCATTTACAGAGCATTTATCCGTAAACTTATGACATTTATCATTAGTGAGACGTCCAACTGAACAAAATGTCTCTGGTAATTCAGCCATTGTGCCACGTGTCCTAGTCAAAGTTTACACTTTTCAAATTAAAAGGCCTTATTTATCATTAAAATGTATAGTGAATTATTAAATTTCTAAAGTAAATATCTAAACATTTGTGTATCAGCAACAATGTTTCAAAGCAGTAATTATTAAACACTTTCACTGGTCATGCTGCCTAATCTTGAACAATGTTTCAAAGCAGTAATTATTAAACACTTTCACTGGTCATGCTGCCTAATCTTGATCACTTAAAATGCTTGACTGAACTCTTGTTGATAGCAATACTTGCATGCAGATCTCTGAGAAAAACTGAGACCATGTGACTAATCAATATCACCTCACTACCTATGTCTATTACAGCAATTGACCTAATTATATACAAAGCTCTGAAGGTTGAGTTATTTTCTCTAGATATGAAATCTCTCAGTCTTTATTAACACTGGATAACTCAAGACTGAGTGATGAGCTGTTGCAGCTCGACCAGCTTACAGGACAAACTCTGTACCTGGTGTATATTTTGAAAACGATTTGACTGAAAATTATTGATGGCTAAGTCAGCAACAACTTATAGTCAAATTGTTTTTTAAATATTCTCCAGGCAATATGTTATTCCCATTGAAAATGTTGTTGAATAATGACTTGTAGTTTACCCACAAAAATGTCAAATTTTAACAAAGTAAGGTTTTTACATCTCTAAAATCCATGTTTATCTATTTTGTAAAAGGGAAATGCTGGTTGTTTCTTTTAATAAGGCAGGGAAACACGCTACATCTCTTGTTTCATACTTCTAGAGTGTATACTTTTAAAATTATTAACCCCCCAAAATCGAATATCATACAAGTTTTTGAAAAAATATCAGATTTTGTATTTGCCATAGCTCTAAAAGGAAACAAATGTAAGAGTGAACCTTTTGGCCTTGTAACCATTGACCATATATATAACATTCACCAAAATATTAAAAAAATTGAAAGGGGTTATTTTGAAAAAAAATGTTATGAAGTCACCCCATTTTGGCGAACAGGGGTGGGGGTATGGCTCCCACAAAATTTTTGCGGAGCATATCTTGCCATTAGGTAATAAATATCACTAAAGTAGCAGTAGCTCTAGTTAACAGGATAGAAATCATTTGTGCAAACCAAATACAAATACATTTTACGGCATCACCAAATTTGGATTAAAATATGAAAAATCAAATTTTTTGGCATTTTTGACGACCCCTAATACATGCCTAAAACAGGTCAGCACAAAATGCTTGTGGTTTTCTTGAACTATGGTGACCAGACTGTTAAAATAAAAAGACCTAGTATTATGAGCACTGTATTCGGTGAGATATGAAGCCTCAAACATAGAAATTTTGTTACAAATTTTTGTCAATTTTAGGCAGGGGGTATTGGATAGGCCAGTTTTCAAAAAGTATTTGACCTTTCACTATAATACTTGGAATTTCCTGTTAATACATACATATGCTTACTCTGACAAAGTTTGAACGAAATCTGAAACTACGACTTGATGGATTTCAAAAATTTTGGTCCTTCTTATATGGAATGACCCAACTGCGCTTTAATGCATCCAAGTCTAAGGTGATGCACCTAGGCAAAACGAATAACCACCTCCAATACAGTATGAAAAATGGCAGCCAGACTACAACCCTAGGGATGACAACCTGTGAAAAGGACCTGGGAGTGTAAATCGACAACAGTCTCAAATTTTACAAACACGCAGAAATCTCCCCAAACAAAGCAAAGAGACTTGTTGGGATGATCAGATCTTTTGACTACCTTGACCCCAAGACAGTAGTCCTGCTGTTCAAAAGCCTTGTGCGTCCCCATCTAGAATATGCAAATGATGTGTGGTCACCACTGTACAAAAAGGATGTTCAACTGCTGGAGAATGTACAATGCTGTGCCGCCAAAACGTTGTCAGGCAGAAAGAATAAACCATATGAGGCAAGACTGCAAGCCCTCAAGCTGCCATCTCTGGTGTATCGGCACCTAAGAGGTGACTTAATTGAGGTCTACAAGTACACTCACGATATGTATAACATTGACTGTAATATCATCCTCCCAGCAGACACTGAGGAGCGAACCAGGGGCAACAGCTACAAAATGCAGAAACAACGCTTCCACGCCAACATACGCAAGCAGTTCTTCAGCATACGAGTCGCTAACCACTGGAACAGCCTCCCAGATGCCGTCGTGACAGCTCCAACCATGAACGCCTTCAAAGGAAGATTGGACCGAAATTATTCAGAAAGCATCTACTTGGCTAATTTTCTAATCATGCCCATCCGCACCCAATACAATGTCAAAGAGGTACAAAACACCTGTGACGACCGTTGCTATCATATGATCATAAGATCAGACATAGCAATCTCATTTCCATACAAACACGTTAGCTTATGCCACCTGCAACATATTTGGTCTCCAAATCTGCTACAATATACACAGCTGGGCAAAAAAAATGAGGCAAACATGATTTATCATATTTTTTATGATTACTCTTTCATGTTAATAAATACAGTTGAAATAAGTGACAATTTTACATAATATCGTATGCATTGTCTGTGTGCAGCGTACCTTTTAGTATGGGATAGCTTTTCCCTTGTTTTTATTCAGAAATCTCAGCCGTTTGAGCAAGCTGTCTGAAAGCCTTTTACAGTGTGCTGCATCAATGCTGTTCCATTCATGTCTGACTGCTTCCCACAACTGGTCAGTGCTCCCAAATTTTCTGCCAACCAGTTTGGCCTTGATATGCGCCCATATATTCTCTATGGGGTTAAGATCTTGTGACTGTCCAGGCCAAAACATCACCGACAGAGAATGCCGCTCAAATCATGACTTTGTTGTTTTTGCTGTGTGTGCCGGGGCATTATCTTGTTGAAAAATAGCTTTTTGTCTTTTATTTCCACTACACAACTTGTTCAGGCTTGGAGGCAACCCCTTTTCTAATATGTTTTGATACTCCTTTGCATTAATGGACTTTTCACATTGCACAAGCTCACCAACACCAGATGCAGAAAACACACCCCATACTATAATGCCACCTCCTCCATGTTTCACAGTGGTGGAGAGGCATTCTGGGTTATATTTTTCACCTGACCTACGAAGACAGCACTCTGGAGCATCTGTACACAGCTCAAAATGTGACTCATCACTCCAGAGAACACGCTCAAACCACTGAGAATCATGGTCACGATAAAGTGCCAAAAATCTGAGTCTGTCTGCAATGTTCTTTGTGGACAGCAATGGTTTCTTAGCACACTGCTTTGATGAAAAACCAGCTTCCTTGAGCTTCCTTGCAATTCTTCTTCTTGAAACAGCCTTATTTTGTGAATCTCTGAATTCTTCTGCTAATTTGGTGAGTCTTCTTACGATTCTTCAGAACAGTCATTTTCAGCCTTCTTTCATCTCGACATGTTGTCACTTTAGCTCGTCCAGAACCTGCTTTTCGGTCAACAGAACCTGTCACATGAAATGTGTGGCCAATTCTCTGTATTGTAGACAGTGGAATCTGAATATCCTCAGACTTTAGAATTTTCTTAATCTCAAGATATGACTTTCCAGCTTAATGAAGACCTGCAATCCGGCTTTTGACTTCAACAGGTACATGGAATTTAACCTTTTTTGAAGACATTTTGAATCAAAAATAACAACTTCATTCTTCAGGCACAGTGTGGTAATACACAGAGATTACAGAAATGGCTAATGTCTTGTCACCACGGTCAGCCTAACTCAACTAGCTTGCTAGGTTGGTTAGTTAATTCACTTTAAATCCTGAACACAGAGACGCACTATTTGTCTTTTGTGTATGCATGTAGGTCTAATATAGAACAAGAATCCATTCAGTAGATGGCAAATTAGCTCACTCAGCAGTGGAAAGCAGTCAGACATGAATGGAACAGCATTGACGCAGCACAATGCAAAAAACTTTCAGATAGCTTGGCCAAATGGGTGAGTTTTGAGACAAAAAAATAAGGGAAAGGCTATTCCATACTAAACGGTACCCTGCACACAGACAATGCATACAATATTATGTAAAATTGTCACTTATTTCACTTGTATTTATTAACATGAAAGAGTAATCATAAAAAATATGATAAATCATGTTTGCCTCATTTTTTTTGCCCAGCAGTGTAGGTAGACAGATTGTTATCCAGTCTTGCACGCTTTCTTGTCGATTTAATGAAATAAATTACTTCATGTCAATTATAAAAGCATAGGGGATATTTGTAATCGAGATTTACACTTATACAAAATTATAGCAGTTAGAGTTGAGATAATTATATTGGTTATTATGATTAGGTTATAATCAATGTAGATTTCATTATTTATAATATGTATGGAATCTCTATTGGTTATTTTAACAATTATGTGGGAGTTACAAATCAACATGTAGTGTTGTATCTGCGTTATCCAGACAGATCACGATGCTTTGTGTATGTGTGATAAGATCGTCACCTCGGTGAACATTCGGTGGTTGGCCTTCGCGTGAGTTAGTCACGCCTTAGCGAAATTGTGATATACAAAATCGCTCCATAACTTTGGGTCATCATAATCATCCACAGCACCAGCTCCTGGTAATATCATCCATAGCCAGGTCTCCAGCTCCTGGTAATATCATCCGTAGCCAGGTCTCCAGCTCCTGATAATATCATCCGTAGCCAGGTCTCCAGCTCCTGGTAATATCATCCATAGCCAGGTCTCCAACTCCTGGTAATATAATCCATAGCCAGGTCTCCAGCTCCTGGTAATATCATCCGTAGCCAGATCTCCAGCTCCTGGTATCCTTATCCATAGCCATGTCTCCAGCTCCTGGTTGCTATTGCTCGTAGTCAGATCTCCAGCTCCTGGTCATCGTTAACTGTCGCCAGATATCCAGCTCCTGGTTAATGTAGTTGTGGGCCAGATCGCCAGCTTCTTGTCATTCGCAGATCAATTACGACGTTAGCTTCGGGCGGCTCGTGGCCAATCACATTCAACCTTTCAGATCCATCTACATCGCAGGATAAATTTCGATCGTTTACATTATTTGTGTTGCATGTTTGTCTGGGTGCACCCACATCTTTCCGTCATCTTCAATATGATATCAGAATTTGTATTGTAATCATCTTCGTCAGCAGGACCCTTTCGTCTTCAAGCCACAAAGAAATGACTGTTTCCATTAGGTATTTTATAACAGCTATACTACATTCAGGTCGTATATTATTGATTTATTATATATAAATTCTATATTAATTGTTGCTATAATTATTATCACCTCAATTAGGTTGGTATCTCAAATTTAGATTCCGAACCAAGAACCATTAAGCTTAAGTTTTAATTGGCATAAAATCATACATACTGCCATAAAGTCAAGAGATTATCCAATGGTCCATATCCATCCCAGGTTCTAAATGATCCAGTAGTCGATAATGGTCTACATGGAACAGATGGAATAGAGGTAATTTTCAACTTGGATGGAGGGATGTACCCGGATCTCACCTTCCATTAATTAAGAGCATTTATGATTTCTGAAGTGAACTAAATCTTCTGTGATATTCTTTGAGGATTGATATAAGTGACATCGGATCGAAAAATTGATATCAAAACACAAAGAAAGAACAGATATTGGAGCAGCCAGGATCAGTCCAATATGGATTGATAATGGTCGTTTCGATCTAGAGGTGACTTTGTCAGCATAGGGTTCTTGTTTCGTTCAATTCAGTTTACAAATGTTCAACATAAGATAACATCGACAGAGTTGCCCTTATGCGTCCTTTTGCGTGTATATACGCACAAAAATGGCAGAGGGACGCATAAAGATTAACCCTCTGCATCCCCGAGGACGCACGAGGGACGCAGTGAAAAAGTGTAATGGAAACTGGTAACTTTGCGTGTGCTTAATTATCGATTATATTATCGTGTGTGTATATTTATTTGTGCATGCTTTTACTTATACCTAATGTATTGTGTGTTCAATAAAAACGAACTTACTGCGTTGTTTAAGACTATGATTTGTTGTATGTTTTCTTGCACAACTCAAAGTTGTTGATGCCCATAAATCAGATTCAACCACTGCATTTAATTGTAAACACAATTCCCAAATCATCCTTAGTATTCCATTTGATCTGATTTTTATAAATAATTAATTTACAAGCCCGATGTTAGTCGCCTTGTTTGGCCTACAAATTGCAAAAATACCCGCCATGTTTCTGTCTGTTGTGCTAAACGTCAGTATTTGATTGGATAACAGCGGAATCTCCCTCTAGAGGAACTAACGCTTGAGAAATCCAATATAACTGATCAAGCGTATACAAATGTGTCTGGGCGTCTTAACCCTTTCACAGCTCAGAACATTGGACAGATCACAAAGTTGTTATCACTAATATGCTGAATATTTTGAAATTAATTTGCGCATGCCTACTTGCCTAAAGCATGACTAACAGGCAAAATATTTTTTTCTATTTACTTATCAAAATATCTAAATGGATGAAGGAACATATGGAAGATATTGTGATATCTTTTACATTCGAATGGCCATTTGACGGATTAGCGACGGTGTCTTTGTATTGCTGTTTGAATAATGGTATCAATACGCGCTATACGCTGTCTTTTATTTAGTAATAGCGGCTGATTGATTGACTGATGGATTAGTGTTTATAATGTTTAACAATACTCGATCGTTAGGTGTTCCCAATTTCTCAACTAAAAAGCTCATCCCAGCAGCGATGTTCAACGATATCGTCGATCTCCAGGTAGGCATACGTTAAAATATTGATTTTTTTCCAAACGGCGTATAGTTCCCTCTAGAGGAACTCACGCTTGAGAACTCCAATACAACTGATCAAGCGTATACAAACGTGTCTGGGCGTCTTAACCCTTTCACAGCTCAGAACATTGGACATATCACAAAGTTGTTATCACTAATATGCTGAATATTTTGAAATTAATTTGCGCATGCCTACTTGCCTAAAGCAGCAACGACGTACAGGCAAAATATTTTTTTCTATTTACTTATCAAAATTTCTAAATGGATGAAGGAATATATGGAAGATATTGTGATATCTTTTACATTTGAATGGTCATTTGACAGATTAGCGGCGGTGTCTTTGTATTGCTGTTTGAATAACGGTATCAATACGCGCTATAAGCCGTCTTTTATTTAGCAATAGCGGATGATTGATTGACTGATGGATTAGCGTTTATAATGTTTAACAATACTTGATCGTTGTGTTCCCAATTTCTGAACTAAAAAGCTCATCCCAGCAGGGATGTTCAACGATATTAACTAAGCAATAAGCATAATGTAGTCGCCATCTATCTACAGGCATTTTGCCTATAATGGTAGTATATGATAAGTATAAGTATAAGTAAGATATCGTCGATCTACAGGTAGGCATACGTTAAAATATTGATTTTTTCCAAACGGCGTATAGCCCAAAGCTCCCCGATACAAGCGTCCTTATTGGATACACGCTAATGCGTTATCTATGCTTCAACCAATAAGCAAACGCGTTACGTAGTTATTCCCTATGAATTAGACATATCCGGTTTTCTGCTGATATATTTCCACTAATTACGCATTTTAATCTGATTTATACAGATTATTTTTGATAGATTATTGTTTTGTCTGATCTTAGCCTATGTATTCCACTATATTTAGTCATTCCAGTTACATTATAAAAAATATGCGCGCGTTGTATCGAAGTAGGTTCAGTCGTCCTTGAGCAAACTCGCCCCAGATACTCGTAATTTTTCAAAGTCAAGTTAGGGTTTTATAGAAAAACTAATGCAGTGGTCTTTGCTAATTACTAATGTAGTGGTCTTTGGAAATGTTAATCATACAAGATTGCCAATGTAGGTTGGTTGGTTTATCAGACAACAAACAAGTACAGTGCTTTAAGTTATTGTTTATTGACATGCAGTTCAAATGTTATTAGTTAAATATACAATGGACAGTGATGGTCATTTCAATAGATCAATTTTAGCCACCATTGTAGATCACAGAATACATATTTTTGAAAATTTACCACTGGAATGACTGGCACTGTGCAAGGTTAATAAACTATGCATAGTTAATATTCTCCCTATATATATACATTAACAGTATTGACACAATGGCATAACTAGTGCTTTCAACATGTTTAATAAAGTGCTTTATAATTAGATCAATGTGTTGTGTTTATTTTAAGAAAAAAAATGGGACCCCCATATTTCAGATGAGGACCCCATGGGACCCCCAGATTTTACAGTGGGACCCCCAAATCTGAGGGTGTGGGGTCCTTTGGACCCCCAAAAATCAGGTGTTGTGGGCAACACTGAACATCGATAGAGGAATTCTGCAGTTATAGATTCTGAAACCCTGGATCAATAGAACCATTTACCTCCATATAATACATTAATTATAACAGTTATTTCAATCATGCAGTACTGCTTTAATTACATAACAAATCGCAGAAAGCAAGCAAGAATGAATGAATATTAATTTTTCAAATATGTCTTTGTTTACTTCTTCTTAATTACACCCATCTTTTGAATCAATAGATTAAAGTTCAAATGCTAATGCAAATCACTCTTCCATACATCGAGACAAGATAAGGAAGTGTTGGAATTTACATCAAATCGATCCTATCAGCTTTCCTCCGAGTAAAAAAGGGTTAACCATTCAAAATGGAAATCATTTAGCTACTGCTAGCCATCTATTCTATCATTTCCATTTGGGGTTAAGCGTTTTGGCAATAAAATATCCCGTAACCATTTGATTAATGACGTCATAATCGTTACTGATGTTTTGTGTGTTGGATAAAACATATTGGTGTTTCGCATCGTACGGTAATCTAATCCATGCCAAACGATAGCTAACTCCCTTACACACCCAAGAAGAAAATGAAGACAGTGAAGACCTGCTACAGGCTATATAGCCTAACAGGCAGAAGAGGAATATGTAACTATGTAAGATTTTTCCAGAAATGTTTATAAAACTCTGGGTTTACCCATATCTATAATTATTATTATTATTATTATTATTATTTAAATATTTATTTAATTTTTGAAAATAAAATTTCTATTATTTCTTCTTATTATTATTATTATTATTATTATTATTATTATTTATTTAAGTTTATAAAAATAAAAGTATTATTATTTATTATTATTAAGTTTTAAAAAAATAAAATTATTATTATTATTATTACTATTTTAAAGAGAAAGCGTTTGATTATTTATTCGTATTCTTGTTCTTATTTTATTCTTGAATGAGTTTATGTTTATTTCCGATCAGAGCTTTTCTATTCAACCTCGTAGATTGTTCAATCTACAATCAGGCGCCGTCCGGCAACGCAATACGGGATCCGTGTTTTAGCGCGGACTCGCTCGTCACGTGAGTCATCAACCGAAGCGAAAAACAAAATGTACATGCAGACAAATGTGCTTGTTGTTTACTTTGAACAACATGAAGACTGAATGGTTTAAAGAGAATAATTCACTAAACTATTTACGGCAATCTGATGTTGCCGATATATTTTTTATTGAACGCACAGTTCGTTTCGCACATATATGATGCAGTTTTTGTATAAAAAAAGGCGTGTTAAATATGGAAAGTTTCGGTGGAAAATCCAGCCAGGAATCGATAGGCAGATGTTAGGGATGCAGTAGTAGACTGTGGCTCATCATAGAGACTACTACTCCGACTGCAAACCTATCATCAGTGGTGTACCACAAGGCTCAATCTTGGGCCCACCGCTCTTCCTCCTGTTTGTGAACGACTTACCCGATTAGTTCAATCCACGGTCAAACTATTTACACAAAACTCTACCATATGTTGTACGGTATCATCAGCCCATAAGCGAATATTCAAGATTATTTATTTCATGCTTAATATACAGCATACATACATCACAGTTGGGCAGTCATGTCATGTTTCCGTTTCAATTTAGTTTTTGCAGAAAAAATTTCATTCTCCATTGATTTTTACTTGAAAATAAGTTTTCCGCTTGAAATTACCATTTACCAATTCCATCAATTTTGTCTGTTTTCCGTTATTCAATTATTGTGGAAGACCACTGTCACTACTCATAAAATGATGAGATTTAAGATTCAAGATTATTTATTCAGTAGTAAAATATATATAAATTATGGATTCAACTAGGTTGTCCACTGAAGGCAATGCCTATTGTATTGGCAGACACCTTACACATATATACATACATCTATACAAATAAATTAAACAGGACAGTAGCATACAAGCACAGGACGTAGACAAGTTAAATAAAAAAAATTCATACATGTCTAAGAAGTAGTAGCAGCAATGTCATCCAATCCACCCACATTCAAAACATACAAGAGAACATTTCTCCCACTGATTTTTAAATTATTCTAAAAACAAGGTACAGTTTTTGTTTAGAAGTATGTCAGGTCATCCCGAGCTGTGCTGTATTTGTGCAGTTGATAAGATGTTTACAGGATGCTGGCTAGTGGGGAGCATCCTTGGGAAAGGGTGGGGAGGGAGGTGAGGGGCACAGTGCTCATTCGCCTGCTCATCCAGTAGCTTGGTTTTATGGTTACTGAATATGAAAATTTGATAGTTGTTAGCAGTTGAAAACATCCAGTCGTAGTGGGTGAATTGGAGTGGGAAGGTAGTAGTAGTAGTAGTAGTAGTAGTAGTAGTAGTAGTATTAGTATTAGTATTAGTAGTAGTAGTAGTAGTAGTAGTAGTAGTAGTAGTAGTAGTAGTAGTAGAAGTGGTAGTAGCACTAATACGTGTTAATTAAGTAATCCTTTATTATTTTCTTGAATGATTTTGTTGTCAGTATTTTGTCTCGGGTTTCCTGTTTAGTGTTATTCCATAACTGAGTGGCTGTAATTGATATTCTATGTTTTCCCATGTCTGTGCTTGTGTATTTCTCATGTAGTTTGTGTCTGCTTTTAGTGTTATGTTGGTGGATGTTAATATTGTTCACATAGAAGGGGGCTATGGATTTGGGTAGGGTGTTGTGATGGAAATCTTTCACAATAGTTAGCATTTGGGATTTACCTATGTCAATATGTTTGAGTAGTTTTTCTTCTTTAAACATATCTTGGCCTTATGCTGGTCGAGAAAATAATTTAATGCTCTTTTCTTGGAAACTTTGAATTTTAGATATTTTGTTTTTATAGGTGTTAGTCCAAACGGCATTGCAGTATGTGAGGTGTGAAAGGATTAAGGTGCTGTACAGTGAGTGTTTTAACCGTGTCATGTGTCATATATGGTTTTAATCTTTGGATGATACCTCTTCCTCTTGCTACTTTCGCAGTAACGATGGTAATGATGACGAATTAAAAAAAACTATATAACCAAGTTACCAGTTTTCGTGCGGTGGTTTTACGACATTGTGATTTCGACATACACATTTTTCTGATCGTATAAGCTGATCAATGTATATTTGCATATTATTATATTGTTAACGAATTTTTTAAATTGTAATCATACCACGAAATTAAAATGTGTTATGATAAAAATGAAACGGTTAGCATTACAATGGAAAATTAGTGAATAGCATCATTGACAATCTCTGAATAGCATGAATTTGAACTCGTTCATATAGATATATAGATATATCTGTAAAATAATCAAGCAATTCTTGGTATTTCTTAAAAAATTAACTCGTTTCGATGGTAAACATTTTTGGCATCCATCTTCTTCTGCTTGATGTGTAGATACCGCCTCTCTGATACACTCCTTGTGAGAAACTCCGTAATATTGTGGGGCAGTCTAAAAATAGAGGTGTAGCTTCTACGAGAATTCATAGTTTCTCACATCCGGGCATCTTGAGATCGGCCACCATTAAAGTTGGGGCAAACTTACTACATGCTAAAGAGGACTGCCCAAAGCAATGCATTGTTTACATTTTCCATGAAGCTTAAACCATTAAATCATGTATCTGAGTATCTATAATAAACCATCCCGGTATCAGAAAACACTAGCCATTAATGACAGACCATCACCCAAATGCTGATTGGTCAAACACTCTATGATGCACATGTGTAATAGCGCAACTATCCGACTTGTATGTCTACAGTTGTTGAAAAAAGATTGGATAGAAATGAGGTTATGTTGCCATTGTGCTAGTCCTTTAGAATTGCTTATAATTAAACGCTTCCAACGTCTTCGAGTTTTAGGATTTTGTTTCTTTTGAAGGCATCTTGTCCCCCTGCTGTTTGTGAAAATAGTTTGATATATAGCTTTTGTAGTGATTTTAGTTTCTTTAGTTTAGTTTGATATGTATTGCTCCAGATAGCATTGCAGTAGGTTATGTGTGGAAGTATCAATGTGTTATACAGAGTTTTTAAGATATGAGATGGACGATATGACTTGAGTCTGCACATGATACCAATATTGCTTGCTACCTTGGATGGGATTATCTCTATGTGCTTCTCCAAGGTTAAATGTTTGTCCAAATAGACTCCTGGGAATTTAATATACTCAGCCTCCTCTATTTCTTTATTATTACTATTATTATTATTATTATTATTATTATTATTATTATTATTATTATTATTATTATTATTATCACCTTCTTTCCATAGAGGAAAGAGAGTAATGTGACAATGTGAGTCTGTGTGTAAGTCTATTTCTCAGTGTGTCTGTCATGTCTGGGTTTCTTAGAACTCTATTGACCTGTTTGGGCTCACATTTTTTTACACAGTGTAGTAAGTTCTAATGCAATCCATCTCAGACTCTGGTCATGATCTAAATAGCACGAGCCTGGATCCAGGTAGGATCACGTTCTGGATCTGTGTATATCTTGAGGAGTGCTGGTCCAATTTGACTCAGATTTTAACACTCGGGTGGGTGTGGCCATACACCCGGATTCCAGAAAAACATTTTGACAGCCCTTGCGGATTGTCAGACAATAGCTTGGTATTGGAACATTGTTGTTACATAACACGTAATGTGGAATGTTAGGAGTTTGTATGTGGAAGTTTTACAGCATCGCTAGGCCCGATGTGAGCATGAACAGGTTGTTGTTGTTGTTGTTGTTGTTGTTGTTGTTGTTGTTGTTGTTATATATAGACTCATTAGAACACACATTCATATTATGAGTGGGTAGAAATTTTCTTCCTCTCTTGGTTATGAGGTCAAGGTTAAAAGGTCAGACACTGAGGTAATGGGGGTCACTTAGTGCATACTGGGATACATCTTTTCATTTGTAATGCGGCAATGCAGAAAAGTAGAATCAACAAATCTGTAACATACATCGACACTGTGGTTGTCTAGACAGTTGAAGTTAGTTTCAGTCAAAAATTCAATATCAATGTCATCTAGGGTATGAACCATTTAACCATCTTGCACCTGCAAGTCAACAGACATCAATTTCAGTGAGTAAAAAGCTGCACACTCACTGACTATTCAGAAAAGCCACCTGACCGAGAGTTGTTTGTGGCTTAGCCACCGACAGCCCTGGTCAAATCCTCTTCAAAACATCCAGCAAGAGGAGCTATGACTCTTGGGATGTGTCGTCTATAAGACCCAGCAGTCAGACGTTCACATAAAATATATAATAAAAGAAATTAAACTAAATATGATTATGGTTATTAATACGGTAGAGATAACAATGGCCAACAAGATTCTAGTACCAAACTGTTTTGGTCATGACGTAAGTAATCTTCTGCACACATTTGGAATAGAAGACAATGCTGCCTTATGCAGTAATGTCTCCCAAAATTCTAACTAAGTCCAGAATATTCAGCAGCACCTTTTATTTTATGTAGAAGATATGTCAAACCGGAGTGTAGAGGCAAGCAACAACAGTAATATCAATATCGTTAACAGGTGGTTCTTCATAATTAATTGCTGGTAATTGCTGTGGTGTCCAAGTTACAGAACGCAAGCAGCGTTGCCTCTATGTTCCGCTCCATATCCTGTCACAGATTAAAAAATTAGAATAATAATTGTAATCATTTCTCTATCCTAAAACTTCTGGGAATTATACAATTTTATTTACAGTTTACATTCTTTCCAGATGAAAGAATGACATATTTACAAAATATTATATTTTCAGGGGTGTATTATATTACAAATTACAGGATTTTTGTGCAATGCACATACATACAGCTAAACCCTAAACAGTACCCAAGTATAGTTGTTCTCTAATGCTTATGATTTCCTCTGTCTGACACAGGCAAGGTGCCGCCTTCAACCAAGAACCTAATCAGTTCTTAGGTGAGCTGTAGTGTGCCACCTACCGGGAAGACTGATTCCCCCAAGCCTGCCTAGTGTGTATGCCTCTGTATGTCCCTGTCATTAATCTGGAATTGGCGCGAGTCCGCACACCATCCCTTCCAATTACATTCTTGGTGCACAAACACAACCTCCTAAGTAGTAAAATTTATATATTTAGGCATACCAAACACTCCCGCTACTTATGATATACAAACACCTAGAATACATATATCATCTCTCACACACACACATGCACACCCACCCACCCACCCACCCACGCACATGCGTGCACGCACGCACACACGCACGCATGCACGCACGCACGCACGCACGCACGCACGCACGCACGCACGCACGCACGCACGCACGCACGCACGCACGCACGCACGCACATACATACATACATACATACTGAAAGCTGGTCGGCCAATCCTTGACTTTTAGTCTTGGTGCGGTGGTCCAGTGGAAAGATGCCTGGTTGCTGATGCTATGCGGAGTTGCAGAATGGCGGTTCGATCCCCCGACCGGGAGATGGTGATCAACAAATTAAACTAATGCGTGCATCACTGTCGGCTAAGTTAGCACATGGAAATTGAATCCGCACGTTGCCAGTGCGTCAATAAAATTAAAAAAATACATATACTGCCAGAGCCGTGCTGGAGTCAGAGTACAATAGGCGTAAAAGCCTAGGATTGAATTGTGGCGGGTGCATCCACAGATAGTCCCATATGAATCGTCAGTGTGTCAGTATATCAGACATGTGAAAGCTGGTCGGCCAATCCTTGACTTTTAGTCTTGGTGCGGTGGTCCAGTGGAAAGATGCCTGGTTGCTGATGCTATGCGGAGTTGCAGAATGGCGGTTCGATTCCCCCGACCGGGAGATGATGATCAACAAATTAAACTAATGGGTGCATCACTGTCGGCTAAGTTAGCACATGGAAATTGAAGCCGCACATTGCCAGTGCGTCAATAAAAAACAAAAAAATACATATACTGCCAGAGCCGTGCTGGAGTCAGAGTACAATAGGCATAAAAGCCTAGGATTGAATTGTGGCGGGTGCATCCACAGATAGTCCCATATGAATCGTCAGTGTGTCAGTATATCAGACACGTGAAAGCAGGTCGGCCAATCCTTGACTTTTAGTCTTGGTGCGGTGGTCCAGTGGAAAGATGCCTGGTTGCTGATGCTATGCGGAGTTGCAGAATGGCGGTTCGATCCCCCGACCAGGAGATGGTGATCAACAAATTAAACTAATGGGTGCATCACTGTCGGCTAAGTTAGCACATGGAAATTGAAGCCGCACGTTGCCAGTGCGTCAATAAAATTAAAAAAATACATACATATATATATATATATATATAACATTTTTACAACCCGAGCAGAATACTGTGCCCGCTGCCTGCTCACAATCCAATTAAATACCCAGACTGGTCTGTATCCCAATTAAATGTTTGGTATGCCTAAATATATAAATTTTACTACTTGGGATGTTGTGTTTGTGCACCAAGGATGTAATTGGAAGGGATGGTGTGCGGCTCGCGCCAATTCCAGATATGTTTATATATACAGATCTAATACAGTTTGAGTTTTAAATAGCTATGAGGCTGGGAGATCTAGCATGGATACCGTGCCCATGTCTGCCTGCTCACAATCCAATTACATATAAAATACATCACAATCCATCAGGTTTGTAATTTATAGACACCAGCTCCCCATTAAATACCTAGACTGGTCTTTATCCCAATCTACTCATCATTCATATTGCAGAATAGTTCTTGCTGTGGTCGTACTTCATGTCCTGATCCTTCCAGAACCTATCCAATATACTCTCAAAACACTGGAGATTGTGCGCATTACTGACCTCGTGTGGAAGTCCATACCATATGTCTGTCACTCAATTAACAATTGACTGCTTCCTGATATCCAATCTTGAGTAGTTCTTATAGATTTTATAGTTATGTCCTCTGGTATCAGCTGGGTTGAACGCAAAGATTAGACTTGTGACCCGTTTATCATAGATGCATTGAATGATTTTGTATGTCTCTATAATATCCCCTCTAATCCGCCTGTATTTTAATGTTGGTAGATGCAGTTTCTTTAGCATCTGTGTGTAGTCGAGTTCATTTTTATGAAGGCACACACCTCGTCACTCTACGCTGAACATTTTCCAGTGTGTCAATATCACATTTCTTGTATGGCGCCCACACACTGCCAGCATATTCAAGCTATGATCGTACAAGTGCTTTGTATAACAGATTAAAACAGTCTTCATCTAGGTATGTGTATTTTCTCCGAATTGCAGCCATTATTTCTGTTGATTTATTCACCGTGCTCGGAAATTCAGTGTTTTATCCACCATGACTTCAATGTCTTTTTCACCATCAACTTTCTCCAACTTGACTACCTCTTCTTTGGTGTTGTATAGATTTAATTGTCTATCTGCTATGCTTAGGCGAGTTCCTACCGTCACCCTTTTACATTTATCTGGATGGAATCGCAACAGCAATGTCTCAGAATATTTATGGAGGGCATCCAGATCCTCTTGCAGTATCTTTGAGTCTGCTTCAGATGTAATTTCCCGATACACCTTTGTGTCATCAGCATATAGGTACACTTCTGATTGCACACATTCTGGCAGGTCATTAATAAATATTACAAATAGTATAGGGTCGATTACACTGCCTTGCGGGACACCACTAGTGACCTTCTGCCAGTTTGATGATATTCCATTGACACATAGACTCTGTTTTCTATCTCTCAGAAAGTCTTCAACCCAGTGACACATCTGTTCACTCATGCCATATGCTCTCATTTTTATTACCAAGCATCTGTGTGCCACAGTGTCAAGCGCCTTCTTAAAATCCATATAACCTACATCAATTACTCCTCCTCTGTCCAAGTTATATGTCTATTTGTAGTGCAAATTGTCAGCTTGTACTATTACACTTCTACGTGTTTTGCCCGCCTGTTAATAGTTTCATGATTGACAGCTTGTTTATTTATGATTTAGTTCTGTTGTCTCTCTGCACTTTAAAATAGCATTGGCATCTGGCTTGTGCTTGTTACTCAACCGTGCTTATTAGCATATTAGCGCGTATCAGACAATTTCTGTGCAATATTTTCTGTTCTTATGCCGGTGTGTCTGTAGCCTTGCTATAGCGTTTGTTATTTAGCATGTTCTGTTGACAGTGTTTATGGACACTCCGTGTTTCTGACCGCCTCTGTGTTGGTGAGTAGTGTTGATTCTTGCTGTGTAATTTGTTATTATGAAAATTAAATCACGTCACACATGACTGAAGAATCATAAAAAAGAAACCAACCATATCAATACCAATCTGTCACAACAAACGTCAAAGGAACTTACTTAGTTGATATGGAGAAATTAGACATCAAGCAGATTTCTGATTAGCTCCCATTCAAAGGACATTTTAGCATATTATATTTGGGATATAAACTAACAAGCTGAAGCGTCCATGTCACTTACTCAAAGCAATTAATCTCCATTTTATATATTTTTATATATATAAAATGTAGATTAATTGCTTTGTTAGTTTATATCCCGAATATAATAGGCTAAAATGTCCTTTGAATGGGAGATAATCAGTAATCTGCTTGATGTCTAATTTCTCCATTTTAACTAAGTTCCTTTGACGTTTGTTGTGACAGATTGGTATTGATGTGGTTGGTTTCTTGTTTTATGATTCCTCAGTCATATGTGATGTCACAGACCGCGATGTCTCTATTCCTATGTTTCCCATTATGATGCTGCCGACTGCCTGGTCTATCTAATGATGTGTAGGTATTACAATTTCGCCGAGATTACCTTTGGTCACGCTTTTGTCTTTGTTGCAGCGACGTCATATGGTTTGATGGCATTGCCAGGGAGACAAGGATGTGATCACGATTTATGATAAAGTTCAAAGTGGCTTAAATTCGATTCTTTCCTTTTTATGGTTTCTAGTATATTTGTTCTGTGCTGTTTTTGTGTGTCTATTTGTCTATGTCACTCATAAATGTGGGTGTGTTTATATCTTTAATATTGTGTATAATTATATATATATATATATATATATATATATATATATATATATATATATATATATATATATATATATATATATATATATATATATATATATATATCAATAATGGTCACTACAGTGGCCCTTTAGTACCAGTTATTTAGGGCATTTTTAAGGTCAACATTAACGCTCATTGCTGCCTTAGGAAGCGTCAGCAACGGCGCTCCGTCAAATAGTTGCTCAATATTCATCAGTATATTTATTGACATACAATTCATTCAACTTGGCAGGGTCTATTAAGCGTTTGTGACGGGCATAGCTGCATCATTATTAGATTATTTTTGTCTGTGATGTCAGACACATACACACAGGCACACACCCACACACGCACGCATGCACGCACGCATACATGCACGCATGCATGCGCGCACACACACACACACACACACACACACACACACACACACACATGCACACGCACACACATGCATGCATACACACACTCACGCACGCACATTCATATACATACGCACTTATACGCATACACACTCACGCATGTACTCCTTATGATGCCTTTGTCCATCAGGATTAGACATGTAATTTTTAACTATCTGGTATTTCTGTGCCAGTTTGTTATGTCCCGGGTGTCCTTCTATTTGAAGTTCACTGTTTTTAAACCTATATAAGATGTTTGGGTCCCATTTAATGCCATGCTTATTACTAAGCGGTTACATGTTGTGAGCATGCCCTGTTGCACATGCTCAGTTATTATGTAACACCTTTTCCTGCTTTTCGAATTGCATTCATGCCTAACCCTTTGACGCACGCATGCATACATGCACACACACGCACACGCATATGCATATTTGTATACATATAATAGCCATATATATTTTTATTTTTTCTGTATTTGTACACAGTCTACCATACTTGATGTGTCAGAATAAAAGTGACCTGAAAATGTTCATTGGTGCCCTGTCTCGCATCATCTCCATCGCCAAAATGTCAGTCATCGAAAAAATGAACAGGGAGGTTCATTATAATATCCAATATTTTAAGAGCTAGGTTTCGACAATGACTGATCATATTGGTCGATTAGGGGGCAGGGTGGTGGTGGGGTAGGCTGCCATTTTGGAATTATGACACTTTTTAGATATTCAGAAACCAACTTCTCTAAAATCACTGTGCCGATTGAATTAAAATTTGAGATATCTTCTCTACAGCTAGGATTGAACCAAGTTTGCTCAATACAGGCCGATTGGTTTGGATCCCCGGTGGACATCTTGGATTACCTAGTTTTCACAAAAACATCTTCTTCTCCAGAACCGCCGAGCAGGCCTGACCAAAATTTGGAATATATCATTAGGGACTTAGGGTAATGTCAGTTTACCCAAAGGGCCGTTGAGAGGGTTAAAAACATGTCCGTGACCGACCAATCAATTTTGATAATTTTGGTTTGCCGTTTTGAATTTTTTTATTTGATCGATTTTAATCGCAAAATTTCACACACCTACGTAATAATCTGTGCCATTTTCAAATTTCCCATTTCGTGCCGTGTCTGATTCAGGGATCCTCGACCAGATTGGATATATCGCAATTGTGACTGTTCATGTGCGCCTTGTTGCGGGGGCGTTCTACCCAGGATTACGATATGGTTCAAGTATAACCTTTTCAGAATTAGATGGGCAATATAGCTGTGGACATGTGGCGAAAGTTTTGTCCAGATTGGACCAGAAGTACATGCGTAACGGTCGAATATAATCTATCGATTTGAAACAAATAAGGTACATTCTCGCCGTCTTGATATAGAGCTTTTCTATAAACATGCATCCAGTATAATACGCTCATCAGCATTATTCGCTTGTAAATCATTGCCAAGATTAGATGTGTCACTTAATTACCGTCTCAACTAAATAGCTACACTTTATCTTTCCTTGCCAGACCCATGCTTCGATTAGATTAATCTAGTACTGTAGCGGTAATCATCATATTACATTTCTGCAATGTTTCACTTTGACATAGATATTATGTTTAATTATATAGCGCAAATGTGTTGATTATTTTAAAACTAATTTGACTAGAAGCTTTAAATTAATGATTATTGCTGAGTCGAAGTGTCTGCCTCATATATTGTAGCCAATTTTGCTGTCGACATAACACCGGCTTGCAACAGCTTTAGTTAAGAGATTATAAATTTAATGTGTCCAAGGGGCTCTTTCAGATAATTAATTATCAGTAGCCTATGCTATTCCTCAGCATTCGGGCTGGGTGGGGCATAGTCTACCCCTAGTGGTAATCATAATATTAACACAACTCAGCAATAATTTAACATGTTTCCCAAACAAAATAAAATGTCCTGTTGAATAATTGGATTGGAAGACATTGCTGTCTAAGGGAACAATTAATGTCTTCCAGCCCAATCAGGTTCAAAATACTCAACAAAATATTTCTTACTAAGATGTTTCTGTCCTTGTTCTGGATACATTCGAAAATATTTTTGAGCTATTCTGTATCTACCATAATTGTCAATTCGGCATAATTAGCCTATAGGCTACAATGGATTTATGCACACGTTTGTATTATTAAAATTGTCATACCATTCTCAGTAACTCTATGACTCTAGTCACGTGATACAACAAAACACGTTGGATACAAAGGAAAGGTGTTATTCCGATAAGGGTTAACATAAGGGATATTATCTCATCAGTACATACGAGTTATAACAGTGTCAGGTTTAACACCAACCCCCACTCCACCACCCACCCACCCACCCACCCACCACACCCCATCCCACCCCTTGTGTCAAAAAACATTGCAGTGGTTTGCAGGAATGTTTATTTCTAGACCAAGAGAAGAGTATTTTTGAAAATTTACCACTGGAATTACTGACACGTTAGCCCAGCCAGTCATTCCAGTGATAAATTCAAATTCAATATAGCTACAAAAAATTACACAAAGTTGGCAAGCAAACATAGATCGCAAACCCTTATCAAGCTGATTTCAAAACTTTAACGTAATATTTATTGCAGAGTTGAAATGTCTGTTGTAGAAGACTGTTGCTGTCTATGTAACAACGGCTTACAGGAATATTAGTTAAGAGATTATGAAGTTAAACTTCCCGATAAGCGGTTTCAGAAAATTTCATTGCTGTGGTCTATATATTAATATATATATATATATATATATATATATATAAGTATATATATATATATATATATATATATATATATATATATATATATATATATATATATATATATATATATATATATATATATATATATATATATATATATATATATATATATATATATATATATATATATATATATATATATATATATATATATATATATATATATATATATATATATATATATATATATATATATATATATATATATATATATATATATATATATATATATATATATATATATATATATATATATATATATATATATATATTTATATATATATATATTAGCACTGGCGTTCCAGACTGTAGCTCGCGGGGGTATGCGCTGGTCCGTCCTGACACTTTGCGCCACTGCACCGCATGTGCATCAAGTGCGGGAGCGCTGGTTAGCTTCAGTTCTCGGGGTTGCAGATCTAGTATTGCATCTCTCTGAAAGTACAAAGACCAGCCTCTAGAGCCAGTGGAACGCATATGTTCCAGTGGGGCCGTGCGACCATTGCCGCCAAAATTTAACCACACTCCCTGCTGTTTGTGTCACCGGTGTGTTGGTCCATTCTAATTTAGAGTAATGGACAAGATGTTATAATTAAATAGTCACAAATTCTGATAATACTATACAAACAGTTCTATGCATTTGACAGTAAATGAGCACACAAAATTACACAACACAGAGCCATCCGATGTCCTTTCCACGTGCTTCAGCCGGAGGTACCACACAGATCCTTGAATCCGCAGATGTATCCCTGTAACAGAGCATCACAACGCAGAGTCACTAGATAGTTTAATTTAAACTAGTATACCCCTAACACACGCACACAAAGAGAATATTGTTGTTGTGAGAGGTAAGTGCCATGCGTGGACCTCCATCACAGGAAAATCCCTTCAATGCCAAAGCGGAGGAAAAGAGTTGGAAAAAAGGGCCACTCTTTTGTTCAAACAGAAAATGCTAAGTGTTGAAAATACTAGTGCAGCTACAGTTAAGGTGTTGCACACTGGTTTACGTGAAGACGGGACGAACGATTTCTGAAGAATACCCAGGTCACTGTTTTATGTAGTTCCAAAGTTACTGCATTGGTAGTCACCGCTTTATTTATGCGGACCTTCTGCTACATCCTAACCTACACATTGGCAGGGATTACTATCTAACTTTAGATATGTTTCTCCGTCGGGCACAGATGCTTGGCTTCCCGTAAGTCGCCCCGCATAGCATCTACCTACAAAGGAAAGTATGCGTACATGTCACGGAGAAAGGCTCCCGAATCAAGTAACGATCCAGTTACCCGGCCCCGCAACCACATATAACATTACCAGGGCAAGTTTCACAGTTCACATAAGCAATATTAGAAAGCGCCATGTCATTTATGGTGAGGATGGAGAGACGGTTTCCCCCCGCTAGCGTCCTTCCCATGAGGGCATGATGGGTTATAAGACCTCACCCAGACACTACAAGAAATTGGATGGAGATCTGCATCTCATCCATCACCGTGTTCTATGGAGTTAACATTGGACCTGTCATTAGGGTTACTTTCCTTGATGCCCAGAGATGCACTGCAGGCCGGTATTACAACATTTTAATTAATAATTATTATTTTGCAGTGCTTCCTACTTTGGCAGGGGTATCTACCTAACTAGTATCCGAAGATATAGGGGACATGTATGTAGATCGGCACTTTATCTATCACCACTCAGAAACCTCCGATAGTTTCCCATGGTTGGATCCTGATAACGCGTCGATGGGAATCCAAACAATTAATAAGCCTTGCAGCTGGAGGATCATGGAAAGAGACAATAACTCGATATATTAAGAGGACCTGAAGATAACTGGCCAATTTTACACAACCTTGCCGATGCGTGGGGCTACATTACCACAACAACCGGAAAAGAGGCGTACACTATGCGTCTCTTGAGGATAAATTGTCCCTAACCACTTTAAACCTATCCTATCAAGCTAAATAGCCAGATTTAGTTGGTAACATGTCAGGCTCAACCAATTAGAGCATGATCAGCGACCTCAGTGTAAAATTAATGCTGGCGGTGCAGCTAGTTGAAAGCACCCACAGTAAACAAGTATAATATTCACAGTATGAAACAGAAATTATAAAAATATCGTTCTAGGACCGGTACGGTACCTATTAGTCATCAGTACCAAGATAATGAAATAATTAACTGTTCAATAGTATAGCTACTTGAGTACCTATTGGTCATCGGTACGAGAAAAGATCATGTGTTACTGAAATTGAGATGCTAATTTGTGGATAGCGTGAGATGGCACAATCATTGGTGCAGGAAGGATTTCCGCAGGCATGTTTCGGCAAGCAGGTTTCTGCAGGCTGGTCTCCGCATGCAGGCTTCCGCAGGCAGGTTGGATATGGCACATTCTCAGGGCAAGGTAACGGAATAGTTCAGGAGATGCCCACTAGATAGTCATTTCACTAATACAGAATCTAAACAGTTTGTTGTGAAGTTTCCGTCCGGCGACGGTAATATGAAAGTTGAGAGTAACCCATTAACAGAGAGGGCTACTTACATAATAGTTATACATATACAATAACTGGCACATGGTGCGGGGTACGTCGCACAGCTCTTGCGGCGCACCGAGCAAAGTCCACTCAGACTGTGCTCGAAATGTTAATTAAGCACACGTGACATGCAGCGTGGAGGTTTGAGTCCACTTTTCAGCGTGGTTGGCAGATCCGGTGAGTCATCCACCAAGGAGCATCATCAGCTCTACATTCCATAGAATCACATCTTGGGCCCGCACGGCCTGTCCACACAAAGGACTTAGTCATTTTTAACGAAAACCTCTCCTATAGGGCTCATACAGACATACTATCCTACTCAGGGGGGATGGCATGCTTGGAGTGAATCCGGAATGGCTCTTTCTTACCCAGCTTAGCTGGGACAGCCAGTACCTGTCCGGTCGATCCGTGCAACACAGACCAACAAGCTACAAACAGCAGATGAAGCGATACATATAGGCATACTACACACATCCAACAATAAAGGAAACGATCTCCTTAACCCTGTGCTCAGCGCAACATGAAAAAGGCGAGAAATGCGACGTTCACCATCTTTGGTGCCGGCTTTCACGAGAAGAATGGGCTCAATCCAGTAGTTTCAGGCTATATGTGGAAAACCTTTATTGCTTCAGATTCTTCTCTATGGAACCAAAATCTGGCAACGTACATCTAAGAGTCTAATAAGTTTGGAACAGTTTCAGACATCCACTATGAGAAAGCTGCACTCCCTAGCTGACAACACTGGCACAATAGCGGTCTACGATTTGGTGGGAATCCTACCAATCGAGGCCTGCATTGACCAGCGTGCACTAAATCTATTCAGGAACATCATTGCATTAGGGGGACACCTTATAATATGACATAGCTGTCCGGCAATTAGCTATGAAGGACATCTCATCATCAGACTGTTTCACATATGTCCAGGGAATACAAGCTCCCAACCGCTCATGAGTTGCTTGAAAACACACGCTCAAAAACCAGATGGAACTGGCAATATGCAGCCACTGGGATGATAAGATCACCTTTGAGCTGCCCACCAAATCTTCTCTGAAATATGTCTCGTCAACCTCCATCAGCATTTCAAACATTGCAAGGATCTGGAGAGCCAGAGTTTCCAGCAAAAATCAACAGCGTAAAGTCATCATCAAAGCCAATGTATTCACAGGACTTACTGGCTCCAGGCAAATCGGGCAAGACAGAACCAATTCAATATTGACACAGCATGTAAACTATGCCACACAGCCCCAGAAGACAGAATGCACTTCATCCTCGAGTGTCTTGTGCTTCAACCGGTACAAACAACACAGTTTGGATGATTTCTCAATGTCATAGAGACAACATTGTTCAAAGACGTGTTAGCTACTAAAAAGACCTATTGTTGCAAGCGCTATTAGATGTAGACCACAAATCTGTACCATCAAATATATGTACGGACGAAGCACTGTGTGTGAAGTTGGAGCAAATCTCTTGCTCTCTCATCTTCAGACTACACACAAGATTCAAGATTATTTATTTTCATATTTAGTCATCACTATCAGAAATTACGACTGGGAGTCCAGGAAGGCTAGCCCATGAAGTGGTGGATTCCTAACATATAAACATTAATTACAAAATATAGTATGACATATATAATATGATGTAAAATAAACAGACATATACACCTGTGCAAAAGTTAAGCACCACCCTATTTTTACGCACATGCGAGGGTATATTCATGTGCTATGAAGAAAGCAATAGCATAAACATTTATGTACCCATCCATCTTAGTGCAAGAGGTAATAATGCAACTAGAGGAATGCTGATTATGATGGTGGGGAAACACTGTATGTTTTTGTTTGAACTTGAAAACGAGGCCTGAATATGGTTACGTTGACACAACTGACAACTATTGCCCTACAGTTGACACACGTGGCTAGATTGTCATTAATGGTGTCTGAAAACGAAGTTTAACATCTGTGCACGAGTTTGAGACTGTCATTATTAATACCGGGTATATCCACCTTGTGCCTGGATGACGGCCTGGACACGACGTCTCATGCTGGTCACCAACCGACTGATACGCCATTGTGGTATTCGTTGCCATTCAAGATGGAGTGCGTCTGTTAATTCCTGTAGGTTCTGCACAGGGGGATCCCTCCTTCTCACCATGTTTCCCAGAATGTCCCAGATATGCTCAATAGGGTTCATGTCAGGGCTCCTTGCTGGCCATGGTAGGGTTTCGATGGCATTCTGGCGGAGGTATTCATGCACATCTCTAGCACGATGTGGTCGGGCGTTGTCATCCATGAATATAGGGTGGGTTCCAGGTGCATGATTTACAAAATGAGGGACCACAACTCTATCCAGTATGGAATCTTGATATCTTTGTCCATTTAGTGTTCCAGGTACAGTCAACAGATCCAGCTTACAATCAAATGAGATGCACCCCCATATCATAACGGAACCTCCACCAAATGGAACTTCTTCCATGATGTTACGTTGGTCGTACGCCGTGCGTCTGGACCTCCATACACGAGTTCGACCATCTGTGGCATGAAGCAGGAACCGACTTTCATCGGACAAGTGTACCCGTCTCCAGGATCTCGTGTTCCAGTGTCTTCTTTCGTTGCACCACCTCAGCCGCTCCTCTTTGTGGTGTGCAGTGAGGAGAGGACGTCTGACAGGTCTCCTAGCTTTCATGCCAGCAGCATACAGTCTCCTTTTGACGGTAGACATTGACACTCTATTGCGCGTTTCCCATTGCTGGCTGAGCACTCTGCTGTTGGTGAATGGAGATCTCCTAACAAGGCGTACTAGGGCTCGATCATCACGGGCAGTAGTCTTCTTCGGTCTTCCAGATCTAGGCCTGTCCTTCACCTCGTTAGTTTGCCCATGTTTTGCAATCAAACGACTGATTACAGTATGGTTAATGTTCAGCTGTCTGCCAATCTCTCTGCATGACATACCAGTGGTATGCATGCCTATGATTTGCCATTTCACACGATCACTTAACCTTCGTCTTGCCATAGCGGTTCACAATCAAGAGCTAATTCTCTCTGTACAAATAAACCACGGTCATGGACACAAAATTCCTAATCTTGTCGCCTAAATCTGTATGTAATGTTCTACACCTCAAACTGGACTTTTACATAACTGAATACGTGTGCTGTTTCCCGCCACGCACGGACATCAAGCGGCGTGAAGTCATGCATGCATGTGCATTTCGTACTTGGAATTATGTCAGCTAATGCGGGGACAAAAAGTATGGCAGCCTAGTTGTACCATCATGTTTCTACGTTCTATTGTTTTTGCTGGTGCTTAACTTTTGCACAGGTGTATATATTACGTGAGCTTATATAAACCGTAGATATTGAAACAAGACTGGATTTGTTATTAGAAATTCTCTAATCTGGTTGACACTCTTTCTCAGGTTGCTTCAGGACAGCAGCCGGCCCTCTCTTTTATGGACACTGCGGTGGCGAACCACTTTGAGTCTTCTGGTTATCCAGAGCCTCCTGGTGGTCCCTCTCCCCAGTCTCCTGTAGTGAGTGTGAGTGAGTTATACAAGATAAGGGAATGGGATGAGTTAATTAACCAACTGTGTGATAGTCACGCGGAAAATACGGTTCCGAAGCCAAACCCGGGCTCGAATACGAATTTTCGTTTTCATTTACAGGATCGCCCTGTACCGTGCCTTCAAACAGCTTATACGCAAGAGAAGCAGTCTTTGAATCTGCATTCAGAGAATGTAGAACCGAAGAATGATTCTCAAATAATGGCTATGCGACCACCACCCGGTTTTTCTCAATTAAATCGACCCCAGATTCAAACTCAGAACCACCACCAAAACTCGCTACAAATGGCGCCCGATGTGGGGCCCGAAAGAGTGCTGACCACCTTGGGGGGACAAACACCCATTACTACTCAGGTTTATTACTCGGCACCTGTAAGGGTGTCCAATGGTACCTCATGTTTAACACAGCCGCAAGTCATGTCACTGGGAGGACGACCCAGTCCACAGTCTTCTCAATTACAAAGATTTCCATCTCGATATCGAGGTCAATACAGAGGTCGAGGTAGAGCTCGAGGAAGAGGTCGAGGACATCAAATGTATAGAGTTCCACATAACCAAATGCAACAAATGCACAATAGAATGTTTCAACCACCATTCAGACAATCACTGAGAATGATGGACACTAACCTTTATTATACTGGCACCAGTAAGAAGTAATTTATTGATTTTGATGACCCAAGATGTGTGCAGAAGGAACGACGTCTATGTGTTAGGTAAATCATATCATGGTTAGATGCTTTCAATCCCTCTCTGTAAATTCATGCTTTATCTTTCCTCATGGGAAGGGGGCATGGGTGGTGCAATAAATCGGCAGGTAGGTTGACCATTGCATGCGGAGCACCGAGATTCGATCATGAGAGAAATAAAGATTCGACGTATATCATTACCACCCTCGCTCTAAGATAAGGTCCTGTCTGCCCTAAAATAGGGTCGACCTCATCAGGAATCCCGAATTGTCTTATGGGCCATCATGAGTTAGAAACGGCATGAATGGAGGAGAGCTTTACCCTTAAGTTATTCAAAGATTATTAGTTAATCCTATACTATTGACACATAGAGGGGTGGAATTACCATTTGGTAAGATTATGTAAGGATAGCAAACACAAGTTGCGGACCCCGGAGATAGGCACCAAAAAGTCCATCCAACTGATGAGAGCATGCAACTTTCTACTTCACTTTTATCCTTATCATAATAAGTAGCTTCAGTCTTGCGAAAGGAAGTTCTCATTCTGAAAGCGAGAGTTATTTTCTCCACCAATTTGGTAACTTCTTACACAAATCCCTTTTATTAGTATGGTAATAGTAGTTCGTCATTGATGGTCTTTTGAACAGAGACTTGAAATGCATTGGTCATTCAAAATTGTATTGTAGAATATTTGTCCGAAAATTATTGTGTGTATGTATGTCCTGTGCAGTGTTAAAATATGTGGTAACGTTACCGGTTTAATTATGTGTCATGGTTAATGGTTGATTTTGTGAGCTTGAATGATTATCTTGAGAACTCATATTGTCACATTATTGTGGAATGGAGTGAATATCCATTCTGGTATTGGTATGAGTTAGACATGGTAATATTGGATAGTGTGGTTGTTTATATTTAAAATACCCTCTTTTGTACAAAGTATTTTTAGTTGAGGACCAAAAACAGCGTTTAATGACCACATTATCCTTGTCTTGCTTAATACTAATACTAAAATAATCTGAGACCGCTAATATACGAATGTATTGAATGAGACAATTCTCATTCGATCGTACAAATGTGCCTCACAGCAAAGTTTGTATGATGTGCTGTGGAAAGGGCACAAGGGATCATGAGGGAGGGTGTAGATAAACTGTGGATAATGCACTTATTAAATTTTAAATAATATGACGACTTAATGAGTGTTGTAAAAAGTGTATATGGAATTGTGCAATATTTATAAAAGGTTCTATTTAAGTTTTCCACTCAGTTCCACACTAGTTAGGTCAGTAGCTGGTTAGAGACATGTGATTGATGTGGCCACTCAATCATTTGCCTTGGTGAATCCGATCCAGCATTCAATCTGGAGTGGGTGTTTACCTGTTTGCTGATCTAGTTTTTCAGATTTTTTTATGTTCATTTAGTCATCAATGTTAACCTGCCTTAGTTTAAACGCTGGTCGTCAAGGTTGCAGGTTAACTTTGAGATAAATGTATTCTAAATTCCGATACCACATTTTCAGGTATATAGTTTCAGTTCCTTATATTCTTAGTTCATTAAATATCCAGTCTTGAATAATGTTTCGCTCTTAAATACGGGGTTTTGCGAGCTGTGAGGGGATAGTGAAACAAGATTGGATTTGTTATTAGAAATTCTCTAATCTGGTTGACACTCTTTCACAGGTTGCTTCAGGACAGCAGCCGGCCCTCTCTTTTATGGACACTGCGGTGGCGAACCACTGTGAGTCTTCTGGTTATCCAGAGCCTCCTCGTGGCCCCTCTCCCCAGTCTCCTGTAGTGAGCGTGAGTGAGTTATACAAGATGAGGGAATGTGTGGATGAGTTAATTAACCAACTGTGTGATAGTCACGCGGAAAATACGGTTCCGAAACCAAACCCGGGCTCGAATACGAATTTTCGTTTTCATTTACAGGATCGCCCTGTACCGCGCCTTCAAACAGCTTTTACGCGAGAGAAGCAGTATTTGAATCTGCATTCAGAGAATGTAGAACCAAAGAATGCTTCTCAAATAATGGCTATGCGATCACCACCCAGTTTTTCTCAATTAAATCGACCCCAGATTCAAACTCAGAACCACTGCCAAAACTCGCTACAATATATACATGTAGGATACAACAGTAAAGCAGGTTAATTACATTCATGAACATGAATTCATGGATGGAAATTGGGAGAGGGAGCGGTGGGGGGGGGTCATCTATTATTATTATTATTATTATTATTATTATTATTATTATTATTATTATTATTATTATTATTATTATTATTATTCCTATACAGTTTTACATTTGATGCTTTGTTCCGGTGAACAGGTGTCTTGTTATAGTTAGACTACAGCACAGCTCATAATAGAATTAATAATGCTAACAGAAGTTGGCACACTTCCAGATCGACACAGTAAGTTAACATGTTAATCAGTGAGAAGTTGCCCACTGAACACTCTGAGCACAATCGGATTGGAAGGCACCGCTACATTGGGAGTCAAGGTCTTCCATCACT
This sequence comes from Chaetoderma sp. LZ-2023a, assembly GCA_034401795.1. Taxonomy (NCBI): domain Eukaryota; kingdom Metazoa; phylum Mollusca; class Caudofoveata; order Chaetodermatida; family Chaetodermatidae; genus Chaetoderma; species Chaetoderma sp. LZ-2023a. The sequence continues at coordinate 156,088,235 of CM067370.1, read as the reverse complement.
GTACTCAGAATGCCCAACAGGACAACTCAGCTCACTTTGGATGCATGCCAAGTCGTGCCGCACAGACCTGTGCTGTGGTGTGGTTTCTAGTAATTGTCAATAATTATGTTTTTGAAGAATATTTTGAATGATTTTAACGTGAGAATTTGCATGCGTATGTCTGTATCTGTATTATTCCATAATTGTATTGCTTGGTAGGATGGTGTTCGTGTAGCTACCTCTGTTCGGTGGTATGTGACGTGCAGATTGGAACTTATTCTTGTGTTGTGCATTTGTATGTCTGCATTTGTTGAAAAAAGATTGGATAGAGATGAGGGTAGGTTACCATTGTGGTAGTCCTTTAGAATTGCGTATAATTAAACACTTCCAATGTCTTCGAGTTTTAGGATTTTGTTTCTTTTGAAGGCATCTTGTCCCCCCTGCTGTTTGTGAAAATAGTTTGATATATTGCTTTTGTAGTGATTTTAGTTTCTTTAGTTGGAAGATATGACTTGAATCTGTGCATGATACCAATATTCCTTGCTACCTTGGATGTGATTATCTCTATGTGCTTCTCCCAGGTTAAATGTTTGTCCAAATAGACTCCTGGGAATTTAATATACACAGCCGCCTCTATTTCTTGATTGTCTATGTAAAGTTTTGGGAGAGCAGCTTCTTCTGGTTGGCTAGATCTTATAAATAGTATAAAGTTAGTTTTGTTAACATGTAGAGATAATTTATTAATTTGAACCAATTTATAATTTTTTCCATTTCATTATTCACATTGTTGTATAGAGTATTTATATCCTTATGTGTAACAAAGACATTAGTATCATCTGCAAGTAGTATTAATGAAAGTTGGTTAGTGGCATTGGGTAAATCATTCATGCATAGTAAGAACAGCAGGGGTCCAAGGATTCAACCATGAGGTACACCGAAGACAAATTTTCTGTTTCCTGAAATAGCACCATTAGATTGAGCACATTGTATCCTGTCAGTCAAATAATTTTGAATCCAATCCAAAGCGATGCCTCTTATACCGTAATGTGATACTCTTTTCAATAAGATTTCATAGTCAATGGTGTCAAATACATTAGAAAGATTCAGGAACACATTGAGTGTATGTTCTTTATTTTCCAAGGACGCTATCATATCCACAATGGCAAACATAGTAGAGTGTTTTTCTCTGAAACCATACTGAGATTTGTAGATAATTGATTATCAATTAACAATTCTGTTGTAATATAATCTTTCCAGGACTTTCGAAAAAAGTGGAAGCACCGAGACTGGTCTGTAGTTATTAAAGTCAGATGGATCTTTAGCTTTATAAATAGATGTTACTCGTGCTATTTTTAGTCGTGATGGGAATGTACATTGTGAGAGTGAGAGATTGCAGATGTAATTTAGTGGGGTGAGTATTTTTTGTTATACAGTGTATAAAGATTTTCCATTTAAAGCTATCAATACCTGCACTTTTAGTCGGGTTAATTCGCATCAAGATTTTATAGATTTCTATAGATGGCAGACCCTTAGACACTGTGAAACTACTAAACTTTATAATAATTGACCAAGAATGACACTTCCACTTGTATTGGCGCCGAGATTGAAGCACACGGTGTCATCGCAACTGTTCGTGTCACTGGTATGTCGGTCCATAGTAATTTAGAATACAGACTAGATGGTAATAATTAAACAATTACAAATTGATCAACTATACAAATCATATCACTTATTTGACAGTATTGAGCAAATAATACAAAACATAGAGCATTCGGTGTCCTTTCTACGTGGTGTCGCCGAAGGTACCACACATATTCTTGAATCCACAGTGGTATCCCCGAAAGGGAGCATCGCCACGAGTCACTTGGTAGTTTAATATAAACTAAATATACCCCTAACACACACAGGACACTGTTGATGCGAGAGGAAAGTGCTTCGCACAGTCCTCCGTCACAGGAAAATGCCTTCAATGCTGAAGCATAGGAAAAGAGCGGGCAAAAAGGGCCACCCTTTTGTTTAAACAGAAAATGCTAAGTGCTGAACAATCCTAGTGAAGCCATAATTAATGTGATGCACACTGGTTTACGTGAAGGCGGGACGAACGATTTCTGAAGAATTCACAGGTCCCCGTTCCATGTAGTTCCAAAGTTACTGCATTGGTAGTTGCCGCTTTTATTTATGCGGGCCTTATACTACATTCTAACCTACCATTTAGTTGTTAGATACGAGTACAAGATTTGGCCGCAAGTGGCAGGGATTCCTACCTAACTTTAGACATATATATCAAACAAGCGAAGATGCTCAGCTTCCCGTAAGTCACCCTGCATAGCATCTACCTCTGAAAGATAGCGTGCATACATGTTGCGGAACAATAGCTTCCGAATCAAATAACTATCCGGTTACCACGGCTCCACAACCACATATAACATCACTAGGACAAGTTACAGATTACAAAAGCAATTTTAAAAAGCGCCATATGATTTATGGTGGGGAGTAAGAGACGGATATCCATCTTCAGTGCCCTTACTGTGAGGGCGTGGTGGGTTCTAACACCTCACCCAGACACTATGATGAATTGGATTGTGATCCGCATCTTGTCCATCACCGCGTGCTATGGAGTTAACCTTTTACCTGTCATTGGGGCTAAGTTCCATGAACGCCCAGAGATGCACTGCAGGCCGGTATCACAACATAATTAATTAATATTCTTTTCACAGTGCTTCCTACTTTGGCGGTGGAAATCTAACTAACCAGTATCCGAGGATACAGGGGGTGTGTATGTAAATCAGCACTTTAACTATCACCGCTTGGAAACCTCCGATAGTTTTCCAGGGTCGGATCCTGCTAACGTGTCGATGGGAATCCAAACAATTAATAAGCCTTGCGGCTGTAGGATCGTGGAAAGAGACAATAACTCGATATAAATAAGAGGCCCTAATGTAACTGGCCAATTTTACACAACCTAGCCAGTGCGTGGAGCTACATTACCACTACAACCGGAAAAGAGGCATACACTATGCATCTCTTGAGGAGAAAGTGTCCCTAGCCCCTTTAAACCTATCCTATCGAGCTAGAATAGCCAGGTTTAGTCGGTAACATGTCAGGCTCAAGCATTTAGAGCATGATCAGCGACCTCAGTGTACAATTGATGCTGGGGGAATATAGTGATGCGGATATAATGTTGCTGTATAGTATTACCTAGCATCCTACAGTTTTTATAAATAAACAAAAACGGCTACTTGCCATATACACAACTAACTAATACAGTGCGGATGATATATCACAGGTCATAGGACCTTACGGTGCTGTTAGTTGAGAACACACATAGAAAATATAAATAATATGTATAGTATGAAACAGAAAGTATAAAAATGCGGTCTTAGGACCGGTACGACACCTATTAGTCATCAGTGCCTAAATATGGAAATAATTAAATACACAATAGTATAGTTACTTGGATACCTATTGGTCATCGGTACAGTAAAAGTTCATAAGTCACTGAAAGGATGCGCTAATATAATATGAAATAGCGTGAAATGGCATGATCTTGACTGTGGGGAAGATTTCCGCAAGCAGGTTTCCACAGACAGGTTCCGCATGAATACTGTTGATGCAGCTCATAGTCAGAAATGACTGTCAATAAATTGACAACAATTTGATGGAAAGCTGTTGCTGCTATAGGCAGCAACAGTTTTTAGTAAACTTGTTATAAATATATTTGGTGTCAATTGCGCCATAGGAAATATATACCACTATTAATGAACTATGATACGCACTTCTATGCTCTCACCATGGAAACCAGCATAAGAATGACTAGCATTACGAGAATGGTTTTATACCAACAATTGCATACCAGCGAAGATAATAGAGTCTGAAATAATGACGCCAGAAAAGATCTGGCTAAACTGGTGGCTACAACTCTAGTTAGTTCAAGTATCCATAAAGTAACAAATAGTCCTAAATTTAGCTAGGATATGGGTTTTTTCCTGAATAGATGAGAACTTTAAGATAGCCATGGTATTTTTCCTCTATTGTAAATAATTTACATGTGTTGTGAAATGGTGGCATATCACTTAGATATGCACATGCCTCCAGTGAACCCAGGTTGGCACATATTAAATCATTAGTTTGACTCCTGGTTCATGGGATAGACATAATTGCAGATCTACATATTAACAAGTTCTGACAAGATGATACTTGCTAATCTCGATCCTGACAAGACATTGGATCCATCTGACCTACATAGTGGTGGTGGTTGTGGCAGCGGCGGCGGCGGCGGCGGCGGCGGTCGTAGTGGTGGTGGCGGCAGTGGCAGTGGCAGCAGTGGCGGCGGAGGTGGCAGTGGCGCCAGCGGTGGTGGAGGCTCAAGAGGAGGGGAAGGAAGAGAAGGAGGAGGAGGAGGTGTTGTTGTTGTTGTTGTTGTTGTTGTTGTTGTTGATGTGGTGGTGGTGGTGGTGGTGGTGGTGGTGGTGGTGGTGGTGGTGGTGGTGGTGGTGGTGGTGGTGGTGGTAGTGGTAACAGCAGCAGCGGTAATGTACATGTGTCCATGTAGGTCTAGTCTTATTGAGTAGGATACTATCAGCAGCACCACCCACCACCCCACCGCTATCCCCCCCCCCCATCACCCACCGACTGAGTTGTAGCCAAACAGCTACAATGTATCTTGCCTTAGCAGAGCGATCGATCCAGCGATGTAAATAACACATTAATTACCACATCAAATTAAAAAATGTTCGTTATTACGGACTCTAAAGAATGGCTGTTGTATCTATTGCAGCCAATCTCATTTCTGCCTATCACAGTCAAACTGTTTTCAAATTATTCAGCAAATTATTGAAAGGGTTAATATAAAAGTTATTATGTTATACAAAATGTGAGCATTTGCCGGTAGATGTAAAGAAATATTAGTGAAGTGTCACACTCTAATACCAATGGACCTTTCCATTTTTAGCTATGCCCCGCCCATCACTAGCTAAGCTCCACCCACACCTCGCCGTGTTGGGATTGATTGATCCCCAAATGCCCTAGCTATCAATTTCCTGAAAACTATACAGGGAAGCTGTTGAATATTTTGTAACTAATTTGACTGGGTGCTGTTGCTGCATATGGCAGCAACAGCGCCCAATCAAATTAGTTTCAAATTATTCAACAGAATATTTATTAAATAGTAAAAGCAAACAATTTGTACAACAACGCATAGACAGCCTTCAAATATGCGTTCGTGACGTACTTATCGACGTCATTCATGACGTCATTCATTATGATGTCATTGTACACATGACGCAGTTCATTATGACGTCATATGATGGGTGGGTACTCTGGAAAGGTGACTTACATACGGGCGATCCATCTCCCGATTAGGTCGACAAATCACCTAGAACACACACACACACACACACACACACACAGGTGACTCTAGATTCACTGAAAATCCTTGAATCACCCAATGTCGCCTGAGTCGTCGTTGTTGAAACCGCTGAAATCAGCCGATTTGTCTCATTTGCATTCTGATTATGACTTCCAGATAAATATTTATGATCTTTGATTTCAAGATTGAGACGTTGACATGGACACGAAATCCCTTTTTCTCCTATTGACATATATTAACATCTAGTAGCAGCAGCAGCAGCAGCAGCAGCAGCAGCAGCAGCAGCAGCAGCAGCAGCAATTTGTTTCTGGTTTGTAAAAGGCGAGGGCAATAGCACAAGGTCAGGTGGATAGGATGAGGATGATGAATATGTTCTTACAATGTGAGAAAATTGTGGCTTCTGCCACAGACTAAATACAACGCACGTTTGTAAGACATAAGAAAATTTCAGTACATTATTTTCGAAATTAATCTTCTGGGAAGCTTTTGCTCTCTAAGTTGGCAACAGGTTCATGCTCAATTAAATCCAAAATATTCAACAGATATTGTGCAAGGATATGTGCATGTAAAGAAAGAGGGGTGTCTAGCAAAGAAAGTCTCCCCAGCCCCTCGATTCATTTCAAATGACTACCATACTTAGTAGATCTAGATTTTATTACATACGTCTAGGCTAGAAAGATACTAAAAATAAACAAAACCTACTGAATGATAATCTACACTAAAATACTTGAAGCAAACATATTATTTTCTTAGATGCAAGCCAGACTAACCAGTGTCATTATCTTTGATATTTTGCTCAATCCATTCAAGTAAAATAATATGTGCTCTACATCGGATTTCGCCAATGTATACTAGAATAATTGAACAGGAACCCCACTTTTCTGGTGCAAATTAAAGATGTTTAATTCTGTAATCTAAATCTGTTCACTGATGACTTAAAAATGTGTAAAGCTCATCCTGTACTGACTTCTTCCAGTACAAGTGTCATTGATGTGAGATCATTAACTGTACACCTTAAGTTAATAACTGGGACATATACTTTACAAACGAATAGAGCCATCTTCAATCAGTAGCGGGCAATCCTTAGTGTCTGCTCTGCAGCGATGAACCTGAATCTCACGTTGATTTTCTAAGACCATGCAGCAGACTGTGACAGATCAGAGAAGAATTTATATTGCTACTTCAAACAACAATATGCGAACACATGTACTTGCATCACTGACATAACTGATAGAATCAGTCAATACCTTCAACTAAATCGCAACATCGGAACCAAAATCCTAAAACAGCTGACTAAGTGAATGTGCGGAAGCATATATCCTGCAATCCAACAAATACCATAACATGAACATTGATACAGAAAATGACAGTGAATTATATAAAGCTCACTAAGTGTGCGAAAATAGTTTCTTCAGTACATGATGTCCTTCTGAATACAGGAGGAAATTATGATTTACGATTACGATCACGCTTTCAATGGCACTGTTATTTCATCCAGGCCCTTGGTTTTATTGGGTTAGAGTCATTTCAATTAATTTTCGATGGCGATAGATGTTATTATTCTGTCTTTTAGTACAATACCATTGCTTCTGAGGTTAATGATTGGGGAAGAATAAAGAGTTCTCTGAAGTGAACATAAATGACAAAAATTTGCAAAATGTTTGCTTTTTCTTTATCATCTGTGGTCCTTGTGCCATTAACTGGGTTACGTAGCTTGCTAATTGATTCATGTAAATCTGTTTTACTCTTGACATAGTTAAAAAAAGGTTTGGAATTTGTCTTGTGTTTACTTGCCACTTTGAGTCCAAATGTCATTTTGCTTTTCTGATGCACACTGTCGCTTTTGTGAAGCTCGTAATCTGTTGTTTTCTTTGGTTTTCAGATTTTTGCTATTTAGTGATTCTGTTGTGGTATGGTCAAGACAGAGGTGGTTTTTCTTACCGCGTTGTTTTGATGAAGGAATATGCTGATTTTTCACTGTGATCAATGTTTTGTGTTGGAACTGCCAAACTTCTGATGCATTAAGTTCGTGCAGATGATTCCAATCAGTCGTTCCTAAGACGTTTCTCATTTCAGTATACAGGCCTTTGTTCTGTAGCACGGATCGAACTGACGGGTACTGGCCATCCCAGCTGAGCTGGGTACGGAACGACCATTCCGGATTCACTCCAAGCACGCCCCTGGGTAGGATAGTACGCATATATAAGGCCTATGAGAGAGGTTTTCATAAAAAATGCTATGTCCGTTAAAACACGTGTTGCACATGCGTGCGTGTCAAAGCTTCCCTACCAACACATCTCAGAATTGGAAGCGAGTGCATTCTTCTAGTGTACCGAGTTGGTACTCGTAAATGTCTCAAATTATATCGTCCTCGTTATTCTAGGTACCGAGGATTACAGTACTTTTTACGATTTTAAAATCGGCCCAGAAATGGCTTAGTTATCGCCGTTAAATTATTTTCAAAATATTTCTCTTGACGTCGTAATCGCGTGTATGCATAAATAGACAAAGAATGTCCTGTGCACGTGATTGCCACGTCACCACTTCTAGCTGCACGCTAACTGCTCGGCCGCTGATTAGCTGAGGCGCCTGGCTCTGAAGTCACGAGTAGTATAAATGGGGTGAAAAATCGAGAATCAGGAGCATCACCAGCGTGGAAGCTGGCCCGTGCAGGAGGACTGGACCATCGGGATTGACGTGTGCAACTGCTAACCTACGGTGATTCCCACATCATCTGGTGCCATTCAGATTTCAGTTCATCCGCGGTGGTAAGAAGTCCTCGACTTCCACAGTTTTTATACACCCGGGGGTAATAAACTAACTTAAAATAATAACTCCCACATCCGGACCTTTCTAGGGGAGTCTTTCCATCAGAGGGCCGTGCGGGCCCAGATGTAATTCTACAGAATGTAGAGCTGATGGTGATTCTTTGTGGATGACTCACCGGATCTGCCAACCACGCTGAAAAGTGGACTTCAACTTCCGCACTGCATGTCATGTGTGATTAATTAACTTTTTGACCCATCTGGGTGGACTTTGCCCGGTGCGCCGCAAGAGCTATGTGATGTACCCCACACCGTGTGCCAGTTATTGTACATGCATAATAATATATATTAGCCCTGTCTGTTGATGGGCAACTTCAAACATTCATATTACCGTCGCCTGATGGAAAACTTTACAACTACTGTTTAAATTATGTAGCAGCTAAGAGACTATCTAATGGACATTTCCTGAACTGTTCTGTTTCACTGTCCTGAGAGTGTGCCGTATCTGACCTGCCTGGAGAAGCCAGCCTGCGGAGACCTGCCAGCAGATACCTGCCTGTGGATGTTTTCCTGCGGAAATCTTTCCAGCCTTAGAGATCATGCCATCTCGCGCTATTTATATGTTAGCGTCTCAATTTTAGTAACTCTTGAATGTATTCCATACTGATGACCAATAGGTACTCAAGTAGCTATAATATTGAACATTTAATAATTATTTCCATATATTGGTACTGATGACTAATAGGTACCATACCGGTCCTAGGACCGCATTTTAAAATTTCTGTTTTAATGTGATAATTATCCTTGTTTACTGTGGGTGCTTTCAACTAGCCGCACCATAAGGTCTAGTGACCTGTGATATTTTATAATTATCATATTCATTATCATCGTATCCGTTAGAGTGTGTAGTGGTTAGTTGTGTATGTGGCAAGTAGCCATCTAGTTAATATGTTTTGTTTATTTATAAGAACTCTAGACCACAGTATGCTAGGAAATACTATACAGCAAGATATATATCCGCATCACGATTCCCGTCGCTGATTCTGATCTAATTATTTGAGCCTGACATGGCATGCGTTGATGGACGAGATGCAGATCTCCATCCAACCCGTTGTAGTGTCTGGGTGAGGTCTTCGAGTCCACCACGCCCTCACGGGAAGGACGCTAGTGGTGGATATCCGTCTCTCAATCCCCACCATAATGACATGTCAGTATTTAAATTTGCTTATGTGAAATGTGAAACTTGTCTGGTGATGTTATATGTGGTTGCGGGGCTGGGTAACTGGATCGTTATTTGATTCAGGAGACTTGTTCCATAACATGTACGTACGCTATCCTTTGGAGGTAGATGCTATGCAGGGCAACTTACAGCACCCGATGGATAAACGTATCTAAAGTTAGGTAGTAAACCCTGCCGCTTGCGACCAAAGCTTGTTCTCGTTACTAACAACCAATTGGTAGATTAGGATGTAGCAGAAGGCCCACCTAAATAAAGCGGCAACTACCAATGCAGTAACTTTGGAACTACACAAGATGGTGACCTGGGAATTCTTCAGAAATCGTTCGTTCCGTCTTCACATAAACCAGTGTGAATCACATTAATTATGGCTTCACTAGGATTTTCAGCACTTAGTATTTTCTGTTGAACAAAAGAGTGGCCCTTTTTGCCAGCTCTTTTCCTCCACTTCGGCGTTGATGGCATTTTCCTGTGACTGAAGCCTGTGCGAGGTACCTACCTCTCACAACAACAATATTTTCTTTCTGTGTGTGTTAGGGGTATATTCGTTTATGCTATGCTACCTAGTGACTTCATTGCGGGACTCTTTCTTGTGGGGATACCTCTGCGGATTCAAGGATCTGTGGGGTACCTCCAGTGGAACCACATGGAAAGAACATCGGATGGCTCTATGTTGTGTATTATTGTGCTCATTTACTGTCAAATACATAGAACTGTTTGTATAGTATTATCAAACTTGTGACTGTTTAATTATAACATCTCGTCCATTGCTCTAAATTAGAATGGACAGACATACCGGGAACACGAATAGTTGGGATGCCACCATGTGGTTCAATCTCAGTGGCAATGGTCGCATGGTCCCACTGGAACATCAGTGTTCCACCGGCTCTAGAAGTCGATCTTTGTACCTTCTGGAGAGACGCGATATGGAATCCGCAACCCCGAGATTCGACACCTCTGCCAGTACTATCGCCGTTACATCCATCACTTCAGCGAGATTGCATCACCCCTATACAGGATCACTGAAAAGGATTGACCATTCGAGCGGACGAGTGAGTGTGAAGGTTCGTTCAGGGAACTGAAGGAACTCTTGACGACTGCTCCAATTCTTGCTCATCCCAACCCTAACCTTGTTTTAATTTTGGACACTGATGCATCAGCTTACACCATTGGCGCAGTTCTATCTCAGGTCATGGAAGATAGAATGGAGTGGGTACTGGGCTATGGTTCATGCACTCTTAATAAAACAGAGAAACGTTATGCGACCACCAAGCGAGAATTGCTTGCGGCGGTGCACTTCATCAAGTATTACAAACACTTTCTGTATGGGCGCCCATTTACCCTCCGTACAGACCATGCCTCACTACGCTGGCTCAGAAACCTAAAAAATCTGGAGGGCCAGGTATGGAGGTGGCAGGAATCCCTGCAGGCCTTCAATTTCAATGTTGTTCTTAGACCCAGCAAACTGCATCGAAATGCTGATGCCTTAAGCAGAATCGGGCTCGAGTATGAACCGGAAGTGGCCACCACCATGACACTTACTACACAGCCATCTCCGGTGTTCCCAGAATTGTGGTGCACAGAGTGGAACATGGAGACAGTCGCTCACAAACAAGCAACAGACACGCAAACATGGAATATATATGCGTGGATCCAGGAGGGGGTACATCCTCCGAGGGAATCTATTACACCATTATCTGCAATGACAAAATACAACAACCAGCAATTTGAGGAATGCCACCTTCGGGATGGTGTTCTCTATATCAACAACTGCATAGTGATTCAAGAGGATTATCGAAATACAAACCTACAACTACATGATAACGCTGGACACCTGGCCGTTGAACGGACATTATCATGGATACAACAGAGATTCCACTGGATCGGGATATGCGATAGTGTGAAGTCATGGGTCGCCAATGTGTCCCATGTCAAAGATGCACTGTTGCCCAGCACCATTCCACACCTCTTCAAATTAAGATTGTTGGTGCACCGTGGGAGCGAGTGGCTATTGATGTGCCCGGACCCTGGAATACGATGGATGAAGGAAACAAGTACATCCTCGTATTGCAAGATTATTTTACGAAGTGGGTAGAAGCATTTGCTCTGCCGGACCAAGAAGCATCCACAGTAGTGGAGGTCTTGGCAAGCAATGTGTTCTGACAGTTTTGAATGCCGTATGAGCTGCACTCTGACCAAGGAAGTAATTTTGAGAGCCGGCTGATCACCGAGCTCTGCAAATTGTTTCATATCGCCAAAACCCGCAGCACCCCGTATCATGCACTCAGTGATGGAATGGTGGAGCAGTTTAATCGCACATTAGCGGAAATGTTGACGAAGGAAACATGCCTTGATTGTCAAGATTGGGATCTACAACTCCCATATGTACTCATGGCATACCACACTTCAATACATTTCAGCACAGGTTATACCCCTGCATGGTTAATGTTAAACCGTGAATTGGCCGTACCCCTGTATCTGGCCATGCCCAGGATTCTGGGAGAGAAAAATTCACCATCTCTCTACATAGAGCTCATGCGGCAGCGGATAGAACAGAACCATGAGCTAGTGAGAGCTACTTTATCCACTGTACACTGGCTTCAGAAAACATGGCACGATCGGCGGGTGCATGGAGACTCATATGACACAGGAAAAATGGTTTGGGTTCACGATTTGTGATGTTCTGCAAACGTGCCTAGTAAACTAAGTTACCAGTGGAAAGGCACTATGTGGTAGTAGGTAAGAAGTCGGACATGTCCTACCGTATCTGCGCCTCGGTTGGCCTGACCTCAGTCATCCACTTCGATCGACTTAAACCTTGTGTCAGTGACGACCCAGTGCCAGAGCTCGGGCTGGGCATTCCACGTGATACCAGTACCCAGACAGAAGTCTCTATGGAAACAAGTATTCCCGACGTTAGTTTAGAGTACCTCGGTACCAGTTCGGCCTCTCTCTTAGCAAGCCAGGAGTCCGGTGAATGATCAACTAATGCTGAGGACAATGACGAGATACATACTCGCCCTCTCCCTCTTCAGTGCAGGTCTACACGATCTGGGCAGTCGTATCTGAAGACTTTCTCATTTGTACTGTCCAAGAGGAAGGACGGAAAAGTTGTTCCACCAACCTCTTCCCATTCCCATGCACTTCATGCTATTACCCCATTATAGAGTTACCACAAGCGGAGGCTGAGGCTGCCCCGGGCGATGCTTCTTGTGGAATGGAACATGAAATAAACAGCATGGAAGTGAAAGGCCGGATGAGGCCTTGGCTTGTTTTGAAGAAAAGAAAAACCGCACAACTCTGTGTACCCTTCCTAGTCCAAAACTCGCGAGACCAACTCCTCACAAGGTGCAACCCTGCCTGATGCGCCACCACCGCCCCCTCTCCAACTCGCATCACTCGTCTATGCACCAAGTTCGGACATCACTGGTCCTGTCCATTTCACACGCCACTCGTCGTCTGTTGACTGTCACTCTTCAGATATGAGAGACCGCTGTTACAGAGGAGGTGGCATCCCGCACCACAACAACCAACTCCCCAACAGGCTGTGGGCAGGGAGGATGCCTGTTCAGCAGACTCTCGGCTCAAGTATTCCCAGTACTTAAAAATTATGACAGAGTACCAACCATCATGTAACGGGAGATAAGCACACTCTCCATCCAAAGGGCAATCCCGTCCACACTCACCCTACCATGCCCCCATCCCCCATAGCCCCCGCCACACACACCCCGCCCCCTGAGCAGTCAAAACGCCACACCAGACACAGAAATCCAGAAGCATATGGGACACACTTGCCGGCAAGGCTGGATACATTAATTCTTCATTGCACGAACATCGCATACATACATACATAGTTATTTATTAGTGTAATTCAGACATTCAACATCAGCAACAACAAGTGTAGCATTCACCTAGCGTTTTTAATTGAAAAAGTTAGACACCTTTTTATGCAACAATCCCTCCCACACAGATACAGAAAGTTTGTCACTTTCCATAAACCCGACGTTTCCGCAACCACAACAGACTCAGCATTCACCAGCCTGGAAACCTGGATAAGACCAATCCGAATTACGCCAGCATCACACAGCAACCACGACTTCCCTACAACAGATCCGTACCACCATCAACACCAGTCACCATTTTCCGTAACCACCTTCTTATCTGGTTTATGGAAAACTGATCATATGGAAAGAAGGAGCAATAGCGCAGCCATCTACAGTACACGCTATGGGGAATCCCCCACTGCTCCCTGGAATCATCATACGGAAACAGCTAAAATCTTATACATCATTCACACGTAATAACAGTCAATAGTATTAAGAGAGCAAGATGCCTGCCATCTGTCGTCCGTACCAAGTCGGATTTTGCTACCGAACGGGAATTCGATAATGGATTGATTCAAGTTATGACAGCACCCTTCTTCGTCATCCGCACTCTAAAGTAACTCTGTCCCACCCCCGGGTTCGGCCATTACAGACCGAAATACATCATGTCCGATAAAGTTGACACCGCACTTCAGTTATCCACCCCACCCCAAGTGGTAATAAAAACGTCACACTTCACGACAGCACAAGAATCATCCGCAGATAAACAGCCACGCATATCAATGAAATTCATCAACATGACAGAAACATAGACACTCAGGTTGACTGTATTCACAATCTCCATACGACGGCATTGTAATTGTAAAACTGAGGCACGCATTTTCCAAGCTGTATTGTGATAAATTAAGTTTGGTCTAGGTGAGAGTGAGACTATTCCTACCCATAAGAGGAGGATTCTTGGCAGTTCACCCACCCGGGAAACACAGTCCAGCCTCACGGACTTAGTACACTTAATTTCCGCAGGACAGGGAGCTGTTTAAACCAGACAATAATTACAGACAGCTATATTGTCTTAATTTTGATTAAGAACACGACTGTTCTACCGTGTATACAAAGCATTAGCACGTGGGCTGGTAAAGCAGCATTAAAACTTCCACAGTATATTCTCATGGAGAATTTCAAATACTCTCTTACCTACATATTCCAGTCACAAGATCGACACGGGCTGGAATACACCCAGATCACGCACATACAGGGACACTGTTCTGAGGAACAGAATTAAAAACATATATTTTCGTTTTCCACATCAACTATGAATAATCAGCAGCATCATTACTCTGCCATTACTTAAATATTTCCTAAGTTTCCGATCAACCACGTGCTTTCAGAATAAGAAACCACGTGATCTTCACTTCTATTTCCAGTAAATTGGATCAAAAGGCTATAAACAAAAGAGCCACCCAAGCGCGCATCTATCACAGTGTGATTGAAGAGGTGAGAGAGGGTGAGTCAGGGCAATCGCCGCTGACGTCATCGCGCACTCCCAAACCCCATCGGGCATTCCAGCCTGAAATCTGAATAGGCAAGTTTATAAGCATCCAATCTGAAAAACCGCATCACACTAATTAAAAGGTGAGCTTCCATGGGAATAAGTAGTTCCGGATTTTAACTTTGATCGGAGACTTGTGGAGACGAAGCGACAATCCATCCTTGTTGTATTTATATTTACTTCCTTTACACAGAAGGAATACATCAACGGACTCCAGGAACATTAAAATCAAAACTTTCCATATAGGGCGTGACAGACTCACCATAAAACTTTTGGGTGTGGTCATCCACCCTCCTGTGAGGTCACCAAAAACTATAAGAGGAGGAGGGCGCACACTGAAACTTCGTCTTCCCGTCAAAACTCGACACACGGGAAGAACAAGCATTAGGCTACTTTCGTGTCGCAAACTAAATTCTGCTGTTTTATTATGATTTCATTGCTATTATATTTGGCCAGGGAATAAGATGTCACTTGCAGAAGACCTTGCCTTGTCCGCCAGCTCTGAGGATTCAACACCAGCTCATCCCGGGAAGAAGTATCCATGTACAGCTTTACAGCATAATGGACAGCCATGTATGCATGCGTTCTCCCGCAATTCAGACTTGATGCTTCATGTCAATCATGATCATCTTTTCCAACGCGCATTTTGTTTGGACTGCAAGTACCTATATACAGCTACTCGTTACGGAGTGACACATGCGTTAGCGGAAACGCATCGTGTGTTAGTGGTAACCTTACAGCCTGGTGAACAAAGTGAGGACATAGAAGTTCTAGCTAGCTGCTTTGAAACTAAACTTCGAATTAATGTGCTTCCTATGGGGAAGATGGCTAGAACTAAACGTACCAAACGGCGACAACCTGATTTTCCGCATTACATAAGACCAGCAGCACCAGCCTCCACCACCCAGCCAGCACCCAGTCACCACGTTGCACCAGTCACCACCACGACGGCAGCACCAGCACAAATGGCACCGGCAGCACCTGCAGTATTGGTACCTACATTGCCTGCAATTTCCACTCCGGCAGCACCCACAATATTGCCACCATAATGCCACCATCCGCATCATGCATCACCGCAGCATCAGCATCCGTAATCGGCTGGCCAATTTCAGTTGTAATTTCTACACCAGTGACCGTATCCAAACCAGGGTTACAGTACATTTCTGATAGATCCATATCTCCATGCAGTTTAATAATAGATGAGGAGATCCACCTTATGAAAGCAGTCACCATCATCACCACATCATAGAGCAGCACATCCGCACATCCACGCAGCAGTACTCCTACAGATCCAGCAAAGAAGAGAATCGCGCATCCAGAAATCTGTGCAGTTCCGAGGACGACCGCCAGCAAGTTACTTAAGGCAACCAAATCCGAAAGCTATCCGCCAGCGAAGCATCAGCTTCCACAGAAACACATCGACCGATCATCACCTTCACCACACTCAGCCCACCTATAGCCTGCCAGACGACCACCACCTCCACGATGACAGTAATGTCAGCAGTTTCCACACCGCCAGCAGTTCGTACATCACCCATCATCACCTCCGCCACCACCAGCGCTTCAATAGATACGTCCGCACCACCCTCCAGTTTCAGTATACCTGACCTGGGCATTATTAGTAGTGACATCTCGGCAGCGGAGGACTATCCGCCACGTCTGTCGCATATGAGTCAGGGTACCCAGACATGCTGGGAAAACTTCTCAGCAGATGTTTGTGGACACTATTGCCGAGGGTGCAGCAGGATTTATTAGTAGTTGTGCAGAACACAGAACTTTATTATTATTATTATGTTTATTTTTTAAATCTTTTTCTTATTATTATGTTCTAACAATTGACACCCAGTCCCTAGGCTGACTACGGTCATCCTACACAGCTGCGCAATATTCTTGCGTAGCTGTGTCTTACACAAAATAATCGCTGCGGATTCCTGTGTTGTAAACACGTCATGTGCGACGTAAGTACACAACACACCGTAGCGAATATGTCATAATCCCATCATGCAGTCTCAGTTAAGCTCCCCGTGCGGATCCGCACTAATGGGCCACATTATATTAATCAGTATACACTTAGTACATCCCTTTATTTACCTGGGATGCACATGTAATTAGCATAATATGTGATACTCTTCTCGGGTACAGATATGTGATTTTGTATTGTAATTGTGGTACATTGGAGCTTGGGTGTTCTCTGCGGAAAAATAATTATCCGCATCCAAGAGAACAACCAGCTGAGCTATTGCTTAGGCAATTAAGAGATCTAAATAAAAGTATGCACGCAACGTGAAACATAAACAAAAAAAAGAAAAGACCCGGAAGAATAATTTGAGGTCAAAAATCAAAATCAATGGTATGCCTCCCTCCCAAACTCGTTCGCACCCTATGTGCTCTTTCTTATGAACACGCGTCTGTTGCGTCACTCTCGAGCGCCTACTCGAGAAGTCTATAATTCCCACCTAGCATGCTCCCGTGCATTCGATCTTCCATGCGTGATCGTTTGCCACGAGTGTCAAACTAGGAGGGGGTGGTGTAGTGCAGACCGACCGGACAGGTACTGACCATCCCAGCAAAGCTGGGTACGGAACAGCCACTCCAGATTCGCTCCAAGCACGGCCCCCTGAGTAAGATGGTATGTGTACATAAGCCCTATGAGAGAGGTTTTCATTAAAATCGGCTAAGTCTGTTAAAACGTGTGGTGCGCATGCGCGTGTCAGAGCTTCCCTGACATCACGTTGTGGAATTGGAAGCGAGTGCATGCCTATAGTGTATAGAGTGGGTACTCGTAAAAACCTTTAATTATCCCGTTCTCGTTGTTCTTGGTAGCGATTAGGACCGGAAGGAAGCGAGCTTTATAGAACTGTTAACCATTGGCTCAGAAATGGCTGAGTTATCCGCGAAAAACTCCTTAAATTATCTTCAAAATATTGCTTTTGACATCGTAATTGCGTGTATGCATAAATAGATCTAGAATGTTCTGGAACGTGGTAAATACGTCGCTGATCTAGCTGCACGCTGATTGGCTACTGCCCGGCTGCTGACGTCACGAGTAGTATAAAAGGGGTGAAAAATCAAGAATCAAGAGCATCGTCGGTGTGGAAGCCAGCCTGCGCAGGACATCTGGACCATCAGGAAGACGGAGGTAACTGCTGACCTACAGTGATTCTCACTTCCACTGGTGTCTTACGGATCCCAGCATATCCACGGTGGTAGGATGCCCTCAGCTTCCACCAGGTTTTGGACACCTGGGTGGACATCCGGGGGTAATAGACTAAATTTAAAGTTATACTTTCCACATCCTGACTTTCCTAAAGGAGCCTTTCTGAGAGCGGGCCATGCGGGCCCGGGATGTGATTCTACGGAATGTAGAGCTTACAGTGATTGTTGGTGGATGACTTGCCGGATCTGCCAACCATGCTGAAAAGTGGACTTCAATATCCGCACTGCATATCGTGTGTGTTTAATTACCTTTTTGACCACAGTCTGGTGGAACTTTGCTGGGTGCACCGCAAGACCTATGCGATGCATCCCGCACCGTGTGCCAAGTTATGTAACTGCCTAATATTATATACAGCCCCCTCTGTTAATGGGCAACCTTCAACCTTACTACTTCCGTCGTCGGACGGATAACTTTCTCACTTCCGTAAAAATTGTATGCTAGTTACCAAGACTATCTAATAGACATGTCTTCACTGCTTTGTTTCACTGTCCTGAGTGTGTACCGTTGTAAATATGGGATTGTCTTGTGGGAAGTCATGACCCCGCAGGATGTCTTATAATTCACGTAAGACCCAAAAGAAATTATGTTTTGAAATACCAGGTGATCTAAACGTCCAGGTGAGCTAAAGATGGATGCTCTACCAATGCATCACTATTATTTGTGACATACAATTCGGCTAGATGAAAGTCCAGATGACTAAGTGTACCATGGCTGGTTCGACTACTTGTTATTTATAAATATGTCAATCATTGGGACCGTGGAAAGTCGGGTTAGCCAGGTCATCTCTTTGTATGTAATAGAAGTACACCAATGCTAAATGAATAGGAAGCTGTTTATAGTGTTACATAACCAGCAGATGAGATTAATATAATAATGTTAGAAATGGACGAATTGATTGGAAAAGATTCTATAGTTCTGAGTTGATGTATATTTGAAAATAGTTTAGATAACAGTTGTTGCTGCTTAGCTGGCATTCAATTTTATAATATTCAGCAGTTGTTGGTTATTGTAGTTTTGGAAATAATCAATGTTTAGTAGTCAGTGTTGGGATCATGAATTATGAGAATAAATCGAACGTGACAAACTGACTTAGTTGATGATGTAAGCACTCTAGTATTTCACTGTGGGCTAGAACAACACCATCTGGTAATGAATCTTCCAGTATGTGTGCCTAGGCCCCTAGCATTCTCGATACTTCTCCATTAGTACACAATGGACAGGACATGGACATTGTAGCGTCCTTTAGGAATTCATAACAGAATCAAAATTTATTGATAAACTATATGCCACTCATTCGATGGCATGCAACAACAAAACATTCCGTAATGTTGTTAGCTAGCTGACAGATCGCATCAAATCAGAACCGATCCCCACGGCTTTGTCTATGTGAGGCGCAATCTTCATGGAAAAATTGGGAACAGTATGATTGGTGGGAATGATGTCATAACCAATCAAGATCGATCAGACTCTGCAGTAAAGAGTTATAAAGAATAGAGTTTTGAGCCAGGCAAAGTGAGGGAGGAATCGCTGATTGGTTGAAAGGACCAATCAGTTATCAGGTTAGAACTTCTAGGAAGAAATAAGCAGAGGTTGATTGGTGAACTGATTGTTCAGCCACTCAGAGTGTGCTTGTGGAATACCTAGAAGAGTTGTAGGAATAGATTGGAATAGGTTCTGAGGGAAATGTACGCTATTGCGTAGTGTTGTGAAATGCATAGAAGCATGCATCTTAGACTATAAAAGGCGACACTTCTCTCAGAATAATCAATCATCACCATCTGTAATTCACTGAGCATCTCGTGCTTGCTCAGTTCGATACGCTGTGGCTCTTACGCCTAACAAAGCGTTGTCAGGTTCGAATAGGATTGGACTTAGGATAGTTAGCTATTGTTAGTTTTGTACAAACGAATTGTACTAAGTGTTTATTGTGAGCGATTTTGCTCTAGACCACAAAACTTGTTATATTTTGTAAATAAAGTTTTAATCTTACTTTTATGTAAGACCAGTCTTTGTCAATTGATTAGAGTAGGAATCTAGCCGAACTGTGAGCAACACCCAGTCCTTACCAGGATCTTAGTATCAGTCAGATTAGGCCCAGCAGTCAAAGATAAATATCGTCTACTTCACCATCCGCCAGATGAGACGGGCCGACTGCGGACAGTCCATTTCCTGTATCACCACCGGTGACGTTGTCGCAGCAACACTTTCAAGTTACCGGTAGTGAAGCGTGATCCATTATCATCATAGATCTTAGTGTAAGAAGAAATAGGAGTTCCCGACGCCGACCAACCCGTTGAAGAGACATAAAATCTTCACCATGTCTACCCTGTCTGGAGGAGTCAGCTTGCGGAGACCAGCCTGCAGAAATCAGCTGCGGAAATCGCCTGCGGAAATCTCTCCAGCTTCAGAGAACGTGTCGACTCGTGCTATGAATATGTTAGCGCCTCAATGTCAGTAACATAGTAGCCAGTTCCGTACAGATGACTATTAGGTTCTCAAGTAGCTATACTATTGTATTTTCAATTATCATTTCCGTATATGGTACTAATGACTAATAGGTATCTTACCGGTCTTAAGACCGCAATTTATAATTTCTGTTTTATTGTGAATATTATCCTTGTTTACATATAATTATAATCTATTTTATTGCATTAGTTAGTTGTATATGGCAGTTAGCCATCCAGTTAATATGTTTTCTTTAATTGTAGAAAACTTTGGACTGCAGTATGCTAGGAAATACTATACAGCAAAAGATATATCCGCATCACTTTATTCCCATCATCATCAAGTTTACACTGAGGTCGCTGACCGTGCTCTAACTGTTTGAGCCTGGCATGTTACCGACTAACCTTCCTATTCATCTTGATAGGATAGGTTAAAGTGGTTAGGGACAATTTCTTTGTTTAGAGACATATAGTGTATGCCTCTTTTCCGGTTGTTGCGGTAATGTAGCCCTGCACTCTGGCAAGGTTGTGTAAAATTGGCCAGTTACCTTTAGGGCCTCATATATACACCTGTGCAAAAGTTAAGCACCAGCAAAAACAATAGAACGTAGAAACATGATGGTACAACTAGGCTGCCATACTTTTTGTCCCCGCGTTAGCTGACATAATTCCAAGTACGAAATGCACATGCATGCATGACTTCACGCCGCTTGATGTCCGTGCGTGGCGGGAAACAGCACACGTGTTCAGTTATGTAAAAGTCCAGTTTGAGGTGTAGAACATTACATACAGATTTAGGTGACAAGATTAGGAATTTTGTGTTCATGACCGTGGTTTATTTGTACAGAGAGAATTAGCTCTTGATTGTGAACCGCTATGGCAAGACGAAGGTTAAGTGATCGTGTGAAATGGCAAATCATAGGCATGCATACCACTGGTATGTCATGCAGAGAGATTGGCAGACAGCTGAACATTAACCATACTGTAATCAGTCGTTTGATTGCAAAACATGGGCAAACTAACGAGGTGAAGGACAGGCCTAGATCTGGAAGACCGAAGAAGACTACTGCCCGTGATGATCGAGCTCTAGTACGCCTTGTTAGGAGATCTCCATTCACCAACAGCAGAGTGCTCAGCCAGCAATGGGAAGCGCGCAATAGAGTGTCAATGTCTACCGTCAAAAGGAGACTGTATGCTGCTGGCATGAAAGCTAGGAGACCTGTCACACGTCCTCTCCTCACTGCACACCACAAAGAGGAGCGTCTGAGGTGGTGCAACGAAAGAAGACACTGGAACATGAGATCCTGGAGACGGGTACACTGGTCCGATGAAAGTCGATTCCTGCTTCATGCCACAGATGGTCGAACTCGTGTATGGAGGTCCAGACGCACGGCGTACGACCAACGTAACATCATGGAAGAAGTTCCATTTGGTGGAGGTTCCGTTATGATATGGGGGTGCATCTCATTTGATTGTAAGCTGGATTTGTTGACTGTACCTGGAACACTAAATGGACAAAGATATCAAGATTCCATACTGGATAGAGTTGTGGTCCCTCATTTTGTAAATCATGCACCTGGAACCCACCCTATATTCATGGATGACAACGCCCGACCACATCGTGCTAGAGATGTGCATGAATACCTCCGCCAGAATGCCATCGAAACCCTACCATGGCCAGCAAGGAGCCCTGACATGAACCCTATTGAGCATATCTGGGACATTCTGGGAAACATGGTGAGAAGGAGGGATCCTCCTGTGCAGAACCTACAGGAATTAACAGACGCACTCCATCTTGAATGGCAACGAATACCACAATGGCGTATCAGTCGGTTGGTGACCAGCATGAGACGTCGTGTCCAGGCCGTCATCCAGGCACAAGGTGGATATACCCGGTATTAATAATGACAGTCTCAAACTCGTGCACAGATGTTAAACTTCGTTTTCAGACACCATTAATGACAATCTAGCCACGTGTGTCAACTGTAGGGCAATAGTTGTCAGTTGTGTCAACGTAACCATATTCAGGCCTCGTTTTCAAGTTCAAACAAAAACATACAGTGTTTCCCCACCATCATAATCAGCAATCCTCTAGTTGCATTATTACCTCTTGCACTAAGATGGATGGGTACATAAATGTTTATGCTATTGCTTTCTTCATAGCACATGAATATACCCTCGCATGTGCGTAAAAATAGGGTGGTGCTTAACTTTTGCACAGGTGTATATATTAAGTTATTGTCTCTTTCCACAATCCACCAGCCACATGGCGTACTAATTGTTTTGACTTCCCATCAGCATGTTGATCGGATCCGACCCTGGGAAACTATCGGAGGTTTCCGAGCAGTGATGGTTAAAGTGCTGATTTACATACATCTCCCCCATATCTTCGGATACTTGTGTAGCTTGCGGGGTAGTGTCGGGCCGTTCCGGTGTATCATGTCGACTCGCCGCGCCGCAAGTGCACGACGAATGATGATGCTGGTTAGCATCTGGTCTCGGGGTGATGGACCTTGTACGAGACTGCCCTCCGGGTAACAAAACCCAGCTCCTAAGGCTGGTGGCACTCAATCGTTCCGGTGGGACCATGCGACCATCATCGCGAACATTAAATACAACTGTCTCATCCCAAGAATTTGTGTCACCAGTATGCCTGTCCATAGCAATTTCGTGGTCTATGAACTTACAAGATTTGATTTGGTGACCTAAAAATATAAGTTTATACAATGATTTTACCTAAACAATTATAAATATGCTAGATAAAACTAAAATAAGAGCATACAAAAATACGAGACATAGAGACAAATAGATGAACTTTTAAACATGTGGCTCCCGGAGGTACCACACACACTCGTAGGTCCGCAGAGGTATCCCCGCAAGGGAGGCTCCCATACATGAGACGTAACTAATTAACTTAATATAAGTTATTATACCTCTAAGCTGAAAGGAAGAAGATTATCTTGGACGAAAAGTTATGTGCCTCACGTGGTCACTACTCCTAGTGCTAGTTTGGGTGAGGAGTATTATCCTCACATGGACCGTCATCACTGAATCCTTGCGAGAGGCAAGTGCTTCGTGTGGGCCTCCGTCTCGGGAAGGTGTTGCCACTGCTTAAAGCGGGAGAAGAGTAGTAGGCAAAAATGGGCCCACTCTAATATTTCAACCAAAAATGCTTGAGGAAGAAAAGACCATACCTAGTGAGATTATGACTATAGGATTGCGTGCTGTTTTACGTGAAGACGGGACGAGCGATTCCCGATGGATTCCCTCGTCACCGTCTTATGTGATTCTTAGTATGCTGAATTAGTAGTTGCCGCTTTATTTATGCGGGTCTTCTGCTTCGCTTACTTAGCTTTTAGTTTTTCGAAACAAGAACTATTTTAGGCCGCAAATGGCTAGTATCTACCTGGCTATTAGACAGGGCTGTCATTGAGAACAGACGCCCTAAGACATCAATACTGAAGACAGCGCTCATACATGTTACTTAGTAAGATCTCCGAACTGTATAAGAATCCGGACATCCCGCTCCGTAATGACATAAAACGTTACAGGACATAGGTTACTTTTCACGAAAGCATTATTAGACAATTGTCCTATCGCTATGGTGGGGGTAAGAGAAACGAATACCCACCGTAAATGTCCTTCCCGTAATGGCGTGGCAGATCTAAATATCATGCCTAGACATTCTTATGGAATTCGGTGGGGATACGCATCTCGCCCGTCACCGGGTCCTATGGAACTAACCGTTTAACCTGTCGTTAGGGTTACATACAAGTTTCCCAGTTTTTCACTGCGGTGCGGGAGGATTGTTCAGCAAATAAAATAATAATTAAGATATGTTTTCGCAGTGCTTTTCCTACATTGGCAAAAGTGCTAACTATTAAGTATCCGAAGAGACAGAGGGAATATATGTGATACCACACCCTGGCCATCACCGCTCAGAAACCCCAATAGTTTCCCAGGGTCGGATCAGCCCATGGTGCAGATAGGGACATCCAAACAATTAAGAAGCCACAAGGCTGAGTGGAGCATGAAGAGAGACAAAATC
The DNA here is from genome assembly GCA_034401795.1 of Chaetoderma sp. LZ-2023a. NCBI lineage: Eukaryota > Metazoa > Mollusca > Caudofoveata > Chaetodermatida > Chaetodermatidae > Chaetoderma > Chaetoderma sp. LZ-2023a. The sequence continues at coordinate 156,063,804 of CM067370.1, read as the reverse complement.
TTAGAGTTATGAGTCTTACTGGAGTGCGGGGCTAAATTATTGCACTGCCGGAAAAGAAGAGTATACTACAGAGTTTGTAATGAAGAAAGTGTCTCTAATTATTTTGCACCTATCCTATCGAGCTGAATAGAAAAGGTTTAGTCGGTAGCATGCCAGGCTAAACAGAGTTATAGCATGGACAGCGACCTCAGTGAAAGATTGTTGGTGGCGGGAGAAAGTGCTGCATTTATAAGTGTTGCTGTATGGTGTTTCCTACGTGCACTGCAGCCCTATATTTTCTATAAATAAACAAAACATATGAACTGATGGCCAGTGGCCATCGGGAGAAAGTGCTGCATTTATAAGTGTTGCTGTATAGTGTTTCCTATGTGCACTGCAGCCCTATATTTTCTATAAATAAACAAAACATATGAACTGATGGCGTTTTTTTACAACACGATCTCTCCCATTGGCCCATATACGCTTATGGCTCTACCCAGGGGGGGGCGTGTTCCGGGAACGAATCCAGGATGGGCGGCGCATACCCAGCTTAGCTGGTATGGCCGGTACCTGACCGATCGATCCAAACTACACTTGTTAGCTAGATAACCCTGCCAATGAAGGAAGCACTGCGAAAACATATAGTTATAAGTGTGAATTAGTTAGTTTATTTACTGGCCCACAGTGCATATTTGGGCATATTGGAACTTAATCCTAGCGACAGGTCAACTGTTAGATCCGTAGCACGTGGTGATGGACGAGATACAGATCTCCATCCAATTCATTGCAGTGTCTGGGTGAAGAGTTGGAGCGCGTCACGCCCTCACGGTAAGTATGCTCGTGATGAATATCCATCTCTCCACCCCCAACATAAAGACATGTCAGGAATCAAAACTTACTTGTGTGAAACGTAGCCAATGTCCAGGTGATGTTTTATGTGGTTGCGGGACAAGGTAGCCAGCGTTTCATCGAATTTGGATGCCTTGTGTCGTAAAATGTAGGCATGCTGTCCTTGGAGGTAGATGCTAGTCCAGGCGACCCATGTGGAGTGAAGCGTCTGCGCCCATTGGACAACTGTATTTAAAGTTAGGTAGGAATCCCTGCCACTTGCGGCCAAAACTAGTTTCTGTTTCTAACAACTAAATGACAGGTTAGACGGAAGCAGAAGGCCCGCATAAATAAAACGGCATCTACCAATACAGTATCTTTGGAACTGCATAAGACGGTCACTTGGGAATTCTTGGGAAATCGTTCATCCCGTCTTCACGTAAACCAGTATGCATCACATTAATTATGGTTTCACTAGGATCTACACTTAGCATCTTTCTGTTGAACAAAAGAGTGGCCCTTTTTGCCAGCTCTTTCCCTCCGCTTTGGTGTTGAAGGCATTTTCGTGGGACGGAGGCCCGCTCGAGGCACTTACCTCTTGCAACAACAATATTTTCTTTGCGTGTGTGTTAGGGGTATATTAGTTTATATTAAACTACCTAGTGCCTTCGTTGCAGATGCTTCTCTTGCTGGGATACCTCTGCGGATTCAAGAACCTGTGTGATACCTCTGGCGACACCACATGGAAAGAACACCAGATAGCTCTATGTTGTGTATTATTGTTTGCTCATTTACTGTCAAATGATTCACCTTGTTTGTATAGTATATAAATATTTCTACCATTTAATTATAAATTGTTCCATATCTCTAAATTAGTATTGATAGGCATACTGGTGACACTAATAGTTGGGACGACACCATGTGGTTCAATCTTGGCGGCAATGGTCGCACGGCCCCACTGGAACATCAGTGTTCTACTGGCTCTAGAAGTCCGTCTTTGTATTTCTCGGTGAGACGGCATATGGGATTCGCAACCCTGAGATCCACAGCTAACCAGCCACTCCGTTCATCGTGCATTTGCAGTGCAATGGGTGGAACTGTCATAGCGGACCAGTACATACCTCCGCGAGCTACAGAAGACAATGTTCCCAAGCAGTGATGAAAAGGTCAAAACATGGTGCACTCAGAAACGTTCTTCTTTTAGTCTCCACTAATCGACGTGGTTTGGTAGGTTCAGCGAGACATCAGACAGGTCACTCGTTCTACATATTGAGTGTGGCCGAAACCGCGCTCGTACTTACTGGTTCCCAATGGTTGGTGTTTTTAGGGCAACCTCAGTTTAGAATATAGTTTATTAGCCCTTGGGCACAGGGCTGTCAAAACTGTGTATGGTGATGTGTTGGGCGAAGGGCCGGAGTGGGGTGCAAGTTCTGTGCTTAATGTAAGTTGGTGTAGATTGTCAATAGACACACTCTACGTAGTGGGCTGCTGAATGACTACCCACTCCAACACTCTCCCATCCGACTGAAGATTACAGCGGAGTAGGCCGCTTTTAGATGGTATGAAGTCAAATCAGCGAGCGACATCGTAGCCCTCAACCAGTCAGCGTACACTTCATAGCAAGCTAGCGTAAAGCGGTCATGTGACTATGACGTCACGCTACCTCACTCATGCACGATGATGATCAAGTTGTAAACACATACTATCACTAGTTTTTAATATACTGATATCTCAGCGATCACTGAACCGATTTCAATTCTGTTAACGGATTCGTTTTTCCCGAAGAATCTTGGTCTTGATCTTGGGCCCATATTAAGAAATTAAGTAACATGGGCAACTGTATATATATATATAAGACAGCCATTCCCCATATGCTAATACACACAGCGTGTGTGAGCTATCTCGAATGACGAGCACACGCACTGAGCACTTTTGTAGACTTTAATTATTTGAGTGCTCTTTGGTTGGCTACACGCACACACCTATATATAGACGGGGATGCAGCTGGAGCATCTCAGATTGGGCCGTTTCGTACCCAGGTGATCCGAGTTGGTTTGTACCAGACTGAGAGATCCGTGCTACACCAGCACCACAATTCTTGAGGAAATCGATCCTGAGTAACGCATCATTAGCGATGTTAGCTACTGTCATCTCTTGGGTGGATCGCATTTCTTTGATTTGAATGGTGATTCCAGGAGCTTTCCAGCAGTGCCACAAAGGTGGGTGCATGGGTCTCTCAAGGCCGGTCGCGAGCATTCAGGCAAAGTATCGTAAAGCTGGGCGCTAAGGATGGTAGTGCTGGCTCCTATGTTGACAGTGGCGAGAACTTGGGTACCTTGGATGGTACAGTAACAATGAAGAGAGCTAGTGCGGGGGTGGGGTGGGGGAGGGGAGATAGACACAGTGTCTACGAGCGGAGGCGGTGGTGATGAGGAGGTTCGTGTGTCCAATATAAACTTTACTATACTGGCAAGTTCCAGTGCTTTGTCGGCAGAAGTATGGATAAAATAAAGGTGTCTGGTCGAACTTTGGCAGGGCATGGTGTTGCAACTAGCGGGTGTATAGTTGTCATTAAAGCAGATGGTCTAGCGGTTCAACAGTGGGGGGGGGGTCTCTTGGTTGATTGGATTGATCAGGATTGCTTATAGAGGGATTCGACGTAATTCCGTTGTTCATGTCTGAGCTGGGTACACTTGGGGCAACAGCATTGCAGATTATGCTTAATGGTTTCCCACGTCGCGCCAGCGGCATTTTCTTGTGCAGATCTTACTGGAGGGGCAGTGCCTCTAGAGAGCTCGGGTCTAGAGACCGAAGCAGTTTTAAATTGCATGGGGCTATTCAGTGGCAGGTTCCTGGCCATTGTACATGATCATGTGTTCAGTATGTTCTATGGCACGAGCCGTGTGCAGAGCTTCTGGCTGTGGTGGGCAGATGCATGGGTAGTTCACAGCCCCATGTCATTCTAGCCAAAAACAGTGGCCTGTACGTGGCTGTGGAGGGGAGGGGGGGCGGGTGGTGGAGGGGGGGGGGTGTTCGAAAGGCAGGCAGGGGCCAGAGTACATGGGCCATTCCAGCGGGAATCAGTCGAGGGCTGGCAGGGTGCTGGGTGGCTTGTTCGGTCCAAGTGGCAAATTGCATCATGGTGTACTGCATAGACGTTACACACGAATTTAAATCAGCCATGTGCATAATTATCTGGCAGAGGCTATCCTCCATCACATAACGAGCAGGGTCTGTGCCATTCGGTGGGGCTGAGATATTCTGTATAGCCTTTAATAAGGCATCCATCTGAGCAGGGGCGGTGACAGTTGGCGGGATGGTAATTGGTGGTGCAGTAGGGAGGCTAGGGTCAACGGCTGGAGTTATCGGTCTGGCTGCAGGATGTGGAAAATTAATCTTCTTACCACGAGCTCCGTCAGCTTTACCTACAGCGACGGCAGTTTCTGGCTCTTCCTCAACAGTTTCTATGGGGCGGATGGTTCTTCTCTGATCGGCTTCTCAGTTCAGGAAGTTATTGATATGGATAGCGCCATTTGTTAGTTCTGTGAGTTTGCAAATATCTGCTTGGTATAGGCGGTCCTTTAAATCTGGATGCCTCAATAAAGGTGTCGATGAGTATGCAGAGAGCCATAGGCGCATGCTACTAATCTTCTGACACATCCAGCAAACTCTGGGAGCATCTCTTTCATCTCCTAGCGCATGGTGCGGAGAAGGATGCATCTAGTTTCAGCTTCAGCGCTATCGCCAAAGCATTCCTGTAAGACAGCCCTGAGTCTTTCAAAGGAGGGTCGTTCAGTTATTCGTAGTTCTGATAAGACTTGAAGGGGATTTCCCATAATCAAGTGGCTAGGTATAGCCCGCTTGCTGTATTATTCCATATCTTTAGTTCCGATATTAAGCAGAACTGGCAACGGTAATTCGCCCCATGGTGTTTCACCATCATATTCGGTTGGCGTTACTGTCTTTCGTCTATCAGGCTTTTATGGTGTCATATGCGGCCTATCAGGCATGGTGGATTCGGTCTTGTGGGTGACATATCCCAAGGATGAAACCTCCGTTCCTCATCATGGTCCCCCATATGGGGTGGGTGGGGTGGGGTGGGGTGGGGAGGGATGGGAGCGAGAGAGGAGTTGCGAGAGTGGTGTCTCACTTAACATTTAGGTTTTCCACGAGATCTGTGCATTATATTTTGATCACAGGCTGGAAGAAAGCGGCGACAGGAGCAATTCGCGTCCTGGTCGTCGGTACTCAAGGGCCTGCGAGGTGACCAGGGAAACAGCTGTCTCTATGGCGTGTGTGTGTGTGCGCGTGCATGCGTTGTGTGTGTGCGTGCGTGCGTGCGTGTGTGTGTGTGTGTGTGTGTGTGTGCACGTGCACACGTGTGCATGTATGCGTGCGTGCGGTGTGTGTGTGTATGTGCATGCATGCATGCATGCATACATGTGTGCATGCATGTGCGGTGCATGCGTGTGCGGTGCATGCGTGTGTGTGAAGATGGGGTGGGTGGGGTTGGGTATTTTAGTTTTTTGTCGTTCCCACCTAGCTGATCTGAAGTACTCTGCAGGCGTCCAGAGGTGAGTCTTCTGTGTGTGTCTAATTCTAACGCAGGGGATCCTGTGCGGAGTGGTGGTTTCAGATAGCTAGAATGTGGGTTAAGCCATTGAGCGGCTGCAGAAGGATGCGATCGGTTAGGTTATGTGAGAACCTCTTCCCTTACAGGGTTGGGTGAATCTTTGCCTCAGGACTACTTGAGTGACATCAAAAAGGGCTTGAAGCAGTCCAAGGGACGATCTTCCCAGGTTGCAGATGCACAGCAGGCTTATGTAGCTAAAGGGGAGAGCCTTTAACGGAACCTCCACCGAGTTTTGGTGCTAAGCAAATGTGACTAATTGGGAAGGGATTCCTGAGACACAGCGGTTATCTGATTCAGTCACAGGAAAAGGTGTTAACCGCAGGGTCATATAATTAAGCATACATTTGCCTAGGCCGCTGGACAAGCGGTCGATAAGAAAAGTACCCTAACCAGCGTGGTGGGTGGGGGGGGGGGTGTCTTCACTCAGTAAGGGAGACACGTTAAAAGTGTCCTAGTGGCCGGTGCAAGTTTTTAAGGCACCAAACTTTCGCTACAAAATGCAGGTACAGGTCAGTAGACCCGTTTGAGTGGTCAAAGGAAAAAGGTGGGTGATTATTCAAGGCCAGAGGCAAAGGCTTCCTTGTGGAGCGCTCTTACATCAGTATCATGATGTCCAAAGCATTCGCAATGGCGCTCGCCAATGGGCGACGATCATCGAGCAGCATTATGGAGAGCTGAGAGGTGCGGCGGACCAAGGAACTCAGCTTTCCTAATCCTAATGGTATAGCCTACTCTTAGGGGCCGAGATAGCGCAGATCTAAGGCGTGTGTTAATTGTGGGAGTTTCGGCCAAGGGGAAGCTAACCATCAGGGAAGTAGAAGTAGTCCAGGTGAAATGTGCGGGGCCTACGGAGTGAGTAAAGGAGGGCGGGGGAATATTTCTGCGCTAAGCATGCAGGGTGTAATCCGCTCAAAAGAGCTGCGAAAATGGATGGACGTCCTCACTGGCAATGAAGGCGATGCCATTACAACGCTAGTAATTTGTCTTCACGTTGAAGGGTGCGCTAGATCATCGTCCGCAAATTTATATTTGATCTCATATTTGAGGTTTCCTTAGAACGAAATGGAACAACCACTCAGAAGACGTGGAGAATCAATCAAAAACAGGGTGCTTAAGGCAGTATCGCTGAAGATTCTGTAAAAGAAGAAAAATATGAGCTGGATTATTGTGTATGTGTTAAGAATCTTAATCATTCACAGTTCAATTCCTAAGTGCCATAGAAACAGTCAGAGTTGAGGTAGAAAACAGTCCCGCAAATGCGGGGTCCTGGTTTTTGCTATTGCGGGTGTTTTTGGCTTTTAGCCAGCCTCTGTAGATATATTCCTAAGGTACAATGTCATACGGTGGTTTAATCCTAGGCAGCCAGAGATCACAATAAAGCAGGCGAGCGGGACTTGCTGGAGTGGATGAAAGTTCAACGGCTTCTTCACGTAATAAGTGGTCGCGAATAGGCGGTGCGGAGAAAGTTAATTCGTCCCGTGAGGCCGCCGAATCTAGCAAACGGCACTGTTAGAACTGAATAATCTGGACCAGTACATACCTCCGCGAGCTACAGAAGACAATGTTCCCAAGCAGTGATGAAAAGGTCAAAACATGGTGCACTCAGAAACGTTCTTCTTTTAGTCTCCACTAATCGACGTGGTTTGGTAGGTTCAGCGAGACATCAGACAGGTCACTCATTCTACATATTGAGTGTGGCCGAAACCGCGCTCGTACTTACTGGTTCCCAATGGTTGGTGTTTTTAGGGCAACCTCAGTTTAGAATATAGTTTATTAGCCCTTGGGCACAGGGCTGTCAAAACTGTGTATGGTGATGTGTTGGGCGAAGGGCCGGAGTGGGGTGCAAGTTCTGTGCTTAATGTAAGTTGGTGTAGATTGTCAATAGACACACTCTACGTAGTGGGCTGCTGAATGACTACCCACTCCAACACTCTCCCATCCGACTGAAGATTACAGCGGAGTAGGCCGCTTTTAGATGGTATGAAGTCAAATCAGCGAGCGACATCGTAGCCCTCAACCAGTCAGCGTACACTTCATAGCAAGCTAGCGTAAAGCGATCATGTGACTATGACGTCACGCTACCTCACTCATGCACGATGATGATCAAGTTGTAAACACATACTATCACTAGTTTTTAATATACTGATATCTCAGCGATCACTGAACCGATTTCAATTCTGTTAACGGATTCGTTTTTCCCGAAGAATCTTGGTCTTGATCTTGGGCCCATATTAAGAAATTAAGTAACATGGGCAACTGTATATATATATATAAGACAGCCATTCCCCATATGCTAATACACACAGCGTGTGTGAGCTATCTCGAATGACGAGCACACGCACTGAGCACTTTTGTAGACTTTAATTATTTGAGTGCTCTTTGGTTGGCTACACGCACACACCTATATATAGACGGGGATGCAGCTGGAGCATCTCAGATTGGGCCGTTTCGTACCCAGGTGATCCGAGTTGGTTTGTACCAGACTGAGAGATCCGTGCTACACCAGCACCACAATTCTTGAGGAAATCGATCCTGAGTAACGCATCATTAGCGATGTTAGCTACTGTCATCTCTTGGGTGGATCGCATTTCTTTGATTTGAATGGTGATTCCAGGAGCTTTCCAGCAGTGCCACAAAGGTGGGTGCATGGGTCTCTCAAGGCCGGTCGCGAGCATTCAGGCAAAGTATCGTAAAGCTGGGCGCTAAGGATGGTAGTGCTGGCTCCTATGTTGACAGTGGCGAGAACTTGGGTACCTTGGATGGTACAGTAACAATGAAGAGAGCTAGTGCGGGGGTGGGGTGGGGGAGGGGAGATAGACACAGTGTCTACGAGCGGAGGCGGTGGTGATGAGGAGGTTCGTGTGTCCAATATAAACTTTACTATACTGGCAAGTTCCAGTGCTTTGTCGGCAGAAGTATGGATAAAATAAAGGTGTCTGGTCGAACTTTGGCAGGGCATGGTGTTGCAACTAGCGGGTGTATAGTTGTCATTAAAGCAGATGGTCTAGCGGTTCAACAGTGGGGGGGGGGGTCTCTTGGTTGATTGGATTGATCAGGATTGCTTATAGAGGGATTCGACGTAATTCCGTTGTTCATGTCTGAGCTGGGTACACTTGGGGCAACAGCATTGCAGATTATGCTTAATGGTTTCCCACGTCGCGCCAGCGGCATTTTCTTGTGCAGATCTTACTGGAGGGGCAGTGCCTCTAGAGAGCTCGGGTCTAGAGACCGAAGCAGTTTTAAATTGCATGGGGCTATTCAGTGGCAGGTTCCTGGCCATTGTACATGATCATGTGTTCAGTATGTTCTATGGCACGAGCCGTGTGCAGAGCTTCTGGCTGTGGTGGGCAGATGCATGGGTAGTTCACAGCCCCATGTCATTCTAGCCAAAAACAGTGGCCTGTACGTGGCTGTGGAGGGGAGGGGGGGGCGGGTGGTGGAGGGGGGGGTGTTCGAAAGGCAGGCAGGGGCCAGAGTACATGGGCCATTCCAGCGGGAATCAGTCGAGGGCTGGCAGGGTGCTGGGTGGCTTGTTCGGTCCAAGTGGCAAATTGCATCATGGTGTACTGCATAGACGTTACACACGAATTTAAATCAGCCATGTGCATAATTATCTGGCAGAGGCTATCCTCCATCACATAACGAGCAGGGTCTGTGCCATTCGGTGGGGCTGAGATATTCTGTATAGCCTTTAATAAGGCATCCATCTGAGCAGGGGCGGTGACAGTTGGCGGGATGGTAATTGGTGGTGCAGTAGGGAGGCTAGGGTCAACGGCTGGAGTTATCGGTCTGGCTGCAGGATGTGGAAAATTAATCTTCTTACCACGAGCTCCGTCAGCTTTACCTACAGCGACGGCAGTTTCTGGCTCTTCCTCAACAGTTTCTATGGGGCGGATGGTTCTTCTCTGATCGGCTTCTCAGTTCAGGAAGTTATTGATATGGATAGCGCCATTTGTTAGTTCTGTGAGTTTGCAAATATCTGCTTGGTATAGGCGGTCCTTTAAATCTGGATGCCTCAATAAAGGTGTCGATGAGTATGCAGAGAGCCATAGGCGCATGCTACTAATCTTCTGACACATCCAGCAAACTCTGGGAGCATCTCTTTCATCTCCTAGCGCATGGTGCGGAGAAGGATGCATCTAGTTTCAGCTTCAGCGCTATCGCCAAAGCATTCCTGTAAGACAGCCCTGAGTCTTTCAAAGGAGGGTCGTTCAGTTATTCGTAGTTCTGATAAGACTTGAAGGGGATTTCCCATAATCAAGTGGCTAGGTATAGCCCGCTTGCTGTATTATTCCATATCTTTAGTTCCGATATTAAGCAGAACTGGCAACGGTAATTCGCCCCATGGTGTTTCACCATCATATTCGGTTGGCGTTACTGTCTTTCGTCTATCAGGCTTTTATGGTGTCATATGCGGCCTATCAGGCATGGTGGATTCGGTCTTGTGGGTGACATATCCCAAGGATGAAACCTCCGTTCCTCATCATGGTCCCCCATATGGGGTGGGTGGGGTGGGGTGGGGTGGGGAGGGACGGGAGCGAGAGAGGAGTTGCGAGAGTGGTGTCTCACTTAACATTTAGGTTTTCCACGAGATCTGTGCATTATATTTTGATCACAGGCTGGAAGAAAGCGGCGACAGGAGCAATTCGCGTCCTGGTCGTCGGTACTCAAGGGCCTGCGAGGTGACCAGGGAAACAGCTGTCTCTATGGCGTGTGTGTGTGTGCGCGTGCATGCGTTGTGTGTGTGCGTGCGTGCGTGCGTGCGTGTGTGTGTGTGTGTGTGTGTGTGCACGTGCACACGTGTGCATGTATGCGTGCGTGCGGTGTGTGTGTGTGTGTGTATGTGCGTGCATGCATGCATGCATACATGTGTGCATGCATGTGCGGTGCATGCGTGTGCGGTGCATGCGTGTGTGTGAAGATGGGGTGGGTGGGGTTGGGTATTTTAGTTTTTTGTCGTTCCCACCTAGCTGATCTGAAGTACTCTGCAGGCGTCCAGAGGTGAGTCTTCTGTGTGTGTCTAATTCTAACGCAGGGGATCCTGTGCGGAGTGGTGGTTTCAGATAGCTAGAATGTGGGTTAAGCCATTGAGCGGCTGCAGAAGGATGCGATCGGTTAGGTTATGTGAGAACCTCTTCCCTTACAGGGTTGGGTGAATCTTTGCCTCAGGACTACTTGAGTGACATCAAAAAGGGCTTGAAGCAGTCCAAGGGACGATCTTCCCAGGTTGCAGATGCACAGCAGGCTTATGTAGCTAAAGGGGAGAGCCTTTAACGGAACCTCCACCGAGTTTTGGTGCTAAGCAAATGTGACTAATTGGGAAGGGATTCCTGAGACACAGCGGTTATCTGATTCAGTCACAGGAAAAGGTGTTAACCGCAGGGTCATATAATTAAGCATACATTTGCCTAGGCCGCTGGACAAGCGGTCGATAAGAAAAGTACCCTAACCAGCGTGGTGGGTGGGGGGGGTGTCTTCACTCAGTAAGGGAGACACGTTAAAAGTGTCCTAGTGGCCGGTGCAAGTTTTTAAGGCACCAAACTTTCGCTACAAAATGCAGGTACAGGTCAGTAGACCCGTTTGAGTGGTCAAAGGAAAAAGGTGGGTGATTATTCAAGGCCAGAGGCAAAGGCTTCCTTGTGGAGCGCTCTTACATCAGTATCATGATGTCCAAAGCATTCGCAATGGCGCTCGCCAATGGGCGACGATCATCGAGCAGCATTATGGAGAGCTGAGAGGTGCGGCGGACCAAGGAACTCAGCTTTCCTAATCCTAATGGTATAGCCTACTCTTAGGGGCCGAGATAGCGCAGATCTAAGGCGTGTGTTAATTGTGGGAGTTTCGGCCAAGGGGAAGCTAACCATCAGGGAAGTAGAAGTAGTCCAGGTGAAATGTGCGGGGCCTACGGAGTGAGTAAAGGAGGGCGGGGGAATATTTCTGCGCTAAGCATGCAGGGTGTAATCCGCTCAAAAGAGCTGCGAAAATGGATGGACGTCCTCACTGGCAATGAAGGCGATGCCATTACAACGCTAGTAATTTGTCTTCACGTTGAAGGGTGCGCTAGATCATCGTCCGCAAATTTATATTTGATCTCATATTTGAGGTTTCCTTAGAACGAAATGGAACAACCACTCAGAAGACGTGGAGAATCAATCAAAAACAGGGTGCTTAAGGCAGTATCGCTGAAGATTCTGTAAAAGAAGAAAAATATGAGCTGGATTATTGTGTATGTGTTAAGAATCTTAATCATTCACAGTTCAATTCCTAAGTGCCATAGAAACAGTCAGAGTTGAGGTAGAAAACAGTCCCGCAAATGCGGGGTCCTGGTTTTTGCTATTGCGGGTGTTTTTGGCTTTTAGCCAGCCTCTGTAGATATATTCCTAAGGTACAATGTCATACGGTGGTTTAATCCTAGGCAGCCAGAGATCACAATAAAGCAGGCGAGCGGAACTTGCTGGAGTGGATGAAAGTTCAACGGCTTCTTCACGTAATAAGTGGTCGCGAATAGGCGGTGCGGAGAAAGTTAATTCGTCCCGTGAGGCCGCCGAATCTAGCAAACGGCACTGTTAGAACTGAATAATCTGGAGCGGTCATTTTGGGCAGCGGCGGAGTCGCCTTTCCCTTTTAGGATGAAAATAACAAGCGGGAGAATGTTTCTCACAATGAAGGCCAAAGTGTCGGAAGTCGAGCTCACTCGGACGCAGGTATCGAGCGGCATTTGCCGGGTTTTCCTTTACGGCAGGCAAGGTGTGGCTGAGATGATTCAGGCGAGGTCTTAGCGAGAAGAAATCTGTGTTGCGGCTGGAGTGTAGGCAGGTTGACTTCTTTCCGGAGACGGTAGACATTGTGGAGGTCTGCAAGATTTTCAGAACTGTGTGGAGGCGGTGGTTTGCTGAAGATGGAGAAATTTAAGTTGTTAATTGGGCCACTTTTTGCGAAGTGGTCCTTTCAATATTTAAGGTTGCCACACTGCCTGTGTAGATGATGGCCCAGAGCGAGCGGCTGAACCTCTGGTAGTCTGGCAATGCAATTTTCCCGTCATTACTGAATCAGGAAGTGACACGGTCGTTGGCGAGGCAATGACAAAGCAACCTTTCAGTGGCTCGGTGCTGAGATCACAGAGTGATCGGCTTTTATACTTTCTGCTCTGCATCTCATTACCTTTCAGCGAATGGCTGGCTTTCTTAGGAATTTCCCAGCCAATCTGTATTCGTCTTTTCAGGTGTGTTGGTCTTCGCAGCAGCAGCAGCCGGTGTAATGGCGATGTTGTGCTGTAAGTTATATCTCTTCAAGGGTGTTCATGGATTCACAGCTTTATAAGCTGCTTTCTCTTCATCTTGGTCTGATATTACCATGGCGAGGACACTATGCAAAGCTTACATATATGAAGAACTAAAGTGTCCAGCCAGTCATCGGTCGTGTGGCCGTGTCTTGTCATGTGAAAGCAAACCTGTCAAATTGTGTCTTCAACATTCTTGCCACCGTGCGTGCTTAGGGTATGGGCTTGTTAAATATGACATCACTGCGCGTGATTCGCAAGTGAGCATTACTGAATTGGGAAGTGGGACGTGTGCTGTCGACTCGGGTCGTTGACGAGTCAGCGACAGAGCGCGCTTTCAGCGCCTCAGTGCTGAGATCACAGAGCTATCAGCTTTTATACTTTCTGCTCTACATCTCATTATCTTTCAGCGAATAGATGGCTTTCTTAGGAATTTCTCTAGCAAATCGGCATTCATCTTTTCTGGTGTGCTTGTCTTAGCAGTTGTATAAGCTGCTTTCTCTTCGTCTTGGCCTGATATTATCATAGCGAGGAAGCCGAGTCTTCAGGCTTTCCAGATCGAGGTACCAAACATTCTCTGAACTTGTGTGATCATGGCCGTTACAAGGAAGAACCCGTGCAAAGATTGTGTATATGAAGAACTAAAGTCAGTCATCAGTCGTGTGGACATTCTTGCCACCGTGCGTGCTTAGGTTATGGGCTTGTTAAATCGTGATTTGCAACCCAGAAGTGTGTATTTTGCTTTATTACATCATAAGTATGTGTTTATGACCTCATCATTTGTTGTTAAAGAAAAACATTGTTTTGTGTATTTAACAATCGAGCTGAACCCGGAAACACGTCATCACTTAACAAGCCATAGGCCGGCAGTAGCGTGGCCTAGGGGTTGGGTTACCGGGTCCCGGTTGGCTAATCTCTCCCGTCAACTGACAACATATATGCAGGTATTAATGCTGTGAAAATAACGATCTAAATATTTTCAACCAACCTGCCTGCCAAAACAATTTTGACAAATATTTCGATTTTCAAGGGAGATAACTCTAACCAACAGTGATGGGTTTCGGAACGAAATAATGACACTGCAAACAAAAATCGCATCTTCGAGATATGGACCGGACAGAAATAAGACGGATCGACAGACAGACGGTTACCATTAAGACAACACTTTACAAGTGCGTATGGTTCTTGTAATGAGTTAGAAACCATAAAATAATGTAACATGTAATTATACAGGACTCCAATAACAACTAGAAAAAATAGGCTTTTCAGTGTTCACATCATGAATATTCTTTGCTCTGTAATAATAAGTGTACGCCTACACTACGCATTGGCCTAAGTCAACTGCCAATCAGGTATGCACACATCAGATGCATTGAAGGCGGAATCACCAGGGAGTCAAATTAGGTCATTTGCCATACTATAATCTGCATGCAATGTATATAAACTACTGGCGACATGCACGCATTTACTATGACCTGAAAATAAATATTAAAATGAGCATTCCGGCCATTGTAAGTTTCCTAGGGCAGTTCCATTCGCTCTTCCCACGGAATTGGAGAAAATGTATCTTACAATTTCATTGGTTGTCTTAATCATACGTAGACTAATTTACCAATGAAATTGCAAATCATGTTTTATGAATATAGACGAAGAGATCAGAAAGAATATTGTCCCTATTTATGGATTTCAAGGTCACCGCTAGATGGAGTCCTGTATGATGACGTCATCAATACGTGACAAACCTCTAAGAAAATGTATTTTGCATACTTTCATAAGTATGCAGTATAGTCCCATATCCCGCAAGGAAAAAAATGGGATCTAAATTCTCTTTGAAACCATATGTTGGTGCTTTTGTTTGCCGCTTGATTTTTTACAAAATTTCATTAACAAAAATAATTTAGAAAAAGGTCATAGGTTAAATGTGCCCGTGTATTACAAATTTGAAACCCCGTGGTACATTGGCACATTACATGACGGTGAGTGTTTAGCTGAATATTATTTTGCTGATAAATTTTTAGGGGAAAACTTGGTATAGACTTGCTTAAAAAACACAAAGCTCAAATTTGATCATTTAATATGCAAAAACTATCCTTTTAATGCACACAATACTTATATCTGCCGTTAGTTTTCATTGTGGACCGTTCAATGCACTTTTGCATTGTCCTGAATGAGGTCACACAGTGAATCTATTGGGCTGGGAATGTGTGCTAAAATTATCCAATGGGGAGGAAATGAATGGCTGCCATCGAGCTGCTGCTTGCTAAACCAGAAACCGACTGCTTTTGTAGCAAGTTCTGTAGTTACAAACTAGTACATTCTCCTAGGGAGAGAGTGAGTGGAAACTGGCAAACACCACTATTTATCATGTTTATTGACCTAAACAGGTGACCTTTCACTCAATATCACGAGATAATACTTATTGATGATTGTAATTTTATATTTTACAAAAATCTAGACAAATACAAGACTGACTGCTTCCAACTGGATACATATCCAAGTCGGCGACATTGTAGTAATCCCTGATTGTCAGTTTGTGTGGGTTGAAGGTTGCAAATGACCATAAATAATGTGTTAATGTTTGACCATGACATCTAGATTATAAAAACATATCCAGCCTCGGTGGTTTTTAGATTATTTCAATGTCTTTCAAAGCAGTAAAACTATAATTAACCATTGAACACTTATTACATACTTTAGAAAGGGTTAGATGATAAATGCAAAAAGGGTTTATATGCCATAAGCAATTCTGTTTCTAAGACCTGATTTGGTATATAGTTCATTCTATTTGTACATAATTAGGTTGATGTAAACTTATTGATTTCATGAAATTTTATTTAATTCTGATTTAAATCTTTAGATGGAGCATTTATGACTTCGCTTGGAAGTTTGTTCCATATATTGATGGATCTATAAGTGAATGAATGAAGTATCGGCATACTTCTAGCAGGCTTTTAAAATAATTTGAGTTTATTCCCTCCCCCTTGGCATTTGGAACATGGATTGTAATGGGAAATCATATAAATATTTCTTAGGATTGTGTAAATCTGTATAATGTCATACCTCACTCTCCTATATGTTAAGGATGTTATGGCAAGAAGGTATAGTAATCATAGTGTATGCAAGATACCTTATATATGGTTATAATTTGGACCGTTCTCTGTGTATATATATATGTTCTAGTTGACTGATACGTTTCTTTGAGCCAGCCAAAACATACAGCAGTGGTCTTGAGAAATACCCATTTTCAAAAGAAGAGAAGACTTAAAATTTACTATTGGAATGACTGGCTCATTTATCGAGCCCGTAATTCAAGTGGTAAATTAAAAAAAATTGTCTTGTTCTGCAAATTGACATTTTTTATGAGAAAATTAAAAAATTTTAAACAAATTAAAATTCAAGTATTAAATGGTTAAATGTTGTCAATTGTGACATGATTTTACTTGACATTGTTTCAGGCACATGCATATAGGCCTATGGTACATCATCTGACCATATCGAGTATAAATTTGTTTAGTGATTCCAGTGGTAAATTTTCAAAAATTCTCCCTGAAAATGGTCATTTCTCAAGACCACTGCCGAAGCAGTTTTGGAGTTAAAATGGTTAAATAAACTAGAAGTTCTCAAAGACTAAAATTTTTTTCCTTGATCACTATCTCCACACATTTTGAAAAAAACAAAGGATTATTTGTAATCGCATCCGCCCATCCACCTATTCATTCATT
This sequence comes from Chaetoderma sp. LZ-2023a, assembly GCA_034401795.1. Classification (NCBI taxonomy): domain Eukaryota; kingdom Metazoa; phylum Mollusca; class Caudofoveata; order Chaetodermatida; family Chaetodermatidae; genus Chaetoderma; species Chaetoderma sp. LZ-2023a. Next base: position 156,047,363 of record CM067370.1, on the reverse strand, counting down.
TTCTCCTCCGAAATTCTTTGGTGGAAATCAGTCTAATTTACTTAGACTACCATATGATTGTGGACTGCAAGACTACAGTTACATTAGGTGCCACCCCAGTGTGGGGTTGGCAGAATATCAGTTAGTGAAAGTTTGGGAATTTGGAATGCCATGCATGCCATTGACTGCACATTTTGATCAACATTCAACAACATGCCATTTAACCCTTTCACCATTCCCCATATATCATTTTCAAGTTAACTATAAAGGAAGACTTGAATATTTTGAAATAAATTTTACTGGAAGCTGTTGCTGCAATGGCTTCCAGTCAAATTAATTTCAACATATTCAAAAGAAGTTATATATAAAGGATTAACTTTTTGAGGCATTTTTCAGTGAAAGGGTTAATGCTCAAATCTTTTTAATAAAAAGTTAAATTTTCTCAAAGAATGTACACTTAATCCCCAGAGAAGGCTATTTTTGAAAATTTTGTCAATGGAATTGGCTGGATTTGGCTCGGTTATCGAGCCAGGCATTCCAGTGATATATATTTTCAAAAGTGGTCTTCACTTAGTCTGCAAATGAACATTTTTCAAGCCCATTGCAAAGAGCCTTTTCGAAAATTTACCAAAAATTGATCCGAAATCCAAGATTCGGCGGCCCAGCTTGAAAACTGGTTTCCAGATAATAGCTCTGCTACCATTTATGGGATTGCTTTGAAACTTCACTGTTTGATTGAACTAGGTCTGGGGAAGAAACCTACGAAAATTGACAATGATCTGTCATCCGAGATGTCTGTCAACCACAAAACGTCCATCTTAAAAGTTGATTTTCAGATTATAACTCGGATCGCTTTGAAACTTCATAAGTTTAGGCCAAAATAAACAATATTTTTGTTTCCTGTAAATCTCCTGGGTGAAATTTTGCATTTTCTTTCATCTGGCCAGGAATAAGAAAAACTAATTTTTCTACCCAGCAGAAATGTTAAAACATCCATACATTTGGCAAATTACAAATGTTTTTAAGACCATTTGTATGCAATGTGAATCCCTTTTGCTAATTGTGACATGAAAAACATGACAAAGTTGGCAATTACAACCATATTTAATGGACATGTAAAATAAATGAAAAACAAATATTTGACCTTTCTAAAGTAAATTAATAATGGAAAAAAAATTTCCTCCCTACTGAAGTATTTTTGCCCTACACCCGGTTTGCAGGAAACAAATTAATTTTTTATGGATGGCCTTATTATAGGTGTACTAGGTCTGAGGAAGAAACCTTTCGAAAATGACAATGATCCGAAATGCAACATCGCTGCCGGCCAACAGAAAACTGGTTTTCTTAATCGTATCTATTTTATCATTTATTGGACTGTTTTGGAACTTATAAGTTGATTGGACTACATCTGTTTATGAAACCCACTGAAATTGACGATGACCTGAAGTCCAAGATGACCACTAACCACTGATGGCCATGTTGGAAATCTAGTTCCACATAACTCTGCCAGCCACCGCTTGTTTGATCGGTTCCAAATTCATAGGTCCATTGACCTCAAAATTTGGCATAACCAAACCAATAGTTCCCGTGGTGGTTGCGCAAAAATAGTCAAACTCATGGTCCGTTTGTATCATAGAGTAACACGGCATATAATAACCTGGAAAATCATTTTGCTGTATATATTAGTCTCTGAAAGTAAATATTAAGTAGCCAACCAATGAGTTTATCCAAATGACACCTATCTGAACTATTGGTTGCATGAAAGAAATGCCCGAAACCTATTATTAGGTAAGCCGTAACCTATTATTACGCAAATTTTCTAAATTTCATGGCCTGCAATGGAGTAGGTCTGTAGAAGAAGCCTAGATTGAAATTGATGGTGAGACGCAATCCAGTATGCCCTCCAACCACAACCCACAAGTAAATGATCAGTGATATTGAGCACAGAATTAGTTTGAACTTTGACTTTTCCTTGAATCATCATAGAATCATGGGGCGAGGTATTATGCGCCGTTTCAAACAATTTGCGGAGCTCGTGTTAAAAATTTCCACTGGAATAACTGAATAAGTGGCGTGATAACCGAGCCGGTCATGCCCGTGTAACAAACAAGGTGGGTTTTGCTGAGCCAGTTGCTTAGTGGTGTCCAATTGCCTACCGGAAGACATGGGTCATTGGTCAAATGATGGGACAATTACATACATGGAAGATATAAATGGCCTAAAATCCTATGGGCTACATGCGTGAATGTAATGATTGTGAATTTTGCACAAGCATGGCAAGTTTGGAGATCTCTCCAATTTCACGCAAGTTTGGAGATCGCTTCTAGTAGAATCAAAATTATTGAAGAAAGTTTCAATTGTTATTAGCTCCATCCGTCCATCTGTCAACTTTAAAACAACTTCTCAAGAACCGTGGGGACGATTTCAATTATATTTGGCAGGAAGCATCCTTAGGGCATTAGGGATCCAAGTTTGATCAAACGAAGCCGATCGGCCATTTTGGCTGGTGGCCATCTTGGATTTTGGTCGATTTTTAGAAACGTCTTTAAAAATCTTCTCCGAAACCACTTGAGGGATTGAAGGAAACCTCGTGAAATATGATCCAGGGCAAGAGCTCAAACAAGTTTGTTCATGGGAACTTGATTGGTCAAATGGTTCGGCGGCCATCTTGGTTGACCTATTTTTAGCGAAATTTACTTCTCCAGAACCGCTGACGGAATTGGGCCAAAATTTGGCAGATATGATTAAGGATTAAGGGGCAGTAAAGTTTGTTCAAGAGAAGTTGATCCGTCAAAAAATATGGCCGCCGTGGGCCAATCAAAATATAGCATGTTTTGCGGCCATATTGGATTTTTTTATTTGATGGATTTTGAGGCCGAAATTGGTTTTATATAGGTTTTTGGGTATTCTGATCTCAAATTTGCAATTTTCGAAACTGTCGTATAAACGGTTTGGTGGCAATCTTGGATCATTTTCCCACCAAAAGCTCCCATACTAAAGCAATGGGAAATTAAAAATATCTTCTCGAGAACTACTGGGCCGATTTCAATTATATTTGGCATGAAGCATCCTTACGGCATAGAGATTCAAGTTTGTTCCCGATTGGCCAATTTGGCCAGCGACCATCTTGGATTTCGCCCGATTTTTAGAAATGTTTTTAAAAATCTCCCAAACCATTTAAGGGATCGATTCAAAACTCACGAAATATGATCTAGGGTACGCGCTGAATCAAGTTTGTTCAAGGGAACTTGATTGACCAAATAGTCCAGCGGCCATCTTGTATGACCTAGTTTTCACAAAAATGACTTCTTCCCCAGGACTGCTGAAGGGATCAGGCCGAAATTTGTGATATATAATTAGCAACTAAGGGCGATTAATGTTTGTTGAAGAGAAGTTAATTCGTCAAAAAACATACGCGCGGTGGACCAATCAAAATATAGTGTGTTTGGCAGCCATATTGGATTTTTTTATTTGATGGATTTTGAGGGGGAAATTCGGTTGTATAGGTTTTTGGGTGTTCTGATCTCAAATTTGCAATATTTGAAACTGTCGGATAAACGGTTTGGCAGCCGTCTTGGAGCATTTTCCTGCCAAAAGCTCCCATATTAAAGTAATGGGAAATTTAAAATGTCTTCTCGAGAACAACTGAACCGATTTGAATTATATTTGGCAGGAAGCATCCTTATGGCATAGAGTTTTCATTTTGTTCAAACGAAGCCGATCGGCCAATGAGTTCTACTTGTTGCTAATGACCATTCTAGTTCCGAAGCCTATGGTCCAGGTGAGCGATACAGGAGGGGCCTCTTGTTGTGTTTGCGTTTTACCTTTTTGGCCAACAAATTGCTATATGTCGTTAGAACCCCGTCGACGAGCTTGCACCCAAGTTTGTAGGTGAATCTGGCAGTGGAATGAATTATTGAAAATGTCTTAAAACAAGAAGCCCCACCATACTCACATAATAACCCAGTCAGTCGGTCCAGTGGTAAATTCTCTTTGTCTGCAAATGAACATTTTACATGAGAAAAAAGTTTAATAATGACGATAAAATATGTTACTTACTCATGCATATTCTATGACTCTGTTTCAGTGAGATATCATGGCTCTCACATATATCATTGCGAGGCCACGCCCATCCAAGAGGAAGAAAGAAAAAGAAATGTGATTGATTGTGTAAGTTACACTTCATCAATAGAACTTTACACTTTATCCATCCATCCTATGACGTCATAATCAACTACGTAACTTGTAGAATGACATCATAATGAATGACATCACGAATGCATATTTGAAGACGGACTATGCGGTGTACGAATTGTATGTCTACTATTTAATAATTTTTTAAAGTAACGACTGGGCTCTCCTTCGATCAATACGTATCATTATATTACTCATTAATAATACAGCTATCTTGCTTTCTGGCTGGCTCTAGGAATCTAGATTTAGAAAGCTTTATTGGCTCCTGGAACCGGATACCCGGTTCCCAACAAGTGGGTACCCATCTGCCAGAGACTCATTCTTGTTTGCATAGCAACAAGAGCAATTGTTTGCATAGCAACAAGAGCAATACATGCTTTTTGCATATAGAAAGATCTTAAGAGTTTTCTCAAAGGTTTCTTTGTGCCTAATTAAGCTAGTTTCGCGCCTGAAATTATTGAATTTACCATGGAAGGAGCCACTGAAACTCGGGTCGTATTCCTTAATGTTATTCTGTAGCATATATGGAGACGTAAGTCTCTGAAATTTCGTCTTTGTTGCATGTCCCAATTTCTGACCTCGAATCTGGGACGTGTGGTTACAACGAAATATGCCGGACCAGATCGCCTTACTTTAACCCCATGGCGATAAGGCAGTTTTGGTTGCAGTGTTAACTGGGTTAATTTCACGCATCCCGGCTATGCCTTGAGATCAATGGATAGGACCGCTAAGTAGTGAGCGAATTTGAATAGGTCTACAATGGGGCAAATTAGTATTTAATGTTACAGACCAAATAAAATCTGATATAATTGTTTCCAGTCTTCACGCTGGTTCTCGTTCAAAATCATAGTGTTATTTTATTAATTTGCATCGTCTACGCTAGCGGTGGGCGTGATAACAGCTGTCAGAATTCTGCAGTGTGAATTCTGATTGGCTCAAGTATGATACAGCGGCCAATCAGATTTCGCTCTGCAGAATTCCTGTCTGCACAATGAAGTTAATGCGTATTCCTTGCTCAATCTTCTGACAGTTGTCGTGAGGTAAAGATAACACAAAATACAACACAAGAACAGAAGAAAATCCTTTATTTTTCTTATTTGTGATGAATACGGTTAGTTGCGTTACATTCGTTGCTTTAAACTATATTGAAGGGTGTCAAAGTGTGCAATTTCGTGTATTAAATATGCGGAAATGGCAATCATGGCGATCTCAATTTACCGTTTCAATGCAACAAATTTAATCAAAATAACTTGTATACACCATCAATTTGAAATGTTATTCTATGTTTACACCCTAACTCCACACCCCACCCAAATGACGATATATCGTGATACCGCGGTATTTTAATGAGATACCGATATCGTCATGCCTTGAGCAATATCGCCCAACCCTAGTGGGCCTAATCCATGGAACTTCGTTTCATGGGGTGGCAGCGGAACCGTGCTGTACTGGTGTTGCTGGCTTACCAGCGCTGGCTCCTAGCCTGGAAGCCGCTGCTGGTAGACCCATGAATACATCAACGGGTGATGTATTCACAGGGGTGTCTTCTTCGGAGACGGACTGGTCTGAGGCTCTGGTTTGGCTAGCCAAGGTGGCCCCATCCGGGGTTCCAGCCGAAGAAGACATGCCCCGTCCATCGGTTGCGTCGATTCAGAGGGGGGGTCTTAGCCGCGGCTTGGATTCAGTCCATTCGGCTGGATCCACGTTTCAAGGAGTTACTCGATGCTATTTATAGCAAGCAACTCTTGGCCAAGAGCCAGCTCCCTGCGGCCTCTAGCGAGGTGCAGGCAAGGTGCCGTATTCCCAGGGGAGTACGAGCACTACAGTGTGGTACCAGCGGTCACTGAGGATGACCGGTGGGTTCTTGGGGTTCAGAACGCTGGAGCGGGGGACCAGCGGGTGGGCCCACTCAGGCGCTTGTGAACAGATCCCAAGCACACAATGAGGAAGTCCTGTCCCTGTGCGATGAGCGAGTGAGGGCAGCAATGGATGCTGTGAATCACTCATCGTTTGCTTCAGTCGGTGTGGACTGAAGCTGGGGCAGGCCGCCCTGTGGCGCTGTCTTGCATAAACGACAGCCTGGTGCTATCGACGGATGCTTTGGCCAGGGTGCAAGCACGTGTTACAAAGTCCAGGAGGCAGATGGTCCTTGACCATATGCGTCCGGCTAGGGCTGTCATGGAGCGTTTGCTTGGAACGCCCTAGCACCTTTGGTGGCCAAGCGCGGGCGGGCCATCTTAGAGGACACTGCTAACATAGCGCCTCCAAGAAACAGAAGAAGCAAAAGAGCAAGGCGAAAGTCAAGCCAGCTTATTCTGCTATTGCTGGGCTGTTGCAGCCGCCTGCGACTAAGAAGGCGAGGAAAGTTGGGGAGGCTCCTGCTCACCCCAGTAGTGCTCCCGATTGCCCGAGAGGTGGGAAGGGCAAGGGTAAGTTCACCAAGGGCGGAAAGAAGGGAGCTGATCGTATCTCAGGGTATGGTAGATCCCTTCGTATCTGCCGGGACCGCGCCTGTGTGACAGGAACAGCGGTGCCAGTTAGGCCAGTCAAGTCAAGACCAAAATGGTTCTCTCTCATTAAGAGCGGTGGCGGGGTGTGTGTGCGCCGGTGGTGAGAGAGCGGATCGCGAGCCAGACACCCGCATTAGGCATCAATGCGCCTATAGTGGGTGGAAGGCTCATGCATTTCGGCGAGGCTTTGTGAGGTGTGACGTCAGACAGTCTGGTCCTGGGATGAATATCCCAGGGGTACATGCCAGAGTGGTGGGATTTTCACCACAAAATCTGTCTTGCACCTGTCTGGACTCCCGTACCAAGGGAGCCATACAAGTTAGAAGCCATTCAAAACGAAGTGTCGGGTTTGTTTCTGTAGGGAGCAATAAAACCAGCAAACCAGAGCACTCCAGGCTTCTATTCAAACATGTTCCTTGTCCCCAAGAGCACAGGGGTTGGATACCCGTACTCTCAGGCCATTGAATTGGTTTATCCATACGCCTTGGTTTCAGATGGAAACTCCGAGATCGGTAATGCCAAGATTGAGGAAAGGAATGTGGTGTGTGTAAATCGATCTGAAAGATGCATATTTCCACATTCCAATGAACAGGGGTTTTCACAAGTTTCTGAGATTAGTGTTTCAGAATCAAGTATGGGAGCTTGTAGTCCTCCCATTCGGCCTGTCGACAGCCCCAAGGGTTTTCACCAGAGTGGTCCTAGCGGTGACCGCGTTTATCAGAAGAGAACGTGGTGCTTCACACCTACATAGACGATTGGCTTATCAAGGCGGACACGCCAGCCAGGTTAGGAGTGGATACTGCTCTGACTGAAATTGCTTTCAGATCTAGGCTGGATAGTCAACAGGGAGAAATCCGAGTTGACACCCACTCAACACTTCGTTTATTTGTGGATGCGATTCGATCTCGAGGAAGGCAGGGTTTACCCGTCAGAGCCCAAAGTGGTGTCTCTTAGCCATCCTCGAGAGGTTTCAATTGGGAAACTACATTCAGCCGAGGAGGTTTCTTCAGATACTGGGCATGATGGGTCTCCATGGAGCAGATAATCTTGTACGCTGCTCTGATGTGAAGACCTATCCAGTTGTATCTGATGTGTCTGTGGAAACAGAGAACAGAACCCCTGTCAAAGCTGGTACCAGTTCTGGAGCCAATGATGTCACATCTTGTATGGTGGAAGGAGCGTCAGAATCTCCTAGTAAGAGTTTCGCTTCACCTACCCCCACCACCAGCTGTCCATGTACACGGATGCATCGCTGGAGGGGTGGCACGGATGCATCGCTGAGGGGGAGGGGGGGGGGCCTGCCTGGGAGAACACCAGGTTTCGGGCACATGGACTCTCCAAGAGAGTCTGCTGCATATCAATATGTTGGAAATGATGGCAGTGGAACTGGCATTGGAAAAGTTTATTCCAAAAGTCAGGGGCAAGGTGATATTGATACGGTCGGACAATTCGACAGTAGTATCATACATAAATCGCCATGGCGGGACCAGGTCACCCACACTGTGTATGAAAGTGTGGCACTTGATTCAATGGTGCAGGAATTACTCAGTTGTTCCGAAAGCAGCTCACGTTCCTGGGCGATTGAACAGTCTGGCGGATACTTTGTCTCACAGACAGAGGATTCTGTCGACAGAATGGGCTCACAACCCTCCAGTTCTTCAAAGGATCTTCGAGCATTGGGGCAAACCAAATGTGGACTTGTTCGCCACAAAGGAATACGCTCAAATCATGACTTATGTCGCGCCGATTCCAGATCCAAATGTCGTCGATACAGACGCTCTGGCGATAAGCTGGAGAGGAATGCACACTTACGCGTATCCACCCAGCATTCTTCTGCCGAAGGTTTTGGTGAAGATCAGGGTGGAGCCGTGCCTGGTCTTGCTTTAAATAGTGCCATTTTGGCCCAGCAAGGCGTGGTTCACGGATCTTCTGGTGGACAATCCAGTGCAGCTGCCTGACATTCCGAACATAATCTCCCAGGCCAAGGGCCGCTTCCTACACGACCGGCCCGAGATGATCAAATTGACTGCGTGGATGTTATCAAACAACGTTCCACGTCGGAGGGCTTTTCTCAACAGGCTGCGAGTTTGATCGCAGGCGCTAGAAGGGGGTCAACCTTCAAGCCATATAACCACAAGGTTAACAAATTTGCAGAGTCGTGAAGGAAAGGGTATTGATACCTTTCAATCCACTATTCAGCAAATAGCAGACTCTCTGTGAACTTTTCTTTACAGGACTGGCTCCTGTCACAATTGCTGGATACAAGTCAGCTTTGGCATCAGTTATCGCTTGTCTAGCCAACCGGGATAGTCCAGAGGTGGCCCAGTTGAATGTGATGGTGAAGGGAATGAGCAATCTCCGACCGAGACAACTGGTAGTCATTCCAGCCTGGAGTCTATGTTTGGTGCTTAATGTACTGGCCATGCACCTTTTCAAACCTGTGGGTTCAACTAGTCTAAAGCATCCGACTAAAGGCGGTTTTTCTATTGGCAGCTTCCTCAGCAAGAAGCGCAGTGAGATCCATGCACTTTCAGCAGAGAAGGACCGATTTATTGTCTCCGGAGAGGGTCTGAGATTGCTGCCAAGAGCAGAGTTTATGTCAAAGAATCAATCTTTGAAATATCCGGGCAAACTGATCATTACACCAAAGCTAACAAGGTTTGATCGTGATGTCAGTGGCTGGTGTCCGGTCCATGCTTTGACCAAGTACAAGAAACGGACAGACTCTTTACGGTCAAATGATAGACATCTGTGGATCTGCCATAAGAAGGCATATGGCGCCACATCCATGGATTCTATCTCGTTAGGTAGTCGAATGCATTCAGACTACCCACGAGATTGCGACTGGGCACCAGGTGCAATGTGCTAGGGCCCACGATGTTAGAGGAATAACCTCCTCGACCGCCCTATTCAGTGGTGTCCCGTTAGAGGACATCATGGCCGGTGCACAATGGCACTGTGAGTCCTCTTTCACGGATTACTATATGAGGGACATGTCAGACTCAGCCAATCCACTCGGTTTTGCTGTTTTGAGACGATGGTTTATGGCCACACTGCACTCCTCTTGGTACTTTGAAAAGCAAAAGTAGTAAGAACAGGTTTGGTCAGGCGAGAGGAATTCAACCGTATGGGACATGTCTGGTCGTGAGGTAATTCAAGTTTGACAGTTTTTTGTATTATGTTTATATATCATGATCATTCATCTTATATATTCATATTCATTCCCAGGCTTATATGTGCAAAGAGCAGTTAACCCTCTTCGCATATTTGTGTTTTCAGGCGAGATGCATATTCGTGAGTGATCTGCCTTTTTTAGGAGAAAAGGGGGAACGGGGGTTTTGGGTGTGTGAGAGGTGATGTGATTCTTTCCCAAACTTGTCGGTCCTTTTAGGTCTCCGTATGTCAAGTTTAAGTCTTAAGTTCTTTCTCCAGGGCCAAAATAGGCTATGTATGGCTTGCCCCTTCCTACCAGGATACCGTCTATATCTGGTGTTATCAATGAGTAATATAATGGTAAGTATGGATCGAAGGAGAATGAAGGAAATTTCAATTTCCCTTTCTCCGAGATCTAACAATACTTACCATTATATTATGGACCCTGCTTCCCAGCCCCATGGAGGCAAGCCATAGGTATTCTCTTGTTTGGTAGCTGTGCAAACAATATGAGTCTCTCTGGCAGACGTGTACGCGGTTGTTGCGAACAGGGTACCCGGTTCCAGGAGCCGTTAAAGCTTTCTAAATCTAGGTTCTTAGAGCCAGCTTGCTAGCTGGCTGTATTATCAATGAGTAATATAATGGTAAGTATTGTTAGATCTCGGAGAAAGGGAAATTGAAATTTCCTTCAGTTGCATAGGCAGCGACATCATCCAGACAAATTAGTTACAAAATATTAAATCACTTAACCTGTATAGTTTTCAGGAAATTGATAGCTAGGGCATTAAGGGATCGATCAACCCCAATACGGTGAAGTGTGGTTTGAGCTTAGCAAGAGGTGGGTAGGGCTTAGCAAAAACTGGACAGGTCCATTAATACATAATTCTAATTAGCATATAATGTACAATGTATAGATTCTGTGAAAGTGAGTAATAACTGAAATATATAGTGCTAGTGTTACACGGCTATTTTCCACCTATTTCAGAGTGTGGGGTGGGTTGGTGGTGGTGGTGATTAGCTAGCTGGGTGGAAATAGCTCTTCTATACTTCAGGATGAGATGACGAAGACACTTTAATAAACAATAAGCAAGATTGTTCTTCAAATATTACTGATATTAAACTTTTAATGAATTCTCTAAGCTTTACTTCATGCGATATACTGGTGATATTAAATGTTCCAAACACTACAGTACAGCTCAGAATTAAGTTAACAAAAAACGTGACAGCAGCAAAACATATGAGCGCAAAAAGCAAAACATTTTGCACCAAATGAAAAACACAAACGCGCCAAATGAAAAACATTGCGTGCCAAATGAAAAACACAAACAGGACGAGGTTGAAATGCCAGGTGACTTTCCGTGATGTACATGAATTAATTACGAACAGGATAAGCCTAAACGCGCCAAAACACTTTCCGACAAGATTGTTTTTCTAAAACGCGGTCGTGTTTTTCTCTGGCTCGCCGATAATAGTATTCTCGATATATAATGTAGACAGGGATTGAATTGAAAATAAGTGCTAAGGTCGTCGGCAGTCCTACTATTTGTCTATCGTGCAAAAATAAGCTACATCTATGTCAAATCCCGCAAGTCGGCATGTTCCGCTGCGCTGGATGTTTATAGAAAGTAAATGCAACAGCAACCGGATGAGAATAAACTATGTCAAATCTTACCAGGTCGGCATGTTTCGCTGCGCTGGATGTTTTTAAAAAGTAAATTGCGAAAGCAACCGAATGAGAACACTGGGAAGATTCATGTGACTAATATTTTCGGTGAAATGTCAGACAAAACTACAAAATAGATCTATCACGATCAACTGTGGATGTTTCTCGAGCTTTGTTTTATTCACAATAATATGTTAGATATTATAAAATATTGCTCGGAAATGCCACCGTTGAATGATCATAAGCGATCTATAGCAATTCATAGTTTCGCACATCCTGGCATTTTGTGATCGGCTGCCATTAAAGTTGGGTCAACTTTACTACATGCTAAAAAGCACTGCCGATAATAATTCATTGTTTACATTTTCCATGAAGCTCAAACCATAAAATCCTCTCTGAAAATTTGTGAAAACTCTCCAGGTATCAGAAAACATAACATCACAAATGAATTTTGCAAGATGTAAAGAAAATGTAATTAATGTTGCGCGGCCCATTGCTTGTAATGTTAAGTTAGCCCCTCCAAAAATGGCGTCGCTCCCAGGGTATTATGGGATGACGGCATCGCGATTCTATGAATACAGGTCTGTAGATTTAATAGATGGAGCTAGCATACTTCTCTTAGTTTCGTACAAATACAGTGATAAGCACCAACAACGGGAATACATTTGTGCATAAGTACATTATGTAAACTATTGCAAAATCTCGTTTCAAACATTCATTTCAACAAATAAACTGAACATCGTGAAAATGTGTTGTCCTTTCTCGTCATTCGTGAACAACATTCTGAAACTGTTCTAGAATGCCACAGCGAGAAAGTTTAGCATTCACGAACGAGATTTCCACTCCTCGTCTGATTGGTAGTAGAAATTTTGTTCGGGGAACACTGTTCCTGTGCCGTTGTCGAATGGTAGGGTTCTTGTTAAATCTGTTCGCGAACAGCCAGAACTGACAACTCGAATGGGTGCGACTTCTACTTGTAATGAGCCAAAGTCCACAGGCATTCCAATTTACTAAGCGTGTCAAACGCGCCTATGTTTTTCAAAAATGTGCCAGGATTTTGAAGACATGGCATACTCTCTAGCCGTGTTCATATTTTGTTTCCAAACGCTTTCTGATCAGAGCTCTAGATGAGCAGGTTTTTTTGCGTCTTTACCCAATAAAAATGGCCAATCACCCAATTAATTTTTAACATCCCGAAATAGTCAATCACCCAATTAATTTCAGTTCTATTGCTAATATAATGTATAATAACTTAATTAAAAAAACCCAATTAATTTCCACAAAAAAACAATTTACAAAATTTCTAAGAGTGAATCACCCAATTATTGAAAAGCTTATCTAGAGCTCTATTTCTGACACTTTATGGCGCGCCAAAAAAATGTCACTATTATTTGTTGTTTTAGTGCTGGCGCGGTGGTAGGCTTTTTTGTTGTTGGTTTCTTCATGTCACGTTTATATTTTCTTCGCGTACGTTTTTGTTTTGCATCTGGCACGTTATTGTTTTATTCTTGTCGCATTGTTCTCAGGACATGTTAACTTAATTCTGAGCTGTACTGTAATAATCTATCTGTAGAAAACTATCTCTAACACTATGAATCTCTATATCTATCTATCTGACTGTAAAATTCTATCTCTCAGTCAATCGCTGACTATAAATTTATCTCTACCTAATTCTATCTGCCCGATATACAAATTCAATTACATTTTAAAGCCGGTGGTAGTTAAAGTAAACAGATGGGTAGTGAAGAGCATGGATAAAATCATTAATAATGTGGTTAAAGAGTCAAGTTTTTAGCTCACCTGGCCCGAAGGGCCTAATAAGATTATGCCATGGTTGGGGTGGACGCCTCTGTCTGTCTGATTCGTCCGTTAAAAACCAACTCCTCACTTGGCCGATTTCAATCAAAATCAGTGGGAAGGACCCTAATGTAGTATGCTTAAGATCTTATATACAGAATTTTTGAAGGGTCAATATTTTCAGTGGCCGTCTTGAATTCTTCGAAAAATTATGGAAAAAAGTTTAAAATGCTACTCCTCAATAACTGTTTGGACAGTTTCAACCAGACTTGGCTGGAATGATACTAGGCTAATAGGTTTCAGAATTGGTATACAGAATTTTGATTGGTCAATTTTTCTGGTGGCCATCTTGGATTTTTTTTTTTAATTTCGCGAAATCAGTTAACCGCTTGAACGATTTCAAGCAAACATGGCTGCAAGGACACTAGGGGTGTGTGCTTCAGAGCCTGTATGCAGAATTGTAATTGGTTAAAGTGTTGATGCCATCTTAAATTTTCCAAACTGGCTGGAAATCGTTTAAAATGCTACTCATTAACTGCTTGTGCGATTTCAATCAGACTTGGCTGGAAGGACCCTATGGTAGTAAGATTCAGAACATGTATACATAATTTTGATAGATCAATTTTTCCAGTGACCATCTCGGATTTTCCGAATTTTTTTAGCTATCATTTAAAGGACTACTCTTCATTAACTGCTTGGCCGGTGTCAACCAAAGTCAGCTGGATGAACCCTAGTCTAATACACCTCAGAACTTACTGGACTGCTTAATTTTTTTAGGTGACCATCTTGGATTTTCTGAAAAATGGACTTTGTTATGAGAAGTTACAGAGCAATTTCGAGTTTCAGACATTTTCATCAATATTTCATTAGTTAATCCCCTTTCGACTTACGAAATACAAAAAATATTAGTTTTCTACACTATTTTTCGCAGTTTTTCCAAGATATTCAACTGAGAATAGGTCTGTTGCTTTGTTATGAGAAATTACAGACCAAGTTCGACTTTCAGGAGTTTGCGTCAATTTTTTACCGAGTTACGTCCCCTTTCTATATGAAATACGATAAATAGCCGGTTTCCACACTTTTTTCGCACTCCATCAAGAGATTCAACTGAGAATTAGTAGGTTGCTTTATTATAGGGAGTTACAGAGCAAATTTGAGTTTCAGACGTTTTAATCAATTTTCCATGGGGATATGTCCCCTTTCGACTTAGGAAATACCAATATATCAGCTTTCAAGACTCGTTCTCCTTCACCATATATAACGGAAACTTGGTTTATTGCTTTGTTATGAGAAGCTACAGATCAAGTTCGAGTTTCAGCTGCTTTTTTAATGGAGTTATTGACTGTCAATCTCTAGGGATTTATATCACCAGGTAGGGGACATGTATTGCAAAGCAATACACAGAATGATTGTTAAAGTATACTTTAAATGGGGGCTGGGCTTCTGCTTGGTATGTGTTTTGTGACGCTGGTTTCTACTTCGAACAATGCCCACCAGATGTACTATTATGATAATGTCTGTTATCTAGTCTAGCTCAAAATAAACAATTAAAAACTCCACACTCCTGGTCCTGCCCATACTGTGTCTGGGAATTACCATAGCCCCAGGTACCGACCGTGTCAATTCCCCATCACAGTCAGATTCGTCTATTTTGCTGACTTGCAAAGTCGCGTGTGTTTTCAGCTCAAATTTAGTGCAATTTTAGCGATTTAAGGATTACTTTTGGTTAATTATCGCTGGCTTCATGGAAGGAAAGGGAAAGTCATCACAGGGGCAGGTTGTATCAATCTAGAATTTATACATTTGTGCCGTAATGACTGATTGAAAATGTATTAAATTTGCACATTTTTCTAAAATGGTAGCCGTTGTTGGAGTCGCTCCGGTACTCGTTAACTGTTTAATCTTATCCGGGTACTCGGTTAATTTCTCTTGCGACTCGGTTCCTTCCAAGATGGATGCGCCCTTAGCCAAGATGGCGGCGCCCATGATTAACGTTTTGTTTGGGTTGGCGTGTCTATGCACTCTTTTTTATGCCGATCTTTAGCTCTCGCTTCATTGACGAGGGTGTTTGTAGCGATCAGTGTGTATTCTCCTTTGATCAATACTCACCATTCTGTTACTTCTGATATACAGCTGGCCCTGACAGCTGGCTCTAGGACTATAGACTTAGAAAGCTTTACCGACTCCTTGGAACCGGGTACTCGGCTCCCAACTGCCGAGTACCCGTCTACCATAGAGCTCATTCTTGTTTGCATAGTGACAAGAGAATACATGCTTTTTGCAGTTGGAAAGTCTTAAGATTGTTTAAGCCTAAGTCTTTTTACTGTGATTAATTGTGATAGCTTGTGCGTTCTCAAAAGGATATTTTGGATTAATATGGACGCTTCCGATGATAACCAGGTCGTATATTTCCATGTTATTCCATAGTTAAAAGACTTAGGTCTCTAAAATTTTGTCTGTGTCGCATGTTCCAATTTCTAAACCCAAAGAATCTGGGACGTGTGTTAACAACGAAATATGCCAGATGATCGCCTTCCTTTAAATCCCCAACAGGCGATCGGCAGATATGAAATTAGGTGTTGGCTTATCGGTGTTTTAACACGATTATCGGCTGACGTCGTTCTCCATAAGATCCGAGCGGGTGTCGTCACACCCGTGTTTCTCGGATGTTTATGTGAAGAAAATGTTTCATTAATTCGCGCATCTGATTCTGGGTGCTGCATACTTTAATTGGTACCAGAAAACTTTGGAATGTTCAAGTTTTGCGTGTTATCACGATCTGTTTGCAATGATCAGTGGTTTCAAAATTCTTGATTTAGATGTGTGGTCTGCGGTTTTACCGTGTGCTACAGCGGTTTGTTTACATTTTGTTGTTTCTTCACATATCGTTTTGGCCTTCGTTAGGAGTATAATTTATATTTATTAGTAAATATACCCCGAATGCTATGCGATATGATTCCTGGTTCCGTTATACATCCTTGGGGATCAGTGTATGGGTGTATTATTGCCCGCTTCGTTCTTGTCGTCATAATCAATGCGATCTTTGCTGTAACGTTGCGGGGTGGGGTGCGGGAGGGTGACAGTTAATCTATGGTCAATATATTTGAAAATTAATTGTCTGCCTTCCATTTTTGTTTCGTTCCGGTGGCTTATTGTAGGTTTGGTTTTTTATAGGCCAAGCCAGCCCCGCCATCATGTGTCGAGTGCCACATCGTACGGGTTCTATGCAAGGACCATGTCTGTTTCCACTGTACTAAGTGTAGTCTTGACAGTAGGTGTAACGTTTGCGCTGTGTGGTCGGTCGATATGATGCTTAAGTTCCTTGCCAGAAGGACTTGGCAGGGTCTGACGCGGGGTCAGGCGATCCGAAAGTAAATCGTGGAGCGTCCGTTTCGGCCCGCGGGGGTGTTTCACGTCTGCAACCGGAGGTGGCGGAGATGGCACCGCAGGCGTGGTTTGGTCTGGCTAGGCAAGGTGTCTTGCATAGCGTTCTGCCCACGCTGGTGTCGTCCCTGCTGCCAAAAGTTGTAGGGCAGTCTCCCCATGTTTGATTCGGACCCTGTCCTTGGACAGGGTTCTGGACTGGCCACTGAGGGAGCCGTTTCGTACGGCCCCCTGGCAGTCCCGTCGGGCTCCGGCCTGATGGGTTCTGTCTCTCTGCGGCCACCTCCGGGTGGTCCAGTAGCGGTGGCCGGTCCGCCAGGGTTTCCTTGTCTAGTGACGACTCTGAGGGGTCTGAAGATGAGGAAGCCGAGGAGGAGAGGGTGCTGCGGCCTGTGATGCTGCGGGTGGAGAGCATGGAGGTCGATTCCGCCCTGACGGAACCGTCCTCCATCTGTCTGGCCTGGCGCAAGCCAGGGCAGCGGCTCCGCCCGTGGTTGAGGCCACTCCGGTACCGGGCACCGGTCCCCTGATGGTTTGTTTGCCGCCAACCAACACGGTGACGGGTGTGGCCGGCCAGGCATGGTACTCGCCTATCTCGCCTGGTCCGGCGGTCAGACATGGGGTGCCGTTGGCGCCCGTGTTTGGCCATGGTTCCTCAACCGCTACGGGTCCGCACAGTTTTCCCTGCAGGCCTACTCCATGGACTGGTGTGTTCCATGGGGTGGCGGCGGAACCGTACGGTACCGGAGTTCCTGGCATATCAGCAATGGCTCCTAGCCGGGAGGCCGTTGCTGGTCTGGAGCGGGTGGACAAAGCTCGGGTACACCATAATGAAGTCCTGTCCCTGTGTGATGGGGGTGTGAGGGCAGCACTGAGTGCTGTCAACCACTCTTATCGCCTTCTTCAGTCGGTGTGGGCTGAAGTGGGGGCAGGCCACCTGTGGCACTTTCGTGCGTTAATGACGGACTGGTGCTGTCTATGGACGCATTGGCAAGGGTGCAGGCGCGTGCGACTATGTCCAGGAGGCAGATGGTCCTTGACCATATGCGTCCAGCTACTGCCGTCAGGGAGCGTCTTCTTGGGACGCCCCTGACAGGCCTTAGCATCTTTGGTCACCAGGCGCTGGCCATCTTGGAGGACAGGCCAGCATTGTGCAGAATCGGTTGGCGGTTTATCTGACTGTAGTCAGGCCGCTGACCGGGCAACCTTCAAGAAACAGAGAAAAAGCAAGGTGAAAGCCTAAAGCATAGTGCTGCTTCTGTTTTCTGCTGGGTTTTCTCAGCCGCCTCGGCGAAGAAAGCCAAGAAGGTTGTGGGGTCCTCTACCCTCCCCAATATTGCTCCTGATCGCCCGAGTGGCGGGAAGGGGAGAGGTAAGTCCTCAAAGGGCAGACAGAAGGGAGCGGATCGTACCCGAGGGTACGAGGGCTCCCTTCGCATCTGCCTGGACCGCACCTGTGTGACAGGAACAGCGGTGCCAGTTAGACCGGCCAAGCCAAGACCAATATGGTTCTCTCTCTCTCGTCAAGAGGTGGGGGGGGGGGGTGGGGGCGAAGCGGATACGCGAGCCAGACACCCCCATTAGGCGTTGAGGCGTCTATAGTGGGTGGAAGGCTCATGCGTTTTCGTCGAGGTTTGGAGAGGTGTGACGTCAGACAGTCTGGTCCTGGGATGGTTATCCCAGGGGTACATACCAGGGTGGTGGGACTTTCCACCACAGAATCTGTCTTTGGCACCTGTCTGGTCACCCGTTCAATGGGACCAGACAAGTTAGAAGCTATTAAAAACGAAGTGTCAGGTTTGCTTCGGAAGGGAGCAATAAACCAGCAAACCGGAACACTCCAGCGTCTCCAGGCTTGTATTCAAACATGTTCCCCAAGAGCACAGGGGGATGGAGACCCGTACTCAGTCTCAGGCCATTGAATTGGTTTATCCATACGCCTCGGTTTCAGATGGAAACTCCGAGGTCGGTAATGGCAGGATTGAGGAAGGGGTTGTGGTGTGTATCGATCGATCTGAGAGATGCATGTTCCCACATTCCTATGAACGGGAGTTGTCACAGGTTTCTGAGAGTTGCGTTTCAGATTCTAGTATGGGAGTTTAAATCCTCCCATTCAGCCTGTCGACAGCTCCAAGGGGTTTTCACCAGAGTGGTTCTTGTGGTGACAGCGTTTCTCAGAAAAGAGAACGTGGCGCCTCACACCTACATAGACGATTGGCTGATCATCAGCCAGGTTAGAGGTGGATACTGCTCTGAATCTGAAGTTGCTTTCAGATCTAGGCTAGATAGTCAACAGGGAGAAATCTGAGTTAACACACCACTCAACATTTCGTTTATTTAAGGATGCGATTCGATCTCGAGGAGGGCGGGGTTTTTTACCCGTCAGAGCCCAGAGTGGTGTCTCTGTTAGCCATCCTCAAGAGTTGCGATTGGGAAACCACATTCAGGCGAGGCGGTTTCTTCAGATGCTGGGCATGATGGTCTCCATGTTGCAGGTATACCCGTACACTGCTCGGATGCGAAGACCTATCCAGTTGTATCTGATGTCTCTGTGGAAACAGAGAATAGAACCCCTGTCAAAACTGGTGCCAGTTTTGGAGCCAATGTCGCATCTTGTATGGTGGGAAAAAGCGTCAGAATCTCCTAGTAGGAGTTTTCGCTACACCTACCCCACCCCCAGCTGTCCGTGTACACGGATGCATCGCTGGAGGGATGGGGGCCCTACCTGGGAGAACACCAGGTCTCGGGCACAATGACTCTCCAAGAGAGCCAGCTGCATATCAATCTGTTGGATATGATGGCAGTGGAACTGGCATTGGAAAAGGTTTCTTCCAAAAGTCAGGGGCAAGGCGATATTGATACGGTCGGACAACTCGACAGTAGTATCATACAGAAATCGCCAAGGCGAGACCAAGTCACCCGCACTATCTATCTAAGTGTGGCACTTGATTCAATGGTGCAGGAATTACTCGGTTGTTTTTAAAGCAGCTCATATTCCTGGGCGATTGAACATTCTGGCGGATTCTTTGTCTCGCAGACAGAGAATTCTGCCAACAGAATGGTCTCTCAACCCTCCAGTTCTTCACAGGATCTTCGAGCATTGGGGCAAACCCAACGTGGACTTGATCGCCACACGGGAAAATGCTCAAATCATGACTGTCTCGCCGATACAGATCCTAATGCTGTCGATACAGACGCTCTGGCGTTAAGCTGGAGAGGGATGCACGCTTACGCGTACCCACCCACCATTCTTCTACCGAAGATATTGGTGAGGATCAGGGAGGAACCGTGCCTGGTCCTGCTATAGCGCCATTGGGCCCAGCAGGGCGTGGTTCACGGATCTTCGAGGTCTGCGGGTGGAAAATCCAGTGCAGTTACCCGAGATTCCGAACATAATCTCCCAGGCCAAGGTTTGCGTCTACTGCCAAGAGCAGAGTTTATGTCAAAGAGTCAATCTTTGAGATATCCCGGCAAACTGATCGTTATACCGAAACTAAGTAGGTTTGATCGTGATGCCAGTGTCTGGTGCCCAGTCCGTGCTTTGACTAAGTACAAAACGGACAGACTCGTTGCGGTCGAATGATAGACATCTGTGGATCTGCCATAAGGAGCCACATGGCGCCGCATCCGTGGATTCTATCTCTCGTCGGGTAGTCGAATGCATTCAGACTACCCATGAGATTACGACTGGGCACCAAGTGCAATGCGCAAGGGCACGATGTTAGAGGAATAGCCACCTCTTCCGCCCTTTTACAATGGTGTTCCGTTTAAGGACATCATGGCTGTTGCACAATGGCACTGTGAGTCCTCTTTCACGGATTACTATATGAGGGATGTGTCAGACTTCGCCATTCCACTCGCTTTAGCTGTTTTGAGATGATAGCTATATCACCACACTGCTCTTCTTCCTTTTTTGGCATTTGTAAGAAAGAATTAAGAAGCAGACATGGTCGAGCGAGAGGATATCAACCAGATTGTGTCACTGATGGCCGGACAAGTGAATGGTTGAGAGTGTTTTGTATTATGTCTATATATCATGATCATTCATCTTATATATTCATGCTCATTCCCAGGCTAATATATGCAAAGAGCAGTTAACCCTCTTGGCATATTTGTGTTTTCAGGCGAGATGCATGTTCGTGGGTTCTCTCCCTTTTCTTAGGAGAAAGAAGGGGGGGGGGGGTGCAGTGATGCGAATGTGATTCGGTTCCGTTAACTTGAAGGCCCTTTTTAGGTCTCCGTTGGTCAAGTTTTTAAGTCTAACTCTTTCTCCAAGGGGCAAAAGTAGCATTTATGGCTTGCCCCTTCCCACCAGGTTACTGACCAAATCTGGTGTATATCAGAAGTAACAGAATGGTGAGTATTGATCGAAGGAGAATGAAGGAAATTTTAATTTCCCTTTCTCCGAGATCTAACAATACTCACCATTCTGTTACGGACACAGCCTCCCAGCCCCACGGAGGAAAGCCATGGATTTCTCTTGTTTGGTGGCTATGCAAACAATATGAGCTCTATGGTAGACGGGTACTCGGCAGTTGGGAGCCGAGTACCCGGTTCCAAGGAGTCGGTAAAGCTTTCTAAGTCTATAGTCCTAGAGCCAGCTGTCAGGGCCAGCTGTATATCAGAAGTAACAGAATGGTGAGTATTGTTAGATCTCGGAGAAAGGGAAATTTAAATTTCCTTCATTTCTTGGCTATTTTAACGTTAGTTAATTATGAAGTCGTGTTTATAAAATTTTCACTCAAAAAAGTTTCAAATATTTCCTGCCTAAAGACTTGATTATCATTAATCTAAGATAAAGTTAATGTTTCTAAGTAATTCTAAATTACAATCCAGTCAAATGTGCATGTTGCTCGTCATCATATGTCATGTGCAGCTTTTAATTCTTACTCAGAAAGCCAAAAACCAGGACACGCTGAACTGTAATCGGTTCATGAAGCGCAAGTACTCGGGTCATCACTGTGGCTTGCGCGAAGTGCAAGGTTGGAAGTCCTTGTGATGTGTGTGCGAAGTGGTCGTCGGAGTTGGTGGCGGAGTTCGATCGTGATCGACGTGCGCGTTTGGAGAGGATCGCGAGGGATAAGGCGGCCAAGCTGGATCAGGCGTCAGTAAAAGGTCTTGAAGAGCGTCTGAACGAGCATTGGGTGTAGGGGCGGCCCAGTTCAAGGCGATGTTTGAGTCTTTTCAGTCCATGGTCCCGGCGATGCAGGCTGGTGCAGGGCAACCTATCGGTGGTCCGGCCAGTTCTGTGGGGTCCATGGGTCTCAGCTTGGGTCGTCGGTGGCCTACTCACCTAAGTCCATTGATGGATGAATCCTCATTCTGCACCGAGGCTGAATGGGTGCAGGTCCTTGGCTGGATGTCCGACCGTCTCGGGTTGGCATCGGATCAAGGATCTCAGCACGATCCGGCGATGGAGCGGATGTCAGAGCGAGCAGCTAGTGGTGTGGAAGGGTTCATAGGTAGTCAATAAAACCAACAGGTGAGATTTCTTCTAACGAATATATACAATTTAATGCCGTTTTCATGTGCGCTGTGATTGTGCGGTGTTGCGTAAGTATTAAGCGTGAATAGTGAGTGTTGGCATGAGTATCATGTGTGAATAGTATGAAGTTCGTAGATATCGTGTGTAAATATTGTGGAATCGTAGAAATCGTAATCGTATAATCGTTCTGAAACAAAGAATCAGAAAATACTAAATAATTAATAACAATCAATATAAATGCATACGATATAAACAATACAATGTTACAATATACCTATCATCAAATCTCGGCTCATTAATATGATGTCTGCAATGGATATCCACTTGTGGTCATTTACATTTTAAAACACAATCCACACTCCCCATCAAGATGATGTCACAATAAAATGATTATTAACCTATTGTGGACAAGTTGGTGTTCATGCTGAAGATGATATTGGTGCACGCAGTTGCAATCATAAGTAGCAACTGCCTATAGCAACATTAGCTTTAAATGAACAGCACTTGTTTTCATTATTGTGCCAATATGCACTACTAAACTATTTATCTCTAGGGCAATAGGCAGAAAAACAATCACTGGTCTTACTTATATCATGGGATGCAAGATCTAAATATCAAAGACTAGGATAATGTTAGACTAACATTTAATGGACTAAAGCCCAATACACCCTCCTACAAATAGAAATCAACTCTACAAATTACATGTTCCAAGGGCTCATTGCAGCTATATAATGTTACCCACTATATTCTACCACCTGGATATAAGACCACCCTGGATTTATCCCCAGTATATATCTAGAAATATATCTAAGGCACTTTGTATTTACATTACCTGAAGGGGTAGATCTCCTGGGTTTCTTCAACAAAGATTAACTATTTTGCGTCTTACAACTACTTGAAAAGTTATTACTTAAAACTTTAAGATGTGTACTCTATGGTGTTATAACGGATACTGAATTGGTTGACCAGACCAAAACACTCTGCGAAGACATTCACAGACAATGAACTATAAATCTGTCTGACATCAAGCTACTGATACAAAGACTGGGCGTTCAGCACCGGAAGACCCGTATCTAAAGTCTGCACATAAATTTAGAAACTATTCAGCTGTCATTCAGCTAGCGGTCAATAGCATGCCATGTGTGCAGGTGAATGCGTGCATGCGCGCGCATGTGTGTGGGTGGGGGCATGTGGGAGGCAGGCAGGTCTGTGTTTTCAAAACAGCTAGCGCTCTGTCAAGTGGCTCTTCGGCCATGCCAACGCTCCCCTTGGACACGCAGGCTTCTAACATGTTGGAAGTTGCGGTGTATCGTCTGGTTCAGCCAATTATTCATTGCCAAAGGCCCCAAAGGGGATAAGGAGTAGGGCTCGATTCCATAGCAGGCCTATCATCAATATGCCCGGGTTCCATGGCTTTCCGTCGTTGGCTGGTAAATCGAAGGGTCGTTCTCGTCCCTTAGTGAGTTAACGCTCATTGAGGATGCTGCGAGGGCAGCTATGGCTGCACTCTCGCACGGCTGTACCATCCTGCAGGGTATGTTGATCTGCGTGGCGGAAGGTGGGGAAATGCCAGAGGCTGCTCCTGGGGTTGCCCGGGACACCATGCGCGTGTCCCAAGATTGCCTGGCCAGGGTGATCGCCAGATCATTGGTGGAGCGGAGGAGAATGATTCTCGATTGTGTAGAACCAGGACCTGAGATGAGGGCTGCGTTATCTTCTGCACCTTTCATTGGGCCAGGCTTGTTCGGCGGCTCGGCACGACAAGCCTTATCCAAGGTCGCGTCAATGGTCGCAGAGCAGGAAGTAGTCGGCAAGTCATGGAAGTCGACGAAGAAGACTCAGCCGCAGCAGTCCTATAAGCAGCATCGGCAAGAGCAACAGAGGCAGCGCCAGAGATCACCCTTCTGTCCGTCTGGCCGTGATATGGGCATCCGGATCACAGGGACCTGGCCGTTCATGATAGCCGTGGTGGCGGTCCCGAACCGTCATATTCCAAGAAGCCGCGGGGCGGCTGTGGAGGACGGTCCTGACGGGTTTCTGGCGGGATCCGTTCCGGTGACGTCAGGAACGAAAGGAGTCGAGAATCTTCACCTAAGCGAATTAGCGTCTTATCGTGCAATATCGACCGCCAGCTGTGTGCAGATTTCTACCGTCGGAGGCAGACTTCAACTGTTCTCAAGCCAATGGGAACTGGTCGTGCAAGATTGTTTAGTCTCAGTGGTTAAGAAACGGCTATGAACCGGACTGGCTCATCCGTCAATCGTTAGTTCTGTTAACATCGACTCCAGTTTGAACTGTTCCAAGGGAATCCGATTGTCTAGATGCCATTTTCTCAGAAATCAAAGATCTACAGCAGAAGAACGCGATTCATCTAGTCCGCAATTAGTCCTCCCTAGGATAATATTCGATGATGTTCCTCATTCTGAAACGTACCGGAGGTTCGAAACCAATTCTCACGCTCAAACCGTTGAACAAATTTATTCTTTCTCCAAAGTTTCAGATGGAGACTGTAGCAGCGGTGATGACGGGGCTGAGAAAAGGCATGTGGGCAGTATCGATAGATACGAAGGATGCATATTTTCATATTCCAATGTCAATTCCTTTTCAGAGATACATTCGCTTTGCATTTCAAGACAATGTTTGGGAATTCAATGCGCTTCCGTTCGGTCTGACCATAGCTCCGAGGGTCTTCACCAAAGTGGTTCTCGCCATGACTTCTTATCTTCGCAGGAGAAACATAGCTGTTCACACGTACATAGACGACTGGCTGCGGAAGGCGGGGAATCCAGTCACTCTGCGCAACAATCTTCAGGTAGTCCTAGCCTTACTAAAGGACCTAGGATGGATTGTGAATCTAGAGAAATCAGAACTGACTCCATCCCAGGAGTTTGTTTATCTGGGAATTGTTTTCAATCTGGGGGAAAGCAGAGTCAAGAGTTTGATTGCGGTACTGGAGTCAGTTTCTCTAGGAGCCTTTCTGACGGCGCACCAATTTCTCAGAATACTGGGTTTACTAGTATCTCTAGAGAAAGTGGTTCCTTATGCGGCACTCGGGCGCAGGCCGATTCAGATGTATCTAATGTCATTCTGGTCTCAGAAAACGGATCCGTTATCTCTGAGAATTCCAGTAAAAGAACCATTATCAGAACAGAATCTCCTTCGAGGTGTTCCTCTACAACCTCCTGAACCGCAGATGTCCATCTTCACGGATACGTCGACGACGGGTTGGGGAGCGGTAATGGACAATCTGTCAGTGTCAGGGGAATGGGATCGGACCAATGTGCAGAAACATATCAATGTTCTCGAATTATTAGCGGTGACATTAGCACTTTGAAAATTCGAGAGCTTAATCCGAGACAAGATTGTCCTAGTCAGGACAGACAACTCAACAGTGGTGTCTTATTTGAACCGCCAGGGCGGGACAAGATCACCAGAGTTGTGTATGATGATTTGGAACCTTCTGCTGTGGTGCCAAGAGAGGAATATTATTCTTCGGGCAGCACACATTCCAGGAAGATTGAACATCCTAGCAGATGCTCTCAGTCGAAGGACGGTTTGTCATCCGACGGAATGGCAGCTCAACCAATCGGTAGCGGAGGTTCTATTCAAACATTGGGGCAAGCCAAATGTGGATCTATTTGCGATGAAACACAATGCAAAGATGGTCACGTACGTGTCACCGATCCCGGACCCGCTAGCCTTAGTAGTAGACGCACTGTCGATAAGTTGGAAGGGAATGTATGCGTATGCGTATCCTCCAACGAGTCTCATCCCAAAAGTTCTGGCAAAGATAAGAGAGGGTGTGTGGCAAGTACTTCTGATCGCCCCTCATTGGCCAGGCCGATCATGGTTTACAGATCTGCTGGACCTTCTGGTCTGCAATCCAATCCCTCTTCCAGACAGAAGATATCTAATCTCTCCGAACAAGGGTCTGTATCTACACGACAGACCGGAAATGTTCAAATTGACTGCATGGATGTTATCAAGCAGCGTGTAATTAAGGGTGGCTTTTCTGAGCAAGCAGCGAAGTTTGCCGCCTTGGCCAGAAGAGGGTCAACCACAAGAACATATAATTATAGAAAGAACAAATTTGCAGAGTGGTGTAAGGGAAGAGATATTGATACCTTTTCTGCATCTGTTCAACATGTAGAGGATTTTATCTGTCATTTATACGAAGTTCACAAACTTGTACCTACAACCCCAGCAGCATATAAGACTGCATTAGCTTCAGTCGGTCCCAGTCTGGCCATTGAAGGATTGGAGAATGACACTTTAAATGAAGTTATTAAAGGAATGAGCAATTTGCGATCTAGACAGGCAATTCCTATCCCAGCATGGACTCTATCTCTTGTTCTACAGGTTTTAGGGCATGCTCCCTTTGAACCAATTAGATCTATAGATATTAAACTGTTAACTATTAAGTCAGTTTTCGTGCAGCGTCGGCGAGGAGAAGCGAAATACATGCGCTTTCTGCCGAACAAGACCGCTTTGTCGTCACAGGTGAAGGTTTAAGACTACTTCCACATCTTTGTTTCCTGGCAAAGCATCAGTCACTTAAATATCTAGGACAGCCGATCAATTTGCCACGTTTAATTAGACATGACCTAAACTCTTCTTCTTGGTGTCCTGTCGGATGTCTGAAAATGTATAAGAAACGTACCGAGGAGTGGAGAGATGACCCAAAGTCTGTGGTTATGTCTCAGTTCCTCATTTGCGCGTTTCGAAAGATACTATTTCTCGTTGGTTAGTCGATGCTATTCAGATGTCGCACAAAATCGCTACAGGAAAGCAGATTGATCGTGCGAACGCCCACCATGTCCGAGCGCTAGCAGCAGCATCGGCCCTTTATAAGGGTGTCTCATTAGAAGAGGTGATGTATGTAGCACAATGGCATGCCGAGTCGTCATTCACTGATTTCTACCTTCGCGACATCTCTAGCGCACTTAATCCGGTAGCCGTCGCCAATTTATCGAATCTTAACTAAAGCCACATCCGACCACTATTTCGCACATATCACAAGGTTCTTCCACATGCACTGAACAATGGCTATGCACATGATCCGAGGATGACCGTGGATTGGGCCGAGCTCCTGTGATGAATAAGAAAAGACCAAGCACTCAAAATGGTGAGTGTTTACATTAATTAAGTACCTAATATTAGTTTACTTACAGTCGATTTACCAGACTGAATAAGTAAATAGTCTGGCCAAGAGTATCTTATTCTTTCAACAGACATTAGTCTCATTCCAATTTGAAAACCTGGATTGGGCCGAGCTCCTGTGATGAATAAGAAAAGACCAAGCACTCAAAATGGTGAGTGTTTACATTAATTAAGTACCTAATATTAGTTTACTTACAGTCGATTTACCAGACTGAATAAGTAAATAGTCTGGCCAAGAGTATCTTATTCTTTCAACAGACATTAGTCTCATTCCAATTTGAAAACCTATTCGATATACTGATAGGGGTTTTCAAAATTAGAAGTTGTAGCTTCTTTGCACTCTACTGGACTGCCCTAGCTGAGACTTTTTGACAGCCCTCTGGAATTTGTGCGGACAAATGAGGGGGGGGGGGAGGGAGCGTGGTCTAGACCATGGAAGTTTAGTACTCTGTGAGTCAGATAGCGGAACCCAAGCGTATGCCAGGGTTCTAGTCTCTTCACAACCTTCTCTGTCGGATGGTAGATGAGTGCTGGTTCGAGCTCACCTCCCACCGGTATTTCTTGGCTGTCAAAATCTGGAGTTTATCATAATAGTACATCTGATAAGTATTATTCGAAGTAGAATAAAAAAAGCATCCGCTTTTGTTTCTACGAGAATTCTTAATACTTACCAGATCTACTATGGCCCTGCCTCAGCCGCCCCGCTGAGGTGAGGCTGAGCTGCTTTCACTGTTTGTCAAGGCAAACATAAGATGAATCTGACTGTGATTGGGAATTGACTCGGTACCTGGGGCTATGGTAATTCCCGGACACAGTATGGGCAGGACCAGGAGAGTGCGGAGTTTTTAATTGTTTATTTTGAGCTAGACTAGATAATAGACATTATCATAATAGTACATCTGGTAAGTATTAAGAATTCTCGTAGAAACAAAAGCGGATGCTTTTTTGATTTTATTATTCTAATAGCATGCAGCCTACTCTAAATCCACATTGTTGACAAATGATAATTCACATGATGACGTTTTACTCGTGAAGTTTGTGGCATGTCAAATCAAGATTTTTACAATGATAGTTTGTGAAAATCCTTCAACATCTTTTTAATTTTAAAATATGATAAAAAGTTCTTTTTCACTAATTCTTGTTTGTGATCTTAATATTTTCATATATAAAATTAATGCTTTCTGATTTCAGTTCATTTGAAATGGATAATGGCCAGTGCTTGCTTGACGTTATTGGGTAAGGAATAATTAGAAAGATAATATATCATGCGTCTTCTACTGGTCAATAAGACTACTAAAGATTCTTTAGATAATCTTTAACCCATGAACACTCATATCAGCTAAAAATGGCTTCTGCACTGGTCTTGGAAAATGTCCAATTGGAAAACAAAGAGGAGGCTATTTTTTTTAAAGTTATCACTGGAATGACTGGCTCGATAACCGAGCCAGTCATTCCAGTGGTAAATTTAAAAAAATGGTTTTCTTGATCTGCAAATGGACATTTTCTATGGGAAAATATGTGCTGTAACCCATGTTCAAAATATAGCGCACCTTTGAAAAAAGTGAAAAGAAGATGGATTGTAGAGAATTGTATAGAAAGGAAAGTGGAATTTGATAAAATGAAATGAATGAATGTCAGTAATTCTAATTACCAGGCTAACTATTTAATTAACCCTTTAATGGTCATACCGGCCTCTGCTATTGTCTTATGGAATGTCCATTTACAGGCGAAGGGAATACAATTTTTGAAAATTTACCACAGGAATGACTGGCTCGATAACCAAGCCAGTCATTCAAGTGATAAATTTTCAAAAATTGTATTCTCTTTCCCTGTAAATGGACATTCAATAAGAAATTATTAAATTTTTTAAAACAAATTTAGCCTTTGAAGGGTTAGTAAATTAACCAAACAATCGTGGGAAAATGTTATTGATCACATTTCTCTCAAAGTATTTCCTTCCATATTCGGATAGTATAACCATATTTTCACCAGTTTAGATGTTGTGCATCTCCACACACACCCTCCATACCCTGGTGGCAAGCGTCTTGCAATTCGCAATCATACATGTCATATGGGTAACTCGCATTTAACAAATTTTGTTGAATTCGTTCAACTTTGGTGTACTTTGCTTGAATCCTGCCCTCAAATTAGCATCGAAACAGACTTGTGAATTCACCTTTCCAGAGTATCCATCGATGATTTGATATCATAATCAGCTAACCAGTGTTTAGGATGACGTCATAATCCGTACATCATAAACGTCTTTACCTCTTAATAGTCTGACACGTAAGAATTGTTTGTCTCTACTATTTAATAAACGTGCTGTTGAATATTTTGAAACTTATTAATTTGGCTGGGTGCTGTCTATGGCAGCAACAGCGCCCAGTC
This sequence comes from Chaetoderma sp. LZ-2023a, assembly GCA_034401795.1. NCBI lineage: Eukaryota > Metazoa > Mollusca > Caudofoveata > Chaetodermatida > Chaetodermatidae > Chaetoderma > Chaetoderma sp. LZ-2023a. The sequence continues at coordinate 156,017,650 of CM067370.1, read as the reverse complement.
AAATTAGTTTTAAAATATTCAACAGCTTACCTGTATAGTTTTCTGGAAATTGATAGTCAGGGAGTTCAGCGATCGATCGATCCATCCCAACACGAGTGAGGTGTGGGTGGACCTTAGCTAGAGATGGGCGGAGCATGGCTAAAATGGAAAAAGGTCTATTACTAATGTAATGGGTAAAAAGTTTGGGAGAAGTTTGAAGTTAGTGCACTTTGGCAGAAATGTCTGTAAATTGCAAAGGAAGTGGTATGAAATTATTGAAACAGATGTTAGAGTTTTCTCTATTGACTGGTGAAATTAGTTTTTATACCCCACCAAAAAATTTGGCGGAGTATTATGTAATGCCGCTGTCTGTCCGGGCGAGCGGACTGTTGGGCGATCGGTCGGGCATGCGGGCGGAAGAGTGGTTTCCGGATGATAACTGTTACCGTTTGTCGGATCACATTGAAACTTCATAGGGTGGTTGGACTAGGTCTTGGGAAGAAACCTATCGAAATCAACGATGATCCGAAATCCAAGATGGCTGCAAGCCACCAACGGCCATCTTGAAAATTGGTTTCTGGATGATAACTCCGTTACTGTGTATCGAATCGCTTTGAAACTTCATAGGGTGGGTGGACTATGTCTGGAGAAGAAACATATCGAAATTGACGATTATCCGAACTCCCAAGATGGCTGGCAGCCACGGGCTGCCATCTTGAAAGTTGGTTTCTGGATGATATCTCTGTTACCATTTATCGGAGCACTTAATAGTCGTTGGAATATGTCTGGTGAAGAAACTGATCAAAATTTACGATAATCCGAAATGCAATATAGCTGCCAGTCAGCGGTGGCCATCTTGGAAATTGGTTTCCAGACGATACCTCCTTGACCGTTTAATGGATCGCTTTGACAGATGACTGGTCTGGGTCTGAGGTAGAATAAATATTTTCTGAAAGCTCTCATTCATTGTTTTGTTATCATGGCGGTGTATTAGATGCCATTTGCGGAGCTCTTGTTAACCAATCAACATTCATTTTGCAGACACCTGACCAAAATAGATAATTATATGCATATTAACTGATGTTAAATGTCTGCCTCCTGAATTTCTGCAGACTTTCCATGGAGTTTAACTCTAGATATGCTGCATATTTTGAAAACAATTTGACTGAAAGTTGTTGGCCACCAACAACTTTTGGTCAAATTGTTATCAAAATATGTCTAGAGTTATTGTGCATGGAAATTATTGCAGCAGTCACAGATAGTTCATGAACATTGGGTATTTTGCCATGCAGTCCTAATCATAAGCATATGCCTGTATTGTATTTCAGAGATTTCAATGATTTCAGTTCACTCAGCGAGTTTTTAGATGCAGAAAATGAACATCCTGTAAGTACGCATTTTAACCATCTCACAAAAGGGAGGTGTGCGTGCGTGCGTGTGTCTGACGCTATAATCTATAAAAAACCAAAAAAAACCAAAACCCTATCACCCCTAAGGGGATGGGGCCAAATGCAAATGCGCTCCTCCATTCCACATTGATATGGGTAATTCCCATATCAGGAGAGTCGTTACAATCAATTTCTGCACGTTAACATTTGACCTTTTGACCCTCCACTGCGTGGGGGTTGGTGGGTGGGGAGGGGCAGAGCCAAATGTACATGGCCTCTTGTATGCCGCAATCATACAGGTAACTCACATATCAAATTTGTTTGAATTCTGTCTAAGGGTTTCGGAGGAGTTGCGTTACAAGTGTTTTATGTAAATGTGCTCTTGCACTTCGCACTGTGTACTCATATGGGTAACACACATGGCACATTTGGTTTCGGAGGAGGTCTATGCATTATAATCAATTTTCGGCACGCACACACACCTTTCTTAGAAAAACATGGGAATAACGACGTGTGTCTGTCATGAAATTAGAAAAAAACTCAAGAAAGTATGAATTGTATGCGGTGTTGGTGAATTTACAATTTAATTAAACATGCTATTGAATATTTTGGAACTAATTGGAACTGCTGCTGCCATGCAACGGTAGAGTCGATCATATATGGATTTCTCTTCAAATTGATACATGATTACCGTAAAATTCTGTATATACTGCGTTATCGTGCATAGTGCGCATCCCTAAATTTGACCAAAATCAGCCTGAAAAAAACTTCTTTTCATGTATAGCGCGCAATAAGATTGAGAGACATGTGAACAAAAACTGGTAACAAAAAATCACTGATTTACTGCGTGTCGAATATGCTTTCCTTATAAAATCCAGTTTGTGGCGTGCGTTAATCTGTTGTGTAATCATGGAAATGTCATTGGACTAACGTTTAGCAAATATTTTGTATTAAACTTTATTGAACGATACAAAAATACAAATATAATTTCCATCAGAACAGGTTAGAATCCGAATCTTTGACAGCTGTGACCTTTAACCTTAACCTGTCAATCATAATCATCATCCTGCCCGCCGATTGGTCAAAACATTGTGCCATTTAACACATAGAAAACATTCCTTTCTATATCTATGTTAATGCTAGATCGCCTTGGAAAACATCGGCTCTATCATTCTTTTTTTAACGCATGTGTGTCCCTATCTGGGTAGCAATCTATGGATTTTAAACATCTATGTCCAACTTGGGAAGACAAGAGTAAAGTCCCTTTATAGATATAATAAATGCTAGATTGCCTTGGAAAACATCGTCTATATCGTACTTATTTCAGGTCATTTATGGCCGTGTCTGGATAGCAATCTATGGATTTTAAACATCTATGTCCAACTGAATAAATTAGAACAAATTACAGGAAATAATGGCATTGTAAAAAAGTTGAATGATGTTTTATTTGATCATTTTACAACACAATATGGTATTTAGTAAAGGTATAACACAATATTTAGACAGTAGTAAGACATTTCAACGACCCAGTTTAGGTAGTAACATTATAGACATGATAAAATGCGATCGTTATTCCCGACTGATTCAGTTTTCATCAATTTTGGTGTCCAGATGATGTTGGTGTCTGCGACAGCACCATCTTCTACCAAATTTGTTAAAAAATGAACACCAATTCATCTTTTAATTTACTTCGAAAATTAAAAACTTTTGAGTTGGTTAAGGGTTAAAGGGTTAACACTCTTATAGAAAATGTCTGTTTGCAGAGTAGATTATTTTTAGCTCACCTGGCCCTTGCCAAGCGAGCTTATACCATGGCGGCTGTCCGTCCATCAAACCGATTCTTCTTAACGGTTTGGCTGAATTCAACCATATTGGCCTGGGAGGATCTTATGCTGGTATGCGCCAGAAATTCTATTCAGAATTTAGTTGCTCAATTTGTTGGGTGAAAATCTCTGACTTTATGAAATATTTACAGGAAATTCTCAAAATGCTTCTTAGCTTTTTGACAGCATCAGTTTCAATCAAATTTGAATAGGACACTCATTACAGGCTCCAGAACTTTTATTCAGAATTTTCCGTAGTCAATTTAGGAGGGGGGGGGGGGGTTTGGTTGGGGTGGGCGGGGGAGGTGTTTTGGGGGGAAAGCTTAGATTTTATGACAAATTAGTGGAAATTGTCTTAGCTGCTTGAGATATTTCAACCAAATTTGTCTATGCGGGTTCTATAGTGGTACGCTCTCGAACTTGTATTCAGAATTTTGGTTGAACAATTTTGGGGGGGGGGGGGGTGTGGTGAAAATCTGAGTTTTTATGAAAAGTGTCAAAGCGCTACAGTAGTTCTCCTTACTTGCGTGACATATTTCAACCAAATTTGGCTAGAGGGACCCTATCATGGTAGATTCCAGACTTCTTTTTGAGAATTTTGATTGGGTAATTTTTCTGGGTGAAAACCTTAGATTTCAATAGAAATGTACTATCTATCGTAGCTATAATGTCTCTGGTGCAATGTTGTATTTTCAGGCTGCCTCGCACCAGTCCATGTTTAATCCTTGGGCTGACGAGGTGGAGCAAAGGAATAATCAGGGTTTCACAGGAGTGCCCACGACACCAGCTAAACAGTCAGATAGCCCTTCTGCCACACAACAGTCTAGTCCAGCGATTGTCAACATTACACCTGCTGCGTCACCGGTCCTGCTGGGCACCAAGATGCCGGCCCGAGAATCTGCAGCTACTGCCTATCTTCAGGGCACAGGACTTCAGACACTGGTTGCTGCTGGCCAAACAACAATGAGCCCGCTTCATCAGCCACAGCAGCAGCTACCTCAACATGCTCAGGCGACACCATCAAACATGTAAGATTATGTTAACCATTTAACTCTTTATCCCTCGAATTTTGTTCAAGAAAGTTTCAATTTTCCCATAGAAAATGTTAATTCGCAGACCAAGTGAAACCTATTTTTGAAAATTTACTCGAATGACTGGCTTGGTTATCGCGCCAGTCATTCCAGTATTAAATTTTCAAAGATAGCCTTCTCTTGGTCTGCAAATGAACATTTTTCAAGACAAGAGCTGAAGCTGTTTTTGGCTGATATGAGTGTTAGTGTTAATGTTGAAATTTGGTCCAGAAAATCCAAATAATTGTTCATTGAATGTCCATTTGCAGTTGTCGAGCAAGTCATTCCAGTGATAAATTTTCAAAAATAGTCTACTCTTGGTCTGCAAGTGGACATTCTTCAAGACGAGTGCAGAGTATTATAACTACTACAGCGTATTATGACTTATGTTAACCCTTGAATTTGTTCAAGAATATTTCAAATTTCTTATACAATCTGACCATTTGCCAACCAAGAAAAAAAATGTATCACTGGAATGATTGGCTTGCTTATCAAGCCGGAACCGAGCCAGTCATTCCATTGATACATTTTCAAAAAATATAGTCTAGTCTTTGTCTACAAATGCACACTTGTCAAGGTCACTGCAGAGGCTGATTTTAATGCAGACACAAAATTTGTGACACAACCTGTTTTCCGTTCCCTCATTTCCTTTCCGGATATACATAAAAACATGAAAAATGGTTGCACGAAACGGAATGGGTTACATGTGTACCTAAAACAAATTTACTTAGCCCCAAAATGGGTTACTCACATTTCAATTTGGAGAGTATTTATAACGTGGAAAGCCACAACACTGCATTTGTATACCTGACGCTTGTCCTGAGGTTTTAGGACGAAAGTCGGATGCCTGACACTGTGTTTGTGTCCCCTATTTATAGGCCTTTGGGTCCAGCTTTGGTCCCCACTCACTGCACATGCTCAGTGATTGTTCTTCATTTGGGCCCCATCTTTGCACATGCTCAGTGATTGTTCTTCCTTTGGGTCCCATATTTTGGAATCCGGACTGGGTACCATCCCAGGCCATGCATATCCACATGCATAATGAAGGGCCCAAATTTTGGGTCCTTAGTAATTTAGTGAAAATGGGTTTTGCACACGTGTTTGTGCATGCGCGGTTTGTAAGGGCCCCAAAATATGGATTTGGGTCCTGGATGCCTGGTTATCGATTATAATGCCATTTTTGGACTTACTGTATGGGCTTTGTCAGATTGACGGTTTGTCATGTGCAGAGCAAGTGGTGAGGGGAGAGAAAGGCACTTCTATAAAATAGATATGGCAGGGGTTTGAGTGTGTCCGCACCCCATTCCAAGATCAGGCTTTATGGCGTTTCACTCTGTATCGGAAGCTCATCAGAGGATTTAATTACAAGTATGATTTATAAGGAGCAGAGGGACAGATTTTCTTCATTTCTTTGCCTTGATCTGTTTGTTTTGGCAATTCTTTTATTTTACAGGAGGGTGCAAAAAGCGGTGCACGTTGCACCATTCTGCTTAATATTGAAGAACTTGTGTGGATAGGCTATTGCCGTAGTTATCCCATGACGTCATAATGTGGTGACGTCATCCAGTGACGTGGTAAATTTGGACTGGACAAAGGCTATTTAGACAGGTTCTTATACCGTCAGGAGGGGAGATGAGAGGGATCGGGGCTTGTTATGAGCCTTTATCCAATATGGTCGATGCCAGTAAACAATGTGTGGAGTACATGCATACAGTAGGCCTTCTTTCTCTTTTTCTGAGGTGTTAGCATCCGCATAGGGGGTCGGCTCTCAAGACCTATGTAATGCGGTAGGACATGTGTTTCTATGATTAGGAAAGTTGAAGTGGCAGGCTACTGGTGAGTCTTTCCATTGTCCTATATCCCTGAAGTGTTCCTGTATTCTAATTTTGAATTCATGGTTTAGTTCACCTATATACTGCTTATGGTGGTGGAGGCTCACGGGCCCACACCCACACACTCACGCACGATGCACGTAGGTATGCTTATGGTTATGCGTAGATGCGCGTGGCGCCCACACATCCGTGTACCATTATTCACATGCGTAGGTGGACACAGTTTCAAAACCGGTTTTGGTTAGGCTGCTGATAAGGTACACAATCCTTCATTATATTCTGAATTCAGGCCTAGTTTCACCTATAGATTGCCAATGGCGGTGGAGGAAGAACTTGTGTTGATAGGCTATTGCCGTAGTTAGCCCATGATGCCATAAATGTGTGACATCATTTAAACGTGTGTGGGTGGTGACATCATCCAGTCACGCCCACGCAAGATGCACTTAGGCGTGCTTATGTTTATGCGTAGGCCTGGTCTGATATTGCTGCATATTTACAAAAAATCTGCAGCGATGGTTTTTGCTATTTAGTTAATTGTGCATGCATGTCATATTTAAGTGAAAATAACATAAAAGTGATAGTTTAATAAAAATCAAAAGGATGTCTAAAAACTAGAATCATTTTGAATTTCTGCAAATTTGATTTTTTCTGGCAGTTTTAACCCTTTAGCCAAAAGTGGCTTCTGCAGTGGTCTTGAGAGATGTCCATCTGCAGACCAAGAGAATGCAATTTTTGAAAATTTACCACTAGAATGACTGGCTCGATAACCGTGCCAGTCATTCCAGCAATAAATCTTCAAAAATAATCTTGGTCTGCAGATGGACATTTTCTATGAGAAAATTGAAATTTTCTTGAATCCTGAATAAATTCAAGAGTCAGTGTTAAGAAATAAGTCCAGACAGTTTAGAGGCTATTTTCAAACAGTTTAGAGGCTATTTTCAAACAGTTTAGAGGCTATTTTCAAACAGTTTAGAGGCTATTTTCAAACAGTTTGGAGGCTATTTTCAAACGGTTTGGAGGCTATTTAATTAGACCTGCGAGAACTGATTGGTGCTAAGAAAAACTATAACCGCATAGATTTCCCATAGTTATAACTTTCCAAACACATAAAAAAGGGAATTTACTTTAATGTAAATCTTTGGTACGCAAACAACGTTGAAATTTTCCAGTTTCTATTGTTTTTCAAAACGTAACCGAATGACTCGCTCATTTAACGAAGAAGACTTCAGGAATAAATTTCCAAAAATATCCTCTTGTTCTGCAAATGAATATTTCTCAACTCTACTACAAAAGCCATTATTGGCCAGGTTGGCCATGAAGATGATTTGAATATGTACTCTCCAGAACAAAACAAACACAGAGACATGTTAGTTAGTACAATTTTGAATACAAATAATATTAACTTGATTGGAAGCCATAGTTGGTTGGGCTGTAACGAACATTCATTGGATTGTAAAATCACAAACCAAGGGAAGACGAACCAGGATTTGGTCGCTTGCATGGGATTCGTGTGGTTTGTGAACCATACATCAGTTAACCCTTTCACCGATGAATTCTCATATCTAATTTTAGGAAAACTGGTGAATATTCTGAAAGTAATTTGACTAGAAGCTGTTGCTGCCTTAGGCTGCAACAGCTTCCAGTCAAATTAATTTAAAAATATTCAAGAGTAAGTTTTATATCATAAGGAATTTACCTTTTTAGTGATTTGTCTGTGAAAGGGCTAATAATCAAGCAATCTCTGAATGCCCTCTAAGTGTGATTTAAGAATATGACCATGAACTGAACTTAGCTGGCTATGAATCTTGTTATTTTCTAAAATTTGTTGTCAGAACTTTCATTTGTGTTTTTCTACCATTTAGCCAGTAAATCCACCTGCAATTTAAATGCTATTTTCTGTTAGGAGTAATTTCTCGCATATATATTGTAGCATATTCGTTAGTGAACCAGTTCATAGTTTGAGCATCTGTATCGTGAACCAGTCTGGTTCATGAAAATCCTCACGAACCTTGGCCCTAATAGTTGCCATGTCTTCTTGTCCAATAGACCTTTCCAAGTTTATCCATCCATCATATGACATCATAACCAACTACATGACGTGTTGGATGACGTCATAATCAATTACAGCATGAATGACTCGATTTAGCCCGTCTTTAACGCTTAATAGTCCGACACATTGTACAAATTGTACGTCTTTGCTACTTAATAAACATGCTGTTGAATATTTTGAAACTAATTTGACTGGGGGCTGTTGCTGCGAATAGCTGCCTCGCAGCAACGCCGCTCACTCAAATTAGTTTCAAAATTCTTAACAGCTTACCTGTGTATTTTTCTGGAAATTGATAGTCAGGGAGTTCATGGATCGATCGATCCCAACACGAGCGAGGTGTGGGCGGAGATTATAACTAGGGAGGGGCGGGGAATAGCTAAAACTGGAAAGGTCCATTATGTTCAAAATATTCAATGTCACACATTTTGTTTTGTAAACATTTAAGTTAATTCTTAGCTGTACACATGCTTCTTAGCCAAAGCAGCGAAGACATTTGTGTTGATATCTTACTGGGATATACGAATGATATTAGTGATAGACATTCAATATTATTTGCTAAATTAATGTTAATAATGTATTTGTATTGTTATACTTCAGAAATGCTGTGCAACATGTCCAGTTTGCTCAAGTCCCAGGCTTGATACAGCCACACCCATCAACACGTTTTCTAGCAGTGCAACAACATCAACAACAACAGCCTTCATCCAGGCACCTGACACTCCAGCAAGCACCGGCTTCACTTCAGAATCAAGTTATAGCTCAATCAGTTGTTCCGAATCAAGGGGCCTCTATTATGACCATGCTAGGACAACCACTTGGGCAAAATGCTACTACCAGCATTAATCTTAATTCATTGCGACTGCATGGCGCATTACAACAGGTACAGCGACCACAAACTACACTCCAGCTCCCGGCGGGATTTGTTTCCAACGGGGCTACCGTTCAGCCGGGACACACAGTTTTACAAGGGTTGTCGACTGGCCAGTCACAGATGCTGCAAACATCGCCCGCTTTGTCACAAGTGCAAAATGTTCAGCAGTTACTCCAAACACAACAGGGTCAAAGTCTAGTCCAAGCATTGCAAAACTCTGGTATTGTGAATCTTAAGGTTGCTGCTCCTATACTTGACACCAGTCCTGTAACATCAGCAGTCCAGTCACAAACTCTTCATTCACAGCCTAGCACAGTTAATATGCTTTCCAGTATTCAGAACACTGCGCCAGGCTCTGCAGCACAAAATTCAGTCAGTATTCAAGGGACACTTATTCAGACATCGCAAGGAAAGAGCATACTTATTCCTGGTCAACAGTTGCAAACAGGTCAACCTATAACATTATCGGGTCTGTCTGGTCTTCCACATATAGCAGTACGCCCTCAAGTAAACATGGCCACTCAAGCCACCCCACAAGCTCAAGTGCCTGGAACCACAACAGTCATCCAGAATCCGGTGGGTGTTGGAGGCATTCGTATTGCACCAATGACGAATACTGTACAAGATAATAATAAAACCATACCTATAGTTGGTCAGCCACATATCAGTGTAGTGAATATTGCACCACCGGGACAACCACAAATTCTGATTCAGCGTAGCGCTACACCAGGTCAACAACAAGGAATTATCCTGCGCACAGTTCCGTCAAATATGTTGCAGCTTCAGGCAGGAGCCACTGGTGTATCTGAAGCGCCGAGTGGTGGTGGTGGTGGTCAGTCCGTCTCACAGATCTCTCTTCCAGCTCATATCCTTCAGAATGCACAGGTACAACAGCTAGTCAATGCAAACCAGCTTCAAGGATTAAATATTAATCAGTCCAATAACCATATTCAAATTGGACCAGCACAGAGTGCGGTCACATTGAACGTGGCTGGTCCACCGAATGTAACCGTCCAGCAAAACCAAGCAGGAGTTTTGCGTAGAATAGTAGCAGCACCACCTACAAGATCTACAACACCTATTCAAACTACACAACAGCAGCAGCAGCAGCAGGTACATCTGCAGCAACATCCGCAGACTATTAATATTCATCCACATGTGACTAGTCCTCAAACAAACATTAGCACATACATCAAACCTGGAGTCACGTATACGCCAGTGTCAAATGTGCAGTTTACAATTGCAAACAGTCGACCAATACAGGGTCTGAATACCACAAATATATTTCTAAACAGAACTATAGCTGTAGATGGTTCTGAATCTTCCATTCAGTCAAATCCAGCAGTAGGTGGTTATAGTTTAAATAGTGTTAATAGTGTGAATTCTGTTGTTCAACCTCATTTAAGCAGTACTGTTTTAACTAATCCAACAATTACTGTAACTACAACGACAGGACAAAGCCAGATTACAACAAGTTCTGGTGTAATTGTTTATGGAAATAAGCCTACTACGCCGGTACCAACGCTAACTCAGACACCACAGGCTGTTCTAACTCCGACACAACAGGCTGTCATTCAAGCTGATTTAACTAATATACAGAAGTATAATCTGGCAACATCGATGGCCAGTACATCATCCGCTAATAGCTTGGCATCTAGGACACCACATCAGGAAATAATGAATGCCCTTTTAAAAGCTCAGCGAGCTAAGGTTCTAGCTACAATGCCTAGTAACATAGCCATCAGTACAGCGCATGCGACGGCTGTAACAACAACTGTATCACAGTCAAATGTGAGTATCACGGCTCCTGTTGTTGCAAACAGTATGCATATGATAATGCCGGTTACTACTGCGATTCAGGTTCAATCTGTTAGCAGTACAATAAATACAATTCAGTCTGCATTGGGTAATAAAATGAACCAACAACAGCAGCAGCTAGCCGGACCGCTTAATATAATAGTGCCATCTGTGACACCACCACCACAGCAACAATTGGTGGCGTTACAGCAGCAGCAGCAACGACAGCCACAGCAACAACAGTTTCCACAACAGCAAGAGCTTCAGCAACAACAACAACAGCTACAGCAGCCACAACAACATCCTCAGCAACTTCAACAGCAACAAATTAGTCAAAATACACACTTATTTGATATAAAGCACCTCTCACCAGAAAATCGTGTACATCTTAAGCATATACAGCATGAAATGAAACATTTGTTAGCCAATAAACAACTTACTAGTGACCAAAAATTGAAACTTCAGCGGCTGGGATTTCTACAAAATCGTCTCCTTGCACATGCTATTAGTTTAAAACAAACAGCAGCTGGTTGTCAGCCGGTAAGCATGACAACATCGACACCAGTTTTAAATGCTATTAACAATTCTCCTATTTGTACAGTATTACAACAAAATCAAGAAAATCGGCAAGTTCTAACATTTCCAAATGTTCAACAGACACAACAAACAAACTCATCAACTCCGTTTTCTGCTGGTCAACATACAAACTCATCAACTCCGCTTTCTGCTGGTCAACATCAGACAGTGAAAGAACATACAATACATTATACGGCGGCAGCTTCTAATGTTGATGATGTGAAGGTTGTGAAGTCACTCTCAACAACACAGCAACACGCATCTGCATCCATTGTACAGTTAGTTGCACAGCATAATAGCACATCCTCACCATCATCCCTTTTAACAAGTGTGTCTAATCACAGCCTGAGTGGTCAGACACCTGTTGTTATGCCAAACCAGGTACACATGACTAATGTTAGTCTGGGCGGTAGGACACCTGTAGTTATGCCAAGCCAGGTACAGATCATCAATCACGCTGCCCCTCGTTTGAACATTGTGAACTCCAATAATAATCAGTCAGTGTTAGTTAACCAGCAGCAAATCCAAGCCCACCTGCCTCATCTAGTATCACACAGTACAACTCCACATTTAAACCAAGCGCAAGTACAGATTGTTAATTCGAACAAAACAGCCCCTTCAGTACGACTAATGAATATAAATAATTCGCCGGCGCTTCAGCAAATAAATCCGGGACAAACGCTAATGATGCAATCAACGGGGCCAAGTATATCCACAAGTAATGTTCAGTTGACCTCGCCGTCGTTGTCTAACAGTAAAACACAACTCTTGTCACAGCAGCAGCAGCAGCAGCAGCCAACCAATGCTTCCATGTCTGGCGGTTCAGTCATTCAGCCACAAAGTCAAATAAAAGCTTCAAGCACTCCAATAAAATCGCCACCACCAGGAAAACTACCAATATCCGCAACCCCTGCTTTGCCAAGTACACTCAAGGTAAAATATATATGTCTGTTCTCACCATTTTCATCCTAGAATACCAGTATCTTTTAATGCTTAATAGTTGCAAAGAAAACATTTGGTTAATAAATGTCTATTTGCAGGCCAAAAAAAGAATTTTTTTATTAAAGTTTACCTTTTGAATTGTAAAATAAAAAAAAATATTCTTCTTGACCTGCGAGTTTGGGCATTTCTCAAGACCACTGCAAAGGGCGCGTTTGGCCTGCTTAGCCATTAAATCGCTAAGTCACTTATACAGATAAATGTATGATTAGTTTGAAATTTTATAAATATTACTGGAAACTAAGCGGCAACACATTCCAGTCAAATTAGTTTCAAAATATTAAGCAAAACATTTTCTTGCCTCTTAGAGAATTTCTCAAGTCTGGCCCGTATCATTGGCATCATATATATGTGAAAAGTCTGTTAGGTAACCTTTTAGTACTCATATCAGCCAGAAATGGCCTCTTCAGTGGCCTTGAGAAATGTCCATTTGCAGACCAAGATAAGACAATTTTTGAAAATTTCCAATTGGAATGACTGGCTCGATAACCAAGCCAGTAATTTTCAAAAGTTGTCTTCTTGGTCTGCAAATTGACATTTTCTTTGAGAAAATAGAAAAAATTTCAGACTTAACGAGCTAAGCACATGAATGCGATCTGTCACTCATGTATCTGACATCATAATCAAATATGTCATATGTTAGGCGATGTCAATTAACCCTTTAATGAATAAATTTGTTAAAAAAATAACTACTCAATGAACGTCGATTTCAGGCCAAGGGAAGACTATTTTTGTAAATTTACCACTGGAATGACTGGCTCGGTTATCGAGCCAGTCATTCCAGTGGTAAATTCTCAAAAATAGTCTTCTTTTTGCCTGCAAATGGACATTTCCGAGGACCACTACAGATGGCGGTTTTGGCCGGCTTCATTCTGAAAGGGTTAAAATGAGGTAGCTCCATGATGAAAATATATGTCTGACACGAAAGCGTATAAATTTTATGTCTGCTAAATTTACAATTTAATAAACATTCTGTTGAATATTTTGAAGCAACAGCCCACAGACAAATTAGTTCCCGCTATTGTGCTACTATGACAGTATAAATGTTGCTTTCGCAGTAAAAAAAATCTCATTCAATGTAAGAATTGTTTGTGTACAATCTGAAAATTACTGTTTTTCTTAACTTGTGAAAGGATAAAGTTTAATTCACTTATTAATGTTGTTATTAGTCTCGTACCGGTAAGACCGGGAGATTATAGGTATGCTCTCCATCTGTCCCTCCATCTGTCACAGTTGGTTTTCTGAACTTTCTTGCACACTTTCAAGATAATCAACTAAAAATTGTTACATTGCTTTATTCTAAGGAGTTACAGAGCAAGGTTGAGTTTTCGACTTTTTCAAAAAACATTTTGAAGTTACGCCCCTTTTCCACTTATGAAATACAAAAAATATCAGTTTTCCCGGACTTGTTTTCGCACTTCTTTCAAGATATTCAACTGAAAATTGCTTTATTAGAGCGATGGACCAAAGGAGTTAGTTGCCTGATGTGTCACTCGGGTATTTGATGTCATAATGAAATATCTCACATGTTAGCTGACGTTACAGTCATAATGATGTGCATGTAAACTCCTGCACAGAAATCAAAAAGACTGTCCAATTTAATAAACATTCTGTTGAAACAAATTTTGAAACAGATTTAAATGGGAAATGTTGATGCCGTAGTTATAGCTCACCTGGCCAGAATGGCCAAGTGAGCTTATGCCATGGCATCTGTCTGTCCGTAAACTTTTTTCTTTAAACAACTTCTCAAGAACCACTGGGCCGATTTCAATTATATTTCGCAGGAAGTATCCATAGGGATCCAAGTTTTGTTCAAACAAAGCCGATTTGGCCGGTGGCCATCTTGGATTTTGGCCGATTTTAGGAAATGGCTTTAAAAATCTTCTCCGAAAGCGCTTGGTGGATCGATTCAAAACTCACGAAATATCATATAGGGCAAGAGCTGAACAAAGTTTGTTCGAAGGAACTTGATTGGCCAAATGGTTTGGCGGCCATCTTGGATGACCTAGTTTTCGTGAAAACGACTGGTTCTGCAGAACCGCTGAACGGATCGGGCTGAAATTTTGGGGATATGATTATGGACTAAGAAGGGCCATTAAAGTTTGTTCATGGGCAGTTGATAGGTAAAGAACATGGCCGCCCGTGGACCAATCAAATTCTAGCGTGTTTGGCTGCCATATTCAATTTTTTTTTATTTGATGGATTTTGAAGCCCAAATTGGTTTTGTTAACTCCGCTTACTTGTCAGTCAGCTGTCGTATAGCAATGACCCCATCCGTCTTCTGTATGTCCGTCTATCCATCTGTCTGTCTGTCACCAAAAATGGCGGCTCATTTTGTTATTTCTGGACGGATTGACACCAAACTTGGTCACAATGTTAATGTCGGCATCTAATATCTGTGTTGTGAAAATGAAACTGATAGGACATCAAATGCCAGAGTTATCACTCCTTAAATATTTGCAGTCTCACTTTCATAGGGCAAATACAGATTTGTTCCCACTGTCCATTGATTTATCACCATGTCAGATTTTATTGCCAAACTAGATATTAAATTCCAATTAACAGATTAACCTTTCCAATACTGCCAAAATATTTAAGATATGTATTATGTGCTCTGACATCTATGCTCTTAAAAATATGTTGAAATGTATTTGATTGAAAGTTGTTGCTGCCTTAGGCAGCAGTGAATGTTGTTGCTGCCTAAGGCAGCAATGACTTTCAGTCAAATTTTTTTTTTAATCAACTCCAGCTCATCCCACCTCTGCTGCTAACTTGGTGATTCAGTCAGATGCGCATGTGTTAAATGGATTGTGTGGTGGTGGGGAATAACCTATAAAGACCACCTACCTGCCTTTAGAGACCATTTTCTTCAATTGTATTTAAACCTCTAATAACCTTCTGACTGAGTTTTTGCAGATGACATATTCCAAAGGTTATATCTCTGAACCTGATAAATATTTTGAAAACAGTTGGACTGAAAATGTTGGTGGCTAAGCCGCCAACAACTTTCATTCGAATTGTTTTCAAAATATTCAACAGGTGAAGAGCTTTTGAAAATTGGAATTATTGGTTGCACTGGCTTGCAGGAGTGAGACAGTTAAGAAACCAGCTGTAGTTGGCACTGATATCATCTATTTTTACTTAAACATTGTTCAAAATCACTAATGCAAAAAAACAGTCCAGAGATTGTTGTCAATATCTCGATGGATGTAACACTTAAGTAAGATTAGTTGAAATGCCAATGTTCCAGGTGAGCGATACAGGCCCATTGGGCCTCTTGTTTTCAAAATATTCAACAGCTTACCTGTATAGTTAACTGGGAATTCAGGGTATAAAGTATTATAAATTGCTTCCAACACGCGCAAAACGTGGTCGGAGCTTAGCTGGAAATGGGCGTGGCATTCTCAGTTTATGTGATCAAGTATTACGCATATTTAGCTTTGCAAATTGTCTTTTTTACATGAGCACTTTTATTTGCAGATCGGTAATAATAGTATAACTTTGAACATGACACCGCAGCAGAAAGACAAGCTTCAACAAACGATCAATAAAATGCCTCGAGAACAGCAACAGCTTTTCTATAAGCAACACATTCAGCAACTACAGTTAATGCAACAGCAACTAAAACTGCAACAGCTCCAGCAACTTCAGATACAGCAACAACAACAGCAGCAACAACAGCCGGGCACAACAAAGCTGGACGTCAAATCTGCTGTTATTGCGCAGGTATTATTAACCAATTTTGTTCAGGAATATTTCAATTTTCTCATAGAATTTTAATTTTCTCATAGAAAATGTCCATATCTCATTGTTTGCAGACCAAGAGACTATTTTTGAAAATTTATCACTGGAATGACTGGGTGGTATATTGAGCCTGACTGGGTCGGTTGTATATTGAGCCAGTCATTCCAATGGTAATTTTGAAAAATCAGCCTCTTGGTTTGCAAATGGACATTTCTCATGACCCCTGCAGAAGCCGATTTTGGCCGGCTTTAGTATCAAACGGTTTTAAAACTGCATTGTCTAAAGGGAGATAACTGCTCTGATATATAAATCTACATGGTTAGAACGGAAAATGTGGATTTTGAAAATTTGATGCACGTGCATACGGAGCATATCCGTATTTAGATTTATGCGTTTTCCTCTATTAGCTATAGATCATGGTTATTTTCCAAGAGAAATGTTTGTTATCTCCCTTTAAGATTCCCTTATCCTTGAGCTCTAACGGATTAAATATAGGTGTATTCTGACTAGGGATTATTGGCGGACGGTTTGTGTGACAAGGATTGTCAAAAATGACAAACTTTAATGGAGGGATGTGATCTCATCGTCTATCACTTTTTAGCTGATGGCTCTTGTAATCAAAATACGTCACTTGTTAGCTGCACGCTGCTTGTAATCAATATGACATAGGCTCTGTCAGCAAAAGCGAAACGTTTGTCACAAAAGTGTATGTCTGCTGATTTAGCAATTTACTAAACATTCTGTTGAATATTTTGAAACTAATGTGACAGAGCTCTTACATAATTTCTCCTGTATGGACTGTTTCATATAGGTTTGAAAACTGCTAAGCGCGTACAATGGAGGCATGCGACCTATCGCTTGAGTATCTGACATCATAATCAAATATGTCGCATGTTAGCTGACATCACAATTAAAATGATGTATGGTCTCAACAGTCCAAGTTTGTAGTGAAAGGGTATAAATGTATGTTTTTGATGGATTTACAATTTAATAAGCATTGTGTTGAATAATTTGAACCAGCAGTGCTGTGGCTGCCAGTTAAATTAATTTCAAAATATTCAACAGCTTAGCTGTATCAGGGCATAATTTATCTGGTATCACATCACAATTTGCTACACATATTTAAGCAGTTGCTATAGATTTTGTAGCATGCAAAGCTGTATCTGCTATGCAAAATTTGTACGCGATTGCAATTTATCATTGATTTTCAAAATTATATCATTAAACCTTTTGACAACAAATCCCTGAAAAAGTACATTCTTTACATTGTATACCATATTTTGTTGAATATTTTGAAATTAATATGACTGGTCATTAATTTCAAAATATTTATCAGCTTTCCTATTTGTTTGCTCTGAGATTGAGATACAGGGAATTTATCAGTGAAAGAGTTGATTGCTATACGTTTTTGCCGATAGCTATACAATTTATAGTTTGCATAGCAATACACGCTATGCAAATATAAAGTTCTAAATTATGCCCGTGTGTATAGTTACCATGAAATATAAATTCTGAGAATTCTTGTTTTAGATACTGACACGCATAAGAAAGTGGGCAGAGCTTAGCTAGAAATGGGCATAGATTAAGTTCTGGAAATGGATCCCTCTTATTATATGTTTATCTGGTTTATAGCTGATGGCTAAAGGTCTACAGAATGTTGAGAAAGCTGCCGCTGCCAATGAGTCACCACCTAAAGGCACTAAAAGACCAGCAGTCGTACCACCTATCACTAGTCTGACGATACCAAAGGCTTCCATGTAAGTCATTATAATGAAAACTACTTTTAGGATTCTCCTCTTCTGAAAGGCCTGTCATTAGTCCATTGTAAGGATTCTCTTCTTTTCTGAGAAGCCTGCCATTGGTCAGTTAAGGATTCTCTTCTCTGAAAAGACTGTTGGTTGGTTGGATTGGTTACTTAAGGATTCTCTTCTCTTCTGAGAAGCCTGTCATTGATCAGTTATTTTTAGTGACAGGTTTGGACCAATGGTATTTCCAGAAACATTTTCACAGACTGGACGAGCTATGTGGTATTATGTAGTCCTTTAATCTTCAAACTTGTTAAAGAAAATGGCAATTTCTTATAGGAAATTATAGGAAATGTAAATTTGCAGATGAAGATAAAACTATTTTTGAAAATTTATCATGAGAATGACTGGCTCGAGGCAGGCATTCCAGGGGTAAATTTTCAAAAGATAGTCTGATCTTGCTCTGCAAATGTACAGTTTTAAAAACTACTGCAGAAGTTGTTTTTAACCCTTTCACTGACAAATCCCTGAAAAAGTAAATTCTTTAAAATTTTAAATGTATTCTATTTTAACTGGACACCAATGCATTGGTGCATAAGGCAGCAATGACTTCCAGTCAAATTAATTTCAAAATAACCCAGTTTTCGTGTATGTTTGCCTTGGAAATGTAATATGAGGAATGCCTCGATAAAAGAGTTAATCATTGCAGACCACATCTTATTGATGTACTTAGGACTAACGATTCTGTGAATACCATTACTTCGAATCAAATTTGGCTGCTAACTGTTGATACCTGTAGAAGCAAGATATTCCAGTCAAATTAGTTTAGAAATACTCATCAGCTTATCTTTATTGTTGTTAGCTTGAATTCACCTTTCCAGAGTATGCACCCATCATATGACGTCATAATCATCTACGTGGCTAGTAGAATGACATCATAATGGATGACGTCATGAATGGCGTTGATAAGTACGTCACGAACGCATATTTGAAGACGGTCTATTTGTTGTTGTACAAATTGTTTGTTTTTACTATTTAATAAATATTCTGTTGAATATTTTGAAACTAATTTGACTGGGCAGCAAAGGCACCCAGTCAAATCAGTTAAAAATATTCAACAGCTTCCCTGTATAGTTTTCAGGAAATTGATAGCTAGGGCATTTGGGAATCGATCAATCCCAACACAGCGAGGTGTGGGTGGAGCTTAGCTAGTGATGGGCGGGGCATAGCTAAAAATGGAAAGGCCCATTAGGCGGCAGGATGAGACAGTAGAATTTCCGGGTTTAACCCTGCCTTAGCCCATGAGCAAGCCAAAAATTACTGCTGCATTGATCTTGAGAAATGTACATTTGCAGCCGAAGAGACGACTTGTGAAAATCTAGCACTGAAATGACTGGCTCAATAATCACCATTCTTGTGCGAAATTTTGACAAATAATCGCTGGGTCTCCAAATGGACATTTTCTGAGAGAAATTGTAAATTTTTTTTAAACAAATTTTCGGTGGTTAAAGGTTTATGTCTTTTCAGGACTGATACTCAATGTTGAAATTTAATTACCGTTAGATCCCGTGTATATTGCGCTATCGTGCATAGTGCGCACCCCTAAATTTAACCAAAATCGGCCTGAAAAACCGTTGTTCTCATGTATAGTGCGCAGTAAGATTGACAGACGTGTGAACGAAAACTGGTAACAAAAAAATCAATCACTTACTGCGTGTTGAATACACTTTCCTTATAAAATCTCGTTTGTGGCGTGCGTTACTCTGTTGTTTATTCATGGGAATATCATTCGCCTACACTTTTAGCAAATATTTTGTGTTTAACTTTATTGAATGATATAAAAATACAAATATAATTTCCATCAGAACAGGTTAGAATCCGAATTTGATTTGTGCAGAGCTCATTAACATAAATGGTCGTTAGAACATAAAAAATCGGATATTTATTTTGTTTCAATTCATAAAATATGAGTTTTGTGCGCTGATACTTGAGAATAAAATCGATTTTAATAATAAAAAACCTCAAATCCATTTTGGCTCACTCTAACAGTGCCGGTAATTACTTTGATAACTATATCAAAGGCGAGCCCATAAGATTTTGTTCAATCATACGTAGTAGATGAGTGGCTTCAAGACTCGGTTCACAGGCGGTGTAGTCAGGTGGTGGGGCGGGGTGGGTGGATTAACGCGGTCAGAAGTACAATAAACAAAGGTGATAGAGCTGACCGCCTGCCGGTACAAAATCGACAGTGATCAATTGTGGGTATTGCTTGAGTGGGGGTGGGGTTTATATAATATATTCCAGTATATCATCATCATAATATATTATAATATAGTGCTATAATCTAGTTTATTCCATGCATTGTTTATTAAATAAATTGAATTATCTTCAATTTGAAATGATTTTCTATTCTCATCCTTTCGTTTCTACAATTACTTCGTCATACGTTGACAGCTGTGACCTTTAACCGTAACCTGTCAATCTAAATCATCCTGCCCATCGATTGGTCAAAACATTGTTCCGTTTAGTACATATAAAACATTCCTTTGTATATCTATGTAAATGCTAGATCACCTTAAAAAACATCGGCTCTAGCATTCTTTTTTTAACACATTTATGTCCGTATCTGTGTAGCAATCTATGGATTTTAAACATCTCTATGTTCAACTTGGGAGGACAGAAGTAACCTCCCTTTATAGAAATAAATTAGAACAAATTACAGGAAATAATGGCGTAAAAAAGTTAAATGATGGTTTATTTGATCATTTTACAACACTTTATGGTATTTAATAAAGGTATAACACAATATGTGGGTTAAACAGAATTTATTTTGTTCAATGGGAGCACAGTAAGACATAAGTCTTATTCACGTGTCTCCCATACATACAAATACAATACATTAATAAATACATCAAGATGGGGTATAATAAAACATAATTAAATAGTAATGTATGTATAACTAGTTAAATGATAATTTATATCGACCACTGTTTACAATTGTCTAGGTGGTTCGCACGCTTACATATGCGTACACAATATTTAGACAGTAGTAAGACATTTTAACGATCTAGTTGAGATAGTACCATTATAGACATGTTAGGACGTGATCGTTATTCCCAACTGATTCCCGATCCATAAAATCATATTTCAGCCCTGAATTTTGCGATTCTGACGAAAAATTCTGGGGGGAAAATAATGTGACAAATATTTATCCTTTATAGTGCGCAATAGCTTTTTATAACATGTAATTTGAGCAAAAAAGTGCGCAATATACACAGAATTTAACAGTAATATCTTAATTGTACTAATTTTAATTTTAAATTAATTTCAAAAGTAAAACCAACTGTATGACTGTTTTGTAGCATTCACCGTCAGTTGACCATGGACCAGCACAATGCATTGCGATGCGATTCAAAGACGCCATTTAAATCGTACAATGAGGCGTGTCGTCGGTTACTGAGATTTCACGTCATGCAGGACCGTACGCAGCCAGTAGATGAAGTCGAGCAAGGTAGATACCAGCTGTTATCACTATAGGCTTTAGTAAAACATGAAATTTCAGCGTATTAATTTCAAGATAGCTATATAGAAGTAAGTTGTTGAATATTTTAAAACAGAAAGAATTTGTCATTTCTGTTAGCAGGTTAATGCACATCTTCGCTGGAGGTGACCCTAAAATTTATTCAAGAAAATTTTGATTTTCTCAGAAAACGTCCATTTGCAGACCTAAAGACTGGTGACCAAGACAGTCATTCCAGTTGTAAATTTTCAAAAATTCTTTTTTCTGCATATGGATATTTCTCAAGACGACTAAAAGCCGTTCATTGCCTGCTTTGAGAGGTAAATGTTGTTAACATGTAGAAGTGTCTACACTATAAGTAGTGGTTTTCCGTTTTAACATTTGCCATTTTCCGTTTCACAAAATTGCTCATTCCGTTTCGCAAACTTAAATCATTTAAGCTGCATGTTCACTAAATATAAAGTCAATAAAAAAATAAGTCAATAAAACAGTCAAATTTGTGTTGTGCAGACAGTGCAAAGTTAGAGTGGTGGAGATATGAGTGAGTAAAAATGTACAATTTTACATGAGAATGTCTCCTTTGATTTCCATTGGAATATCACTTTTCCATTTCAAATTACCAATACTGTGAATTCCGTTTATTTTCCTTTATCGTGGAGAACCACTGTCCCTCGGGTGGCTGGTCAAATATTGCAGTTAGCTCGAGTATATGCTGTCTATCTCTGGTGTCCTATAACACATGTGTATGTATGTATTTCCTTACAATAGAGGCTGATGAATTTGATGAGCGCAGCAAGGAACTTCTGCAGAAAAAGTCACAGATGATGGATAAATTCCGTTTCTTACTTTTTGAAGAGAGTATGGTAAGATCAATGAACCTTTCCAGTATATCTATCCATTATATGACATCATAATCAACCCTGTAACATGTAGGATGATGTCATGATCAATTACAGCATGAATGACTCAATGTAGCTCGTCCTAAACACTTAATAATCTGACACATTGCACAAATGTCTTAACTATTTAATAAACATTCCGTCGAATATTTTGAAACTAATTTGAGTGGGTGCTGTTGCTGCCTATTCGCTGTTGCTGCCTAAAGTGCCCTGTCAAATTAGTTTCAAAATATTCAACAGCATACTTGTATAGGTTGCTGAAAATTGATAGTCCCAGAGATCGATCGATCCCAACACAAGCGAAAGACATTTGCTCGAGATAACTTAGCACTTGCCGGACAAGCTGGAGATCGAGCAGGTCATTCTAGTGGTAAAAGTGTTGTCCTGCAAATGGACCGCTACAGGGGATGGAATGGCTGTCTTGACCATTAACCATATATAACACTGACCGCTACAGGGGATGGAATGGCTGTCTTGACCATTAACCCTATATAACACTGACCGCTACAGGGGATGGAATGGCTGTCTTGACCATTAACCCTATATAACACTCGAATCTGTTCATGAAAATTTCAATTTTCTCTTAGAAAATGTCCATTTGCAGACAAAGAGAAGACTATTTTTGAAAATTTGTCGCTGGAATGGCTTGCTCTTTTATTGCTCTGCAAATGGACATTTCTCAAGACCACTGCAGAAGCCGTTTTTGGCCAATATTAGTGTTAAAGTGTACATAGTAAGCATTGAAATTCCGATCTCAATTTTCCAAACAACCATGCAGAAGAGCTGCAGAATATTTTGAAAAGTAATTCAACTTAGAGATGTTTACTGTCATAGGCAGCAACACTTCCATTCAAATTAGTTTTAAAATATTCAACAGAATAGACGGAATCCATTATCATTTCTAGGTGGCCCCACCCCATTCTAGATTAGCTCCGCCTAATGTCTGTTAGTGTTGGAATCTATTTAAACCTTTGAAACCCTAGAATTTAAATTTCAATGGAGCTATACAGGTAAACTGTTGAATCTTGTGAAATTAATTTGAATGACGGCTGGCAGAAACAGCTGCCAGTTAGATTTGTTTCAAAATAGTCGACCGTGTTTATTAAACTATAAATTCAGCAAAAGACATGTGTGTGCAATTGTTACACTTCTGTGATGAACTTTTCGATTTTTGTGACGGCTTTGCTGTATTTTGATTGCGACATCCGCTAACATGGTACATATGTGATTATGATGTCAGATACTCGAGAGACAGCTTGTATCCATCCATATACCTTGCATCATAACGAATTTGTCATTTCTGGTCGGCTTGCTAAACAAATGGCTTCTGCAGTGGTCTTGAGAAATGTCTATTTGCATACCAAGAGACAGGTATTTTTGAAAAGTCATTCCAGTGGTAAATTTTCAAAAATAATCTTAGTATGCAAATGGACATTTTTTGAGAAAATGTAAATCTTGAACACATTCGAGGTTTAACACTTTAACAGTCATATCAGCCAAAAATGTCTTCTGCAGTGGTCTTGAGAAATGTCCATTTACAAACCAAAAGAAGACTATTTTTGATAATTTACAACTGGAGTGACTGGCTCGATAAACAAGCCAGTCATTCCAGTGGTAAATTTTCAAAAATAGCCTCTTAAAATGCAAATAGACATTTTTTGATAAATTTTCTAGAATACATTCGAGCGTTAATGGTTAAATGTATGCCATATATATTGTGTAGTTATGCTGTATTTGCATTTGGTGTCCTGAGGCAGTGTGGGATACGCAGAATATGGAACAGCTGCAATTGTTGACACAAGATTGTACATTGTCTTCTTCAAATATTGCACTAGATGAGTGGCGTGCTGCGGATCATGCATAACGCTGCAGCGAGTACATGTACACTACAGTCTGCTGCTTGTTTATAATACAGAGACGCATCTAAGAAGACTTGCATTAGCTAATGGTGTCAAATTTCTTTGCATCGTGAGGGATTGTCCTTCTCTCAACCCTTTAACACTCAAAAGGAGAAAAAATGCCTCCTGTAGCTGTCTTGAGAAATCTCCATTTGCAGACCGAGTGAAGACTATTTTTGAAAATTTACTTCTGGATGGACTGGCTCAATAATCCTGGATATTTTCTATGAAAAAATTGAAATTTTCTTGACCAAATTTCGGCAATAACTGTCTGACTGCTAACTTTGCAGAAAACATTTTTTCAGGGGACACGACTTACCTGCTGAATATCTTGAAAACAATTTGAATGAAAATTGTTGGTAGTTAATCCACCATCAATTTTCAGTAAAATTGTTTTGAAATTATTTGGCATTGCCAGAGTTACTGGCACATTCAAAAGATTTGTCAGTCGCTTGTAGCCGTAGGACAGTTAGTGTTAACCATTTATTCCCCATATCAGCGAAAAATGGCTTCTGCAGTGGTCTTTAAAATGTCCATTTACAGACCAAGAGAAGACTATTTTTGAAAATTTATGACTGGAATGACTGGCTCGATAAGCCAGCTAGTCATTCCAGTGGTAAATTTAAAAAGAATACTCTCTTGGTCTACGAATGGACGTTTTGTATGAGAAAGTTTTAATTTTCTGGAAGAAATTTGCGGATTAAAGGGTTAACACTTGAAATACAGGTGTATCAATATTTAACATTTACAAACCAGAAATGACATATTCTTTTTGATGTCAGGAATATTCTGTCTAATTTGAAACCAATTTGATGGGGAGCTGTTAGCTGTTGGTGCCCATGGCAGTACTATCTCCAAGTCAAATTAATTTAGAAATATTTTGTAGGAATTTATGGTTTCTGACTTGTACACGCTTAATGTTAAACATTGTACATTAGTGAGTAGTGTTGTTTTCTCTGATCTTGTACAAGTTTTCATCCTGTCACAGAATTAATATCCCTATTGAACTAATTGTTTGTGTCACAGATAGACAAACACACAAATGCAGTACCCTCTTTCCTCTGTGGGTGACGGTAGCTCTGAGTTTTGTATTGACATGTATCCATCCAATCAGAATTTTGAATTGGTGTTTCTGTGAATCGAGTGTGAAGGCTTTTTAATTGGGACCTGAGTTTCTCATAGAGTCCTTTTGAGGGTATAGACCCCCTTAATGTGACTTGGGATGTCCAAATGATGTGACAGTGGGTCCCATCATGAAAATCTTAATATAGTTAAATGCTATGTTAGCTTTATAGGCTTTTGCACAAACATATCGACAAAATCTAGCATTAGACCTTGGAAATCCCAAATCTCAGTTTGGTAACCCCAGATTACAGGTTGGGACCCCTAGATTTCTAGTTGTGGTATCCCTGTCAAATTTTGACTGAGTTGCCTATATGGCAACTATAGCGCATTCAGTGTAGGGATTAAAAGACTTGCTAATATTCTCTCGTTAATTTTCAGAAAACGAATCCGTCTGCTGAGATGGTGATGATTGAACGTATGGTCAATCAGGATCTGACCACTTTGATCGCCAAAGAAAGGAAAACTGTCGAGGAGGATCCAGGTATGAGCAGAATCATTGTCCAGCAAACCTACTGGTCATTCATTATATACAAACACATGCTCATAAATAAGTTGACATGTTTCCAAAACAAAAACAGAAACATGTTAGTACAGTTTTGAACATGATGTAAGAGATGTTCTGTTGAATATTTTGAAGTAATTTCATTGGAAACCAATGCTGCCTTAGGCAATTAAATATTCAACAGCCGTTTTTATTTTGTTTTTGGAAATATGCTAAGTTATTTCGGAGCTGTATGTTTGAACATTTCCACTTGTGATAAGGTGGACAAGTAATTTTGAATCAGTTTATATTAGCGTAGTGAAAGTCCATTTGCATGCCAATAGATTAGTTTTCCAAGGTTTATTGCTGAAATGACTGGCTCCGTTATGGAACCAGGCATTCGAGTGAATTTTCAAAAATAGTTGTTTGGTATGCAAACAGTTCTGGCTGATGCGCTTGATCCCTAAATGTTTTTAAATGAGCTACTGATATTGCGGAGATTCAAGCGCTACGAGTCTAAAAACAATTTAGTTGAAACTAATTCAAGTACAGTGTACATCCGTTTTCGGGGAATGAAGGGATTCGATCTGTTACTCAAGTATATGAGGTCATAATCAAATACATCACTAGTCAGCTAATGTCTCAATTATAATGACGTATATTTCTGTCATGGAAATCGAAAGGTCATGATGTGTACAAATTGTATGTCTGATGAATTTACGATTTAATAAACATCGTTGAATATTTTTGAAACTAATTTCACCGGTAGTATCTGTTGAATATTTTGAAATTAACTTGACTGTGAGCTGAAGATGGCAGTCACATTATTTTCAAATCATTGAACAGCTTACCTGTATAATTATCTTGAAATTGAGATTCTGGGAATTCATGATTCAAACTGAATAAATCAATTTCAACATGAGAAAAAAATGGCCAGAGCTTAACTATAAATGGGCGGACCTAGCTATAATAGGCCTTTGCACTTTATCTATCCATCATATGACGTCAGAATTAACTACACGACGTGTAGAATGACATAATCAATGATGTCATGAATGATGTAGCTAAGTACATCACACAGGCCTGTGCTGTTATGGTAACCTGTTGAAAACGGTCTCCATGAGGTTGCCTTAATTTATTTTAGGGGACCTGAAACAGGTTACCGTAATCTGTTGATTTTAGTGTGGACATTAATGAGCTTTCTAAGGTTTAGGTTAGCATATGTCTCCTTAAAACATAAAGGCAACCTATTGGTGGTTACCATTGTAAATTTTACAGGACGGGCCTGCATCACGAACGCATAATTGAATAGAGACTATGCGTTTTTGTGCAAAATGTATGTACTATTTAATCAATGGTCTGCCATAGGTAGCAACAGCACCCAGTCAAATTAGTTTCAAAATATTTAACAGCTTATCTGTATAGTTTTTTGAAAGGACCATTGAATCTGTCCAGGACCAGTCAGAAGGAATGCTCTCCTCTGTCATTGATAAATATGTTTTCTTACAGATTCATTTGAACTAATGCCAAGAAAGCTTTTAAAACTGGATCCCGATACCGAGTCGCAGTCTGAATCATCAAAGCCGGAGTTGAAGGTTGGCGTTAAACAGGAAGAGGAAGAAGATGAATCATTTAATACATCAGCAATATCGGAAACAGCCATGGAAACGGATGATGAAAGCGAAGCACAGTTGCCAGATTTACGCTCGCATTCATCAGACAATGAAGGCGACAGCACGGATATTACTAAAGACAGCACGAGCGAAGATTCAGTTAGGCGTGACATGTTTCACTCACCAGTTCGTTCCGTGCGCTCCAGTAATGGTGGGTTCAAATTAGTGATTAAGAAGAACCATTATCAGCTCATGGAGAGTTTTCATCAAGGTAGCGTGAATAATAGTGAGAAGAGTATTACTAGTCCGACCTTATCCTCGCCTTGTGCGAGTGAAGAACTGAAGTCTGAGGCGAAAACCGAAGACGATCCATTATCCGAGGGTTTTAAGGTGGACTCGGTGGATAACAGTAGAAGTGATGTTAGTGAGGAAAAAAGCTTTATTAAGTCTGAATCGATATATAATCATGTTATTGATAATAAAAGTCCATTATTTAGTCATACTATTAAACAAGAAGTGTCAGAGTCCCTACCATCAGTTGCAGTCACATCAGATACATCCTTTGTTCAGTGTGAGCCGAAAACAGTTCATAGTGTGCTGGAAGATGTGACGGTAAAGAGGGAGGCTCGGTCACCACCATTCTTACACCAAACTATCAAAGTTAAGACTGAGGACTCATTGTTGCATCTGCGACATAAGGCTGATATTAGCACTAACTTGTCCAATGCTGATGATGGAAGACAACGGAAGACTGTACATAAGAAATTTGACAGACTTTTGCGAGCTAGTGTCGAGCTGGAACGACAAGAAAAACTAAAAAAGGAAGCCAAAATGGAGGTAGACATCACTAGAAATCATTTTGATACTACTACCCCCACTGGTGAGTGTAAGTCGACAGTGACCGGCCTGTATACAGAGCATATCAAATGTGAACCCATTCAGGAGGCGGAGGTGAAATCTGAGATGAGTTTTGCGGGAGAGCATGGCTTAAAGCATCAGTACCATATAGATAAATGTGTGGATCTCAGTCCTGCGTCATCATCCACAGAACCAAGTGCTAGAAGTGATACTATTAGACAGACAAAGTTTGGTGCTAATTTAACATTATCCATACCAGAAAGTACTCAGACTCAATATGAAGCTATCAGTCCCGTCCTCGATGCTAGCGAGTCATCGGCGACACAAGTTCCGCATTTCTTTAATAGCTTCTCAAGACAATCTGTCGAAAATTTCCAAATATATCAATCGTCTCAGTTAAATTTTGGGGGAAATTTAAATTTTTTAGAAAAGTCTTCGTTAAAACACACATCATTAAAATCTCATGATCACAATCAGCAGCATCAGCTAATATTTCAAAGTCCTCAGTTAAATTCTGCTGTAGCTAGTCTTCCCAATCATTCATCTGTAATGAACAGTGCGGTGGATAGTATAATGAACTTTGATCAGATTTCACCGAATAACACTCGATCATGGACTACGATTAATCATGATGATGATGATGATGTTGGCATGGAAACAAACAGGGTGGGGCATGATGATTATGGGAGCAAAATGCCAGAACATGCCTTACACGATTGGCACGGTGGTAATGTTAAGTCATCTGTGAATAGTTTAGAAATAAGTAGCGGTGCGTCTGATACTAGATCAGATGAAGATGAACAAATGACTAGTGCTATAAACAGTATTTTGTGTCCCGATGTCATGCTTGCTGGCGCACCGATTGACCCTAGAGGTGGTGGACTAACAGAGCATGACTCTTCATTATCATTGCTTCAGAAACACTACAGTCTTTCATCACCATCGTCATCAGCATTATTATCATCATATCACTTGAAGCAAGCAGGTGATGACCTTGATCATCATATTAATAGTGTGGAGAGTTACGTTAGTGCTAGTTGCCATGGTGACAGTGCACTCGAGGAAGGCATGTCAGGTGGCGATGAGCCGATTGTGGATGATGAGCCGATCGTGATTGAGGATGATCTAGATGCAGCTGTACAGAGCATTCTTATATAGAATGCCATCTGGACCAGATTTAACCATTTCACCGGAAAAAAGTGTATTATTTATGATATAAAATTAATTTCAAAATATTCAACTGCGTGCTTGTCACTGTGGCACAGTCTCTTCACCCGTTAATGGTCAAGCTTGCCAAAAGTGGTCTGTAGTGGTCGTGAGGAATGTTCATTTACTGGTCATGAGAAGACTATTTTTTTTGGTCAAATTTACCACAAGAATAACTGGCTCGATAAGCCATTCATTCCAGTGCTAAATTTTCAAAAAATTGTTTTCTCTGCAAATGGGTATTTTCTGAGAAAATTTAAATTAGGTTAGGTTACTAGCCAACTGGTATTGAGACGGTGCCTTTTGTGACCAAAGTTTGTTTGTCTTTAATTCGCATATCAGCCAAAAACAGCTTCTGCAGTGCTCTTGAGAGATGTCCATTTGCAGACCAAGAGATACTATTTTTGGAAATTTACCACTGGAATGACTGGCTCGATAACAAGTCTTCTCTTGGTCTGCAAATGGACATTTTATGAGAAAAGTTAAATTTTTTTGGAATGAATTCGAGAATTAAAGGGTTAACCATCTCATGTTAAAAAAAGTTGCCACAATTCAGCTCTGCATTGGTTTTGAGAGATATCCTTTAGCGCAGACCATATCCTTTAGCGCAGACCATATCCTTTAGTGCAGACCAAGAGAATAGAATTTTTATTTTTTTTAAATTTTCCCAGTAGAATGACTGGTTTGATAACTGCGTCAATCATTCCAGAGGTAAATTAAAAAACCCACGCAGTTTTGGTGTCTAAAAATTGAAGTTTTCTTTGAGATAACTGAAATTTAACCCGTAAATCATTAACTGAAATAGGGCAGCCATGATATTTAATGAGTCCAATTTTTTCCCAAAATAATTAGGAGTTTAACCTTATAGTACGTAATGCAAATTGTAAACAATGTTATATTAAACATTCCAGGAAATCCTTCCATGACGCGCCGAGCTGCTTGAATTATCATTTAACCCAGTCATACAAACCAGATAGATACACAATATATTTGATACGATATTGGAAATATTCTGTTGAGATTAAATTGTTTTGCGATTCTCAAGACCTTAGGTATGCAGCAAGCTAGATATGAAATCTAACATAAGTTCCGCTAAATGAAATCCCGAGTAGTTAGCAAAAAATGTGAGTAATTCAAAACAAAGTAATCTCCAAATTTTAAAAGGAATATTTTTAATATTGGAAATAAATTCTTTTATCTGGAGAGCACTATGATATTAATAGCTTTCAGCCAAATTATGTTCAAAAAGTTGTGTGCATGCGTAAGTCTTATGTGGTGTATGTGAGTCTGAATCATTAACCATCACCACGCTGATATCAGTATTTTATCTTTTGCCATGTTTATAGCAGAGAAA
Source organism: Chaetoderma sp. LZ-2023a (assembly GCA_034401795.1). NCBI lineage: Eukaryota > Metazoa > Mollusca > Caudofoveata > Chaetodermatida > Chaetodermatidae > Chaetoderma > Chaetoderma sp. LZ-2023a. The sequence continues at coordinate 155,986,822 of CM067370.1, read as the reverse complement.
CGGGGATCCATTTTTCAGCAATTTTGGTGGATGATGCCGTCTACTGAAGTATGTGTAAAGCAATTGATACTGCATCTTAACTCTAACACTCAGCCAAAAATGGCTTCTGCAGTGGTCTCGATAAATGTCCATTTGCGGGCCAAGAGAAGACTATTTTTAAAAATTTACCGTTGGAATGACTGGCTCAGTAATCAGTAACTGAGCCAGTCATTCCAGTGATAAATTTTCAAAAAGTCTTCTCTTGGTCTGCAAATGTACATTTTATGATAGAATTAAAAAAATTTTTTTTAGCAGATTCGAGGGCCTAAAAAAGAGTTAAACACTAAAAAGAATTTTTGCCCAAACTTTTTACTCTCAAATTTGTTCAAAAAAAATTTGAATTCAAATTTTACAATTTAAAAAAAAAATTCATAGGAATGTATGTCCTCATTCCAGTGAAAGATTATCAAATATATGTTTCTCTTGGCTTGGAAGTGGACATCATTCAATAAGCAAATATTTTAATTTTCTTGACCAAATTTATCCATTAACTGTCTCGCTTTTGCAAGCCACTAAATAATAATTTCAATGAAAAAAATCCTCAAATTATTTGCAAAAAACCCATTTAGAAGGCCCAGAGATATAACCCCTGCAATATGTCATCTGAAAAAGCGTAGCAGTCCGACGCTTAGTGTTCAAAGCTTAAAGAGACAAGGGGTATTTTAAATGTTTAACTTCACCCAAATCCTCCCGTCATCTGTTTGTCGAATCCCCGACATGACGTCGTTATTACCACTTACAAGAAACACCATTTGCCAACACTAAGCATTTAACATTTATTGTAAACAGGCTTACCTCTAGAGACATATCTGATTAAATTATAAATTATTACGGTCAACTCCGTCTTCCAACAGAGCTTGATAAGTACAGTATATTTACTTAAATTATGAGTGATTGTTATGAAGATCTCCTTTGAAGGTGCATATTCACACCAGAATGCTTGAAAATAAAATTGTTACAATTGTTGTATACTTTTATAGGATTAAAAATGTGCCTAAAATATGTAATGAAACGAAATAAATCTCGACATATGATGATTTCATTACGTATAAATTAATATAACGAGCCTCTATTTCAATTTCGCAACTTAAAAAATTATATTAATTTATACGTAATTAAATCATCATATGTTACGATTTATTTCATATCCAGTTTAAGCTTCGAAATATTATTCAATATAAACAATCTTATTTTCATTAATTCTGCTGTGAATATGCACCTTTAAGTATAGCCTAAATATGTATTATAATAAAGAAAGCGAAATATTATTTTTATAATTGTATGTATATTGTATAGAGTGTGTGTGTGTGTGTGTGTGTGTGTGTGTGTGTATTACGACGGATAGTGATTGCGCTGTTTTTATCTAAGTCCTCTGCACTTGTACAGTTCAGCTCATAAATAAGTTAAAATGTTTCCAAAACCAAAGAGAGACATGTTTGTTAGTAAGAAATGTTCTGTTGAATATTTGAACATACATGTGATTGATCCAGTTGTAACGAATCCAGTTTGTTAGTGATTACCACCTACATCACATACATGTAGGCTGATGTCATAATCAATTATGTCCTGGATGATGCGATTTAGGCCATCTTAAATTCTTAAATAGTTCTTCAGGTTGTACGACTTATATGTCTTTACTATTTAATTTACATTCTGTCGAATATTTTGGAACTAATCTGAGTCGGCAGCAACAACCCCAAGTCAACTTAGTTTCAAAATATTCAACTGCTTACCTGTGTAGTTTTCTGGAAATTGAGATGCAGGGATCGATTGATCTCAACACGGGCAAAGCGTGTGTGGAGCTTGGATAGAGCTGCGCGGGTCATAGCTAAAACTAGATTCTTCCGTTGGATTGGCAGCAGTCTCACAATCCATTTGTGTTCAAAATATTCAACAGTACATTTTATTTTGTTTTGAAAACGTGGTAAGTTATTTCTTAGCTATACTGGAGCTGATTCGAGACATAATATATGAGAATACATATTTTTGTATCTCGTTGCATAATGTTCATCGTTGATTTATTGAAGGTACTTCGTTGGACGGATGTTAATCTAGATATATGAGATATTCTATTGTAGTGTTCTGGGGTGGCCGTATTCACGAACGCTACTTAAGTGTGGGGGAAAAATGCCTAAATATGCTAATTTTTTTTTGTTAATGGCTAAGACTGTTTACAGGAGATTTTACCCTCGTGTTCATGAATATGACGTAATCGGGTTTAATAAATAGTTGCAGACAGATCGGCAGGTGCGTAACGCACATTTGGGAAATACTGCCCTTGGGCAGTGGTTGAAATTAATTTGAATGAGACGCGCCCGTAGGACTAGTTAGTGATCACTGGATTCTACTAGCCATACTCAGTATTTACTAGCCCTTACTTGACTACACTTAGCCTGTATACTTCATAATGCAGGGACAGACCTACCCATTCGCCAATTAGCCAAATGCTAGTAAAATTGAGATCTGGCTAATAAAAAGCAGAATTGGCTAAATATTTGGCTAATGATTACACTCATATTATTACGCATAATTTCTCAGGAGAAAATCAACCAAATTACCTTTGAAGAACATCTTACAGGAATATTTATGTAACTAGTACATGTATGTATTATTTATATTGCTGTTATTGTCACTAAATAAACTCTGACATCCTAATATCTCAGGTTCAAAGCACATGTATAGGTCAGCTATTGAATATTTTGAAAGTAATTTGACTGGAAGATGTTGCTTCCTAAGGCAGCAACAGCTTCCAGGCAAATTGCTTTCAAAATATTCAACGTAACATTGTATGTGGTATTTAGCGTTCAGTTAAAAGAATTACATGATGGTGATGGATCGTAAACATTGGAAATCATTGGCTAAAATAGGTCAGATTTGGCTAAGAAAAAGCGTAATTGGCTAATCAGTTGGTTAATAATTTGTGAAAGCCAGGTCTGTCCCTAATAATGGTTGTCTTAACGTCATCGAGTCAGGGTTTGTAAGAAAACCGACTTAATAATTTAACGCTTTAATGGTCAGATTTGGTTTTAAAAAATGAATTTTCTCAGAAAATATCCATTTGCAGACCAAGAGAAGGCATTTTTTGAAAGTTTTCCACGAGAATGACTGGCTCGTTTATCAAAAAACGTTTTTGCTAGGTCTGCAAATGGACATTTCTGAAGATCACTGCGGAGACCGGTTTGGCAGGCTCGACCATTAAACATTTGAGATATCAAATTGTTACTGTCCCACTGGGATGGTTAATCACAAAACGTACTAGCCCTGGTCAATTTTTACTAGGCTCGGGATAGTGTTAATCTCAACCCCTGCCTTGAGGATGAAATTGATTTAACCAGATATTTTTATATGTAACGGTTGTTTTGATATTATTTCTTAAAAGATTTGTCGTGAAAATTAAAATATTTACACCATATGTTTGCCGACCAAGACAACTGTTTTTGAAAATGTACCACTGCAATGACTGTCTCATTTAAATTATTCCAGTGCTAAAATTTCTCAGGATCAGTGCAAAGGTCTGTTTTGGACAGCTAGGCCATTAGTGTTTTAACCGCTTCACCGATGAATTTCACATATTTTGTTTTCAATGCTAGGATACAGGAAGATTTGAATATTTTGAAATTATTTGACTGGAAGCCATTGCTGCCTGAGGCAGCAATGGCTTCCAGTCAAATTAATTTCAAAATATTCAATATAGAAAGTTTTATATCATGAAGGACTATATCTTTTCGGAGATTTGTCAGTGAAAGGGGTACGGAGGATTTGTTGCATGGATATAGATTAGCAGGTCGCTTGCACACTGCTCAGATCAGAATTTTAGCGCAATTTCATAGTTAGTCAAAATTTTATTGCATCAGGATACATTAAAATATCGGGGGAAAAACTAGCGACCAGTGCTTACGTGTGGCTTAGGCAACAATTTAAGCTCTCAGTTATATTAGTTTGAAAATATTCATTGTTGCTTGAAAATGGATCGTATCCTTTGGAATAGACTTGCGATATTAACCCTTTAGCACTCAAGCAAACCAAAAATTTCTTCTGCACTGGTTTTGAGAAACGTCAATTTTCAGACCAAGAGAAGACTATTTTTGAAAACTTACTGCTAGAATGACGGGCCCCATTCCCCCCCCCCCCCCCACTGTTGCTGGAAAATGTTAAACAATCATTGTTGAAATAGCTTCAATATGACAAAACTGTGGTAGTTTATTAGCCTTGTCTCACCAGATTGGCACTATAAATGTTGTGATCGACATGTATTGCTGACCGACGTGGTACTTAGCTATGCAGTAGTAGTTATAGGTTTTTTGAATTAGAGATGTTTATTCGAATTATGCGAGCATAATAATAGTATGTGTGTTATGTGACGGAGTTGTTGTGTATTTGTTAATGGAACCTATGCAAGTTGCCGGATGCGAGTTAGGGAAGGGGTTCATACTGATCTCAGAAACGGCTACCAGTCAAATTAGTTTCAAAATGTCCAACTAAAATGTAATTAATTTTAGTATTTGATATTTTGGGTTCAAAACTGAGATCTTTTTATGTCCAAAACGTAGACAAACATGTATGTACGTTTCTGTTATGTGGACTACGAGGTTGTGAAATTCTGCTCATGGAAAATCATTAAATTTCAAGAAGTGAATTGAGGTTGAGCCCTGGATGACGCACTTATCTTTGTTACATCTCGGGTGTAACAATTTATTAATTACATAAAATATATACAGGTAGAACTGTATTAACTCTAACACTCATCAACCAAGAATGGCTTGTGTAATGGTCTTGAGAAATGTCCATTGGCAGACCAAGTGAAGAATATTTTAGAAAAATTACCACTGGATTGACTGGCTCGATAACCGAGCCAGTCATTCCAGTGTTAAATTTTCAAAAATAGTCTTCTCTGGGTGTGCAAATGGACATCTTCTTGAGCAAATTCGAGGGTTAACCCTTTAACTTGTTCAAGAAAATTTAAATTTTCTCTTTAAAAAATGTGTATTTGCAGACCAGGAGAAGATTATTTTTCAGTTATGGAGCTAGTCATTCCAGTGGAAAACTAAAAAAAATCGTCTTAATTTTGGCCAGCAAAATGACATTTCAAGAGCTGGGCAGAATCCATTTTAGTCAGTTTCAGTGTTAAACGGTTAAACCCTTCATCTCTCAAGTAATAGTATTTTGATTTCAAACCGCAACCATACTGATACAGGTACTCGTTTTGTATACTCTGAGAGTAATTTTCCAGTCAAATAATTTCAATATCCAGTCAAATAATTTCAATATATAATTTCTTTGATTGTAAATTATATGGTGTACTTTGTGGCCAGAGCAGAACTACTTAACTGTATTGGTTGTTAATAATTTGCTAATTTAGTTTTTTTGTTCTCACCAATCAGTTCTATCTTTGTTGTCTAAATCTAGTGCTTTCTTGCCCGTATTGTAACGGAGTATGGCGTTGATTTGTTTGTGTACATTTTTGGAAACAATGATGCTGAAAGCTGTTGCTGTACTAAACAGCAAGCTACAGCGACATCGGTTCCAAAATAAGCTCTACATATCAATTGAAAAAGTGAATTAGATTTAACAAACTGAAACGTTAGTAATGTAGGAGATTTAAATTATAGTTTCTGGAATAATTAATTTGTTACCTTTTTATTAAGTTATAGCCTTTCCATTCTCTAACCTATAACATCTTCCCATAGCAAAAATTTAACCTGTTAATGGACAAACTGGCAGAAAAATAACTTGTAGCTCTGCTAAGAAATTATCGTTTGCAGAGGTAGACTATCTTTGCAAATTTACGAATGGAATTGGCTTGATGATCAAGCCAGTTATTCCACTGTTAAATTTAAAAAAAAAAAAGAGACGACTAAATTTATACTGGAATGACTGGCTCAGTAACTGAGCCAGTCATTCCAGTGGTAAATTTCCAAAAATAGTCTTCTTGGCCTGCAAATGGATATTTTCTGAGAAAATTAAAATTTTCCTTAGCAAATCTGACCAGTAATGGGTTAATTTTTTTTAGCAATTTCTTTTATTTAATCTGTGAGATTTGAATGCTTAAATCATGAGTGTACATTTGTGTCTGTACTTTACTGCGTGCAATATTGTCAATTATATCATCGTGCTAAAACACTGCACTAGCTCTCTCATCATTTACCGGTGCGTCTACAAACTTGAATTTATTAAACCTTTTGCTTTCTAGTTCAGTTGACATTTCTCAGATAAAGGAGTCATCGTTGTGGATCTAGATTTCCTTACTCTGGTCTCGATACCACCACTATTTTTGCAAATTCGCCATTGAAATGACTGGCTTGATTATGAATCGATTGTTGCATCTGCACTCTTCTTGTTTACAGCTTTGAAACATCAAAACAATTTAGCTAATAACATGGACAGTATATATCAACCTTTAACACTCATATCAACCAAAACGGGCTTCTACAGTGGGCTTCAGAAATGTCCATTTGCAGACCAAGAGAATATTTTTGAAAATTTACTACTGGAATGACTGGCTCGATGACCGAGCCAGTCATTCCAGTGGTAAATCTTAAAAAATAGTCCATTCTTGGTCTGCTGAGGAAAATTGAAATTTTCGTGAACAAATTCGAGGATTAAAGTGGTAACCATTTATCTTTGATCAGTGATGTCGATTTATAGGCCACGAGAAGACTAACTGTGCCAGTCTGTCCAGTTGTTAATTTTCTAAAAATTCTACAAAAGGAAATTTTCTATGAGAAAGTTATTTTTTGTCCTCTGAAATGGAGAATTAACGTGTCGTAATTATTTAATTGGAAGTCCAGATTTCAAGGAACTGAATTATAAAATAAATTTCTAGAGGAAAAAAGAATGCCCGTTCAATTTTAAGTCTAAGTCGTCATGCAGTGCAAAATTTATTAACTTTGGTAATTTTCTTCTGAAAAAATAAGCAACATATATTCTTGTTTAAATATAAAATTGGTCTAAGCTGATTTTTGAAGTTGTAGTGCGTTAGAGTTGCTTATCATCGTATTTTTCATGCCATTGTTGTATGCAACCTGTTTCTATAGAATATTGTCTCACCGGTGACTACTATTAAGTCCTACTAACTATTATTAAGTACTACGTTTTGCTCAACTTTAAAATCTTGTATGCAACTAAAACTAATTAAAAATAATTATAAAAATTCATTATTTTAGTCTCATTAAGAGATTCATATTTATTGATTATTAATATTATTATTTTAAGTACATATTGCTCATTCATGACTCCCGCAGTAGTAGCTATGTGTAACACTTCAAGCCGGCCAAAAATGCCCTTTGCAGTGGTCGTGAGGAATATTCATTTGCAGACAGAGACTATTTTTGAAAATTTACCACTGGATTGCCTGGCTCGATAACAGTGGAATTTTTTTTAAAATAGTCCTATCTTAGCCTGCAAATGAACATTCAATAAGCAAATATTTAGACTTTCTTGACCAAATTTGACCATTATGTTAATCCTTTAAATCTCAAAAAAAAAAATTAGATTTGATTTTCTGATAGAAAATGGTGATTTGAAGATTATTTTTGAAGATTTATCACTGGTTATCGAGCCAGTCACTCCAGTGGTAAATTTTCAAAAATGGTTTTTCAGTCTGCAAATGTACATTTATTAAGAGCACTGCAGAAGGCTTGATGGGTGAAGGATTCCTATGATATATCCATGTGCCTCTTGTATATGTTTAGTGCACATTTCTTAACTAATTATCATTTCACTTATCTTATTAATTCTCTATTAATTACCTACTTACTTCCCTTGTCAGAATTTTCCCTACTTTGTACTGGATTACCTCCCTTGTCACAATCTAACTTATACTTCACAAGGTTACCTCCCTTATCACAATGTGTTATGTACTCTACAGCATTACCTCCCTTGAACCGTTCTTACATTTGCTAAGGTGTCTGGGCTTGCAAGACAATGGACCTTTCCAGTTTTAGCTATGCCCCGCCCATCACTAGCTAAGCTCCACCCACACCTCGCCGTGTTTGGATTGATCGATCCCCGAATGCCCTAGCTATCAATTTCCTGAAAACTATACAGGGAAGCTGTTGATTTTTGTTGTAACTAATTAGACTGGGTGCTGTTGCTGCCATAGGCAGCAACAGCACCCAGTCAAATTAGTTTCAAAATATTCAACAGAATATTTATTAAATAGTAAAGGCAAACAATTTGTACAACAGCCCATAGACCGTCTTCAAATATGCGTTCGTGACGTACTTATCGACATCATTCATGACGTCATTCATTATGATGTCATTGTACACACCACGCAGTTCATTATGACGTCATATAATGGCTGGGTACTCTGGAAAGGACCGTTAACCCTTTAATGTATTAGATTTTCGCAGAAAATCTGCATTAAACCAAGAATAAGATTACTTTTGAAAATTTAGCTCTGGAATCACTGGTTCAGTTATGAAGTGAGTCATGCCAGTCGTTAATGTTCAAAAAGAGTCTTTCTTGCTCTGCAAGACCACTGCAGAAGTCGTTTTTGTTGAGCTTGAGTGTTAAAGAGAACGAGAAATGGAATCTTTGCCTGATGATAACCGAGTCGGGTCAGTGTTAAATTTTTAAATATAATCTCTTGAAACCTGAATATTTTTAATAGCTATTTGACTAATAGAGTTATTAATATAGTCTATGTTTATTTAAATATTAACGATAACTCTGTCAAATTTAATTCACCGTGTTAACTAGATAACAGAAATTTTACATAAGTAACATGGTTAAAACTTTCTTATAAGAGATCGAGGTTGTACTTCAGCAGATTGTCTTCATATCTACAAGAGTTGTCTCCCATGAATACAAAATGTGTCAGATGTTTGCGATAAACACTATATATATATATATATATATATAATATATAATGTTAATTTATGAAAATAACTATTTATAATTTTCACTCTAAAAGTTTTTAAATTTACAAAATTTCCAATTTTAATTACTATATTTCTAAACTAATATTTAGAAATTGTACACGCTTAACCCTTTAAAGAGGAAGCCTGCCAAACCGGCCTCAACAGGGGTCTTGTGAAATGTCCATTTGCTGGCCAAGAGAAGACAATTTTTGAAAATTAACACACGCATGACTGGCTCGGTTACCGAGCCAGTCATTCCAGTGGTAAATTTTCAAAAATTGTCTTCTCTTGGCCTGCATATGGACATTCAATAAGTAAATATTTTAATTTTTTAAAAACAAAATTAGGTCCTTAAAGGGTTAATTTGGTCAGCACTTGTGTGTTAACCCGTTCACTGATGAATTCCCCAGATTTCATTTTCAAGATGACCATACAGGACAACTTGAGTATTCAAAGGCAGCAACAGCTCCCGGGCAAATACATTTCATTTGACAATAAGTTTTCTCTTGTAAAGAATCTGTTTTTCCAGGGGTTTGTTAGTGAAATGGTTAACCCAATAATGGTCAAGTCTGGTGTGTACATTGGTCCGGAGGAATGTCCATTTGCACGCAACACTCAAGTTGGCCAAAAACAACTTCTGCAATGCTCTTGAGAAAATTGAGAAAAATTACCACTGGAATGACTGGCTCGATAACGGAGCCAGTCATTCCAGTGATAAATTTTCAAGAATAATCATCGTTGGCTGCAAGTTCACATTTTCTCTGAGAAATTGAAATTTTCTTGAACAAATTTGAAGGTGAAATTGTGAATAATGTCAGCTTGGTATCTAATACTGTTGCTGTTGTTGTTCCTACTTAATTAATAAACACAAGTCTACAATCAGTTTTATTTCCAGATTTTCTTCTATCTGAGAAATTTAATTTGCCATAGATGTAATTACGTGTTACATGATAGACCAATATATACGATAAGAAGTTTCTTGCTTTCTGCGAAATATTATGTTGACTGCTTTGAAGGTGATATGAGAGATATCTATGTTATGACATCATTGATTGTTCCACTGCATGTGCTTATGTTTTAATCGGGGGATGTGATCTGTCGCTCAAGTATAAGACGTAATTACGTCACATGTAGGCCGACAACGTCGCAATCCTAATGATGTATTATAACTCTGTCATGAATATGTTGAAACTAATTTGACTGGATTTTGTTGCGGCAACAGGCCCCTAGTCAAATAACTTTCAAAATATTCAACAGCTTATACCGTGATATTGGAATTCTGTGAATTCAGGATTCAAAGTATATAAAAAGAGTGGGCGGAGCTTGGCTAGAAATGGGCGGGGCATTGCTAGAAATAGCTATTGTATTCACTGTCAAGCCATACAATCATGCACACAAATTTAATACACACAAATTTAACGTCTGTCATTGAATTTATTTAATGTATATATGTATTTTGTGTATAAAGTCCCACCCAATCACCCTACATCGATGATCATGGTCTTCATATTGTACTGTACATTCGCATGTATAGGGCATATTGTATAAGCTATGATTGAAATAGCCCTATGCAAAAAAAGCATAAAATTCTATTTAATATTATGATGACTGATATGAAATAAGATGGCGAAAAATAAATATTTATTAATTTTTGGAAGAAAAATATTGTTTTCTTAGTTTTATCACAAAACTGTCCTTGTGGGTGCGTGCGGCTATTTCTGTGGGGTGGGGTGGGTGGGTTTGACACATCAAGTTCGACAAATTTGGGTGGGAGTTTGCCCTTGTGGGTCAGAAGAACGCTTGGGTTTGGATTCCAAAGATCGAGGTCACTGAAAAAGCTGTGTGATACTGATAAATATGTGCCTGATAATGCAGATTACTGACACGGTTGTGGACCTGTTAATGTCTTAATGCCCAGTACTACGGGCTATCACGGACATATATCATGGGCTTATATAGCATTTCGTTTCATACATATATGATGGCAAGCAGTTTTGAGGATCTTTAAAAAGGTTTAAAAATCAGCAAAATTCCAAGATGTCCGCTGGCCAAATTGGCCAATCCCTTTGTTTGAATAAACTTTAATCGCTCCCGTAAGGATGCTTCCTGCCAAATATAATTGAAATGAGCCCAGTGGTTCTTGAGAAGTTGTTTAAAGGAAAGATTGACGGATGACTAACACACGACGGATGGCCGCCATGACAAGCTCACTATATCTTTTAGGCCATGTTAGCTAAAAACAGAGTGCCGAGACACGAATCCTGGTACATTAACAGTCCTGTAGCGCCTACATCCTGCAAACCGCGTCGCAGAGCTGGGTAGCTTGGTCATAGATAGCAACATTATTAGCTCACCTGGCCAGAATGGTCAAGTGAACTTATGGCATGGTGCCCGTCAGTCCGTTATCCGTCAACTTTTTCTTTAAACGACCTCGGCAACCACAGGTCCAATTTTTGACAGGAAACGCCCATTATGGCGTAGAGATACAAGTTTGTTCAAAGGAAGCCGATCAGCCGTTTTGGCTGGCAACCATCTTGCATTTTGACCAATTTTTAGATATGTGTTTAAAGATCTCCGAAAAGGGATCGATTCAAAACCCATGAACAATCATCTAGAGCAACAACTGAACCAAGCTTGTTCAAGGGCCATTTACTGACCAAATACTTCAGCGGCAATCTTGGATGACCTAAATTTAGCGAAAACTACTTATTTCGAACCACTGAATGGATCGAGCCGAAATGTGGGCGATATAATTAGGGTCTAAGGGACAACCGAAAAATCCCATAGTAAAGCAATAGGAAAATTAACGTCTTGCTCTCGAGAACCAATGGGCTGATGTTAAACAAATTTGGTGGGAAACATCCTTGGGCCATAGGGATCCAAGTTTGTTCCTGATCGGTCAATTCGTTCGGCAGCCATCTTGGATTTTGGCCAATTTTTAGAAACGTCAAATATTTTTCTGCCAGAGGGGGGGGGGGGGGGTTCCGCATTCAAAACTCATTTAGGGCACGAACTGTGGCCAAGGGAACTTGATTGGCCAAATGTTTCAGCAACCATCTTGGATGATCTAGTTTTCGGGAAAATGCCTCCAGAACAGTTGAATGGATCAGACCGAAATTTGAGAGCCATCATTAGGGACTAAGAGCGATTAAAAGTGTGTTAAAGGCAAATTAATATGTCAAACATCATGGCCGCCATGCTCCAATCAAAATGTAACATGTTTGGTGGGCATAATGAATATTTTATTTGTGGATTTTGAAGCCAAAGTTGGTTTTCTATAGGTTTTTAGCTCACCTGGCCAGAATGGCCAAATGAGCTTATGTCGTGGTACCCGTCCGTCTGTCTATCCGTCAACTTTTTCTTTGAACGACTTCTCAAGACCCAGTGGGCCGATTTCAATTATATTTGTCAGAAAGCATCCTTAGGGAATAGAGATTCAAGTTTGTTCAAACGAAGCCTACTGGCTAATTTGGCCAGCAGCCATCTTGGATTTTGGCCAACTTAGAAATCTCGTAAATCTCAGAAACCGCTTGGGGTATCGATTCAGAGCTCAAGAAATGTCACCTTCAGAACCGATGAAGGGATCCGGGAGATATGAGTAGGGACTAAGGGCCACTAAAGTTTGTTCAAGGGAAGTTGAGCTGTCAAAAACATGGTCGGCGTGGGCCAATCAATATGTAGCGTGTTTGGTGGCCATATTGGATTTTTTTATTTGAGGGATCTTTAGGCCAAAATTGGTTTTATGTATGTTTTTGGGTGTTCTGATCAATTTTCGAATCTGTCGGGTAAACAGGTTGTCGGCCATCTTGGATAATTTTCCCACAAAACGCTCCCATACTAAAGCAATAGGAAATTTAAAATGTCTTCTTGAGAACTACTGGGCCGATTTCAATTATATTTGGCAGGAAACATCCTTAGGGCACAGAAACTTAAGTTTGTTCCAACGAAGCGAATCGGCCAATTTGGCCGGCGGCCTTCATACATTTTGGGTGATTTTTAGAAATGTCTTTAAAAATCTTTGCCGAAACTGTTTGAGCGATTGATTCAAAACTCATAAAATATCATTTAGGGCACGAACTGAACTAAGTTTGTTCAAGGGACCTTGATTTGCCAAATGGGTAGACGGCCATCTTGGATGGCCTGGTTTTCATGAAAGCATTTTCGTCTCCAGATACACTGAACGGATTGGGCCCAAATTTTGGAGATATGATATTGATGACTAAGGACCATTATAGTTTGTTCAAGTGAAGTTGATGCATAAAGAAACATGACCTCTGTTTCTTGTTACAAGTCTGCTCAACTCATTAGAGTTCTACTTACTGTTAATGAACATTCTAGCTGGTTGAGATGCCTATGGTCCAGGTGAGCGACACAGGCACCTTGGGCCTCTTGTTTTCGTTTGTGCCAGTTGGTGTATAATTGCAGGTGAGCGATACAGGCGCCGTGGGCCTCTTGTTAGGTATGGTGATTTAAATTTTTCCACTTTTAACAGTTTGGTAGGACGTATCCTCTTGTGTTGCAATTGTGGCAAAAGTTTTAGTGTTCTACTTATAGGCGATGGCCTTTTTTGTTGAAATACCTGTTTTCCAGGTAAGCGATGCAGGTCCCTTAGGGGTGGGGTGGGGAGGGAGCTCTTGTTTACAGTACAGCCCAGAAATAACTCAAAATGTTTCCAGAGCAAAATAAAATGTACTGTTGAATATTTTGAACTTAATTTGTTTTGGAAGCCACGAATGACTTTGAATCCTGAATTCCCAGAATCCCAATGTCAAGGTAACTATACAGCTAAGCTGTTGAATATTTTGAAACTATTTGACTGGGAGATGTTGCAGGAACAGTTCCCAGTCAAATTAGTTTCAAGATATTAAACAGAATGTTTATTAACTCGTATATTCACCGCAGACATGAAATGGATGATTCCACTGTTAGCTATTCTCCGCCTGTCTCTAGCTAAGCTCCGCCCATGCTTTGCGCATGTTGGGATCGATTTATATACTTTGCAGCAACAGCGCGCAGTCAAATTAATTTCAAAATGAAAGAGTGTATTAAATGGTAAAGACATACAATTCGTATGTCTACAACCAACGAAATATTCCAGGTTCGTGATTGAGTATTGTCTGTCAATGGGCCCTTCCAGTTTTTATCTATGTCCCGCCCATCTGCATCTAAGCTCCACCCACAATTCGCCATGTTGGGATTGATCGATCCCCGAATGCCCTATCAATTTCCTTAAAACTATACAGGTAAGCTATGCCCATTCTAATTAGTTTCAAAATATTCAACAGAATATTTATTAAATAGTAGACAACTTGGACTTTTAGATGTTCATGACGGAACTTGACACTACAACAAGTATAGTCCCTCTTCAAATATGCGTTCGTGACGTACATTCATTATGATGTCATTCTACACGTCGCGTAGTTGATTAAGACTCCAGCAAAGTTTTTATCAATGTGAGCTAATTGATTATGATGTCAATACTTTGAGTAACAGATTTGATTCATCCATTCAGATATTTTCGGGACGGACCATTACCTCTTTGATTTCGTGACGTCAGCTAATAATTGATTATGACGTCAGATACGTAAGCGACAGATCGGATCCCTCCATGATAGTATAAGTCCTACTCAATAATGCCACATGTAGGCTGACGTCAGAATACACGGCGACGTGTCAAGTTCCGTCATGAACATCGAAAAGTCCAAGTGTGCGAGTCGCATATCATCGATGGATTTGCAATTTAATAAACATTCTGTTGAATATTTTAAGACTAATGTGACGGAAGCTGCTGCTGCCATAGGCACCAACATCCCATGGTCAAATTAGTTTCAAAAAATTCAGCAGCTTACTCGTATAATTGTCCTGCAATACAAGGCAATTACATCGATCCCACATACAAAGTGGGCGGCGCTCAACTAGCAATGAGGGAGGGGTGGGGGGTTTGATGGGGTCTAGAATTATATTGACCCCGTCACTCTGCGTTAACCATTTTCACCGGAATGGCCAGAAACATAGTTTCTACAAGTACAAGTCTTGTGAAGACATTGATCGAAATTGACTGTTGCTGAGATGGGTGGGCTCATCTCGGATGGGTGGGTGGGACAATCGTTGCTCAAAACACACATACTTCGCAATAAATGCATTTATCAACGAGTTATTAGCATCATTATAATTGAACGCTGATATTATTTTGTCATCACCTCGCAACCGTGAATGGAAACAATAAACAGCACACCGCCATTGTAAACGGCGTTCTTCTGAACTCGCTAGTGCCTATTGGCGGGACACCCTGAGTGTCTCTCGCCATTGTGTAACCATATTGTCGGCGTTAACGAGGACTGGAATCGCGAGTTGTCGCAGAAAAGCTTTGAGACAATGGTCGGGCAAAAACAAACCTATTAACGCCTATATCCATTAAGAACGAACAATGATGCGCCGCTTGAAGAGATACGAGGCTTGTGTGTCGGGACAGAAACAGATGCTAAGTTTCTCTTTCTCCGCATTGTTGTTTGATTTTAAGTTGCTTTTTGCCAACCATGTTTTTCTTTCTTTTCCACGTTCGCGTCCATTTTATATACATAAACCAATTCCATTCAGTATTTCAAAGTTCTAATAAAGATTAACCAGCTGAATATTTTGAGAACAATTTTTTGTCGCATTCAAGCATTCACGAATTTGTGACGGATGTGTCGTTAGTGAGATGCTAACAGTTGACAGCGCTGTTTGTCACCCACTAAATATACACACTTGCAGATGGACAAGTATACATACACCCACTCGGATGGATAGGCAGATATATGAACCCACAGATAAACAATTATAACACCAGAAGGACAATTGTGCCCACCGTCGGGCGGAGAATTACACTCATCCACAGGTGAACAACTATAACACCCCAAATGAACAATTTCACCAGCCCCAGATTGAGAATTACATCCGTCCTCAAATGGACAATTACATCCGCACGCAGATGGACAATTACACCCTCCCACAAATGGACAAGTACATCCATCCTCCCACGGACAATTACACCAATCCACTGATGGACAATTACACCTGCCCTCAGATGGACAATTACACCCACCCTCCGATGGACAATTACACCCACCATTAGATGGACAATTACACCTACCCTCAGATGGCCAATTACACCCGCCCTCAGATGGACAATTACACCCACCCTCAGATGGACAATTACACCTGCCCTCAGATGGAAAACTACACCCGCCCTCAGACGGACAATTACACCCACCCTCAGATGGACAATTACACCTGCCCTCAGATGGACAATTACACCCACCCTCAGATGGACAATTACACCCGCCCTCAGATGGACAATTACACCTGCCCTCAGATCGACACACACCCGCCCTCAGATCGACAATTACACCCACCCTTAGATGGACACTTCCACCCGCCCTCAGATGGACAAGTACACCCGCCCTCAGATTGTCACTTACACCCGCCCTCAGATGGACAATCACACCCGCCCTCAGATGGACAATTACACACACCCTTAGGTGAACACTTCCACCTGCCCTCAGATGGACAATTACACCTGCCCACTGATGAAGATTTACAACCGCCCTCAGATGGACAATTATAACACCCCCAAATGGACAATTTCACCCGCCCCAGATTGAGAATTACATCCATCATCAAATGGACAATTACATCCGCACTCAGATGGACAATTACATCCGCCCTCAAATGGACAATTACACCTGCCCTCAGAAGGACAATCACACCCGCCTCAGATGGACAATTACACCCACCCTTAGATGGACAATTGCATCCATCCTCCCACGGACAATTACACCAATCCACTGATGGACAATTACACCTGCCCTCAGATGGACAATTACACCCACCCTGAGATGGACAATTACACCTTCCCTCAGATGGACAATTACACCCGCCCTCAGATGGACAATTACACCCGCCCTCAGATGGACAATTACACCTGCCCTCAGATCGACACACACCCGCCCTCAGATCGACAATTACACCCACCCTTAGATGGACACTTACACCCGTCCTCAGATGGACAAGTACACCCGCCCTCAGATGGTCACTTACACCCACCCTCAGATGGACAATTACACCCGCCCTCAGATGGACAATTACACCCACCCTCAGATGGACAATTACACCCGCCCTCAGATGGTCACTTACACCCACCCTCAGATGGACAATTATAACACCCCCAAATGGACAATTTCACCCGCCCCAGATTGAGAATTACATCCATCCTCAAATGGACAATTACATCCACACTCAGATGGACAATTACATCCGCCCTCAAATGGACAATTACACCCGCCCTCAGATGGACAATTACACCCGCCCTCAGATGGTCACTTACACCCACCCTCAGATTGTCACTTACACCCACCATCAGATGGACAATTACACCCGCCCTCAGATGGACAATTACACCCGCCCTCATATGGACAATTACACCCGCCCTCAGATGGTCACTTACACCCACCCTCAGATGGACAATTACACCCGCCCTCAGATGGACAATTACACACACCCTTAGATGAACACTTCCACCTGCCCTCAGATGGACAATTACACCTGGCCACTGATGGAGATGTACAACCGCCCTCAGATGGACAATTATAACACCCCCAAATGGACAATTTCACCCGCCCCAGATTGAGAATTACATCCATCCTCAAATGGACAATTAATTACATCCACACTCAGATGGACAATTACATCCGCCCTCAAATGGACAATTACACCCGCCCTCAGAAGGACAATTACACCCGCCCTCAGATGGACAATTACACCCACCCTTAGATGGACAATTACCCCCCCCCCCTCAGATGGACAATTATAACACCCCCAAATGGACAATTACACCTGCCCTCAGATGGACAATTACATCCATCCTCAAATGGACAATTAATTACATCCACACTCAGATGGACAATTACATCCGCCCTCAAATGGACAATTACACCCGCCCTCAGATGGACAATTACACCCGCCCTCACATGGACAATTACACCCACCCTTAGATGGACAATTACACCCGCCCTCAGATGGGCAATTACATCCGCCCTCAGATGGACAATTACACCCGCCCTCAGATGGACAATTACACTCACCTTCAGATGGACAATTACATCCGCCTTCAGATGGACATTTACACCCACCCTTAGATGGACAATTACAACCGCCCCCAGATGGACAATTACACCCGCCTCAGATGGACAATTACACCCACACTCAAGGAGATAATTAAACCGGCCCACAGATAGACAATTGAGGTCAGTCTCAGGCGGACATTTACACCTGCCCTCAGATTGATGCTTGCACCCACCCTCAGATGGACAATTACACCCGCCTCGGATGGACAATTACACCTGCCCTCAGATGGACAATTACACCCGCCCTCAGATGGACGATTACACCCACCCTTAGATGGACACTTGCACCTGCCCGCAGATGGACAATTACACCTGCCCTCAGAAGGACAGTTACACCCACCCTTAGATGGACACTTACACATGCCCTCAGATGGACAATTACACCCACCCTTAGATGGACACTTCACCTGCCCTCAGATGGACAATTACACCCGCCCTCAGATGGACTGTTACACCCACCCTTAAATGGACACTTCCACCTGCCCTCAGATGGCCAATTACACCTGCCCACTGATGGAGATTCAAAACCGCCCTCGATGGACAATTACACCCGCCCTCGGACAGAGAATTAGACCCGCCCTTAGATGGACAATTGAATCCGCCCTCAGCTGGACAATTACATGCTCCCTCAGATGGCCAAAGACACCTGCTCTCAGATGAGCGATTACAACCAAGCTCAGATGGACATTTACACCCGCTCAATGACGACTGGACAGACGTGCGGATGGACGGCGAAATGGACAGCAGAACCGACAGATGGAGAATCCATTTCAAAGCTATATCTAGCTAGGCTAGGCGTAGCGCGGAATATGCTTGCGAGATTATTGCGTTGAGTGATCACGATCGATTATTTAAGAATAATCGTGATTACTCGATTAATCAGTTTGGGTACAAATTAACCAGTCATAGTACCAAAAAGCATATCAATGACGAAAACTGCAATGGTGTTTAGAAAACTCCATTTGCAGGCCAAGAGAAGACTATTTTGAAAATGTATCACTGGAATGATGGACATATACATACATTGAGCAAAATGTAAATTTTCGTGACCGATTGCATTAAAAAGTAATTAAAAGGTAGGAATTGAAATATTTTATGCAGTAGAAATTATTCACGATCATATAATTTTTAATCATATAAAATCACGATTTAAAAAATAATCGCGATTTTCGATTTAATCATCTAATCGCTCAAGTTTAACTTGGTAAATTAACTGGAAGTTGTTGCTGCCATAGGCAATGTCAAATTCCAGTAAGATTAGTTTCGAATAATGTTAGTTAGCACTGTTAACTAGTCAGCAAAATATTAACTAGCACCATTCGCAATGAATTTGAAAAGGCCTAGAATGGAAACTCAGCCACATGCCTGTTAGTATGGTGATGTTGAAATGGAAACATCTGGGTTACATAAAGCTACTTGCGTTATTTAATTATATTTGTCCTTAGTACATATACGCATGGTAAACATGCGCAAATGCATCTCCATGACACGGACGTGCATTTGCGCGCGATTAATACGATGACGCGGACTGGATGCATCTATGCGCGCATTTCCCAGTCTGCTATAATTAGTTACCATAAATAGCCATCTGGCAACAAACATCACAGCCTGAACGGCACGCTGTCCAACACGCGTTCTGATTATCACACCTTTTCATCCAACACATAAAACAAATACATATCTTCTTCTCTGATAACGCGTGTTATGGGGCCAGTATTACAGGCTAGTATTGGCCCAGTACCGGCCCAGAAAGCTGCATTATCAAGGTATATTATATTTCTACTGCAGGCGTGGGCTAATCAATTTCTTGTTTTAATAAACAAACACAAAAAACATCTCACCGTGTGAACAGTACATTATGATGCATGGATAATAGTGATTAAAAGATGTAGGCCTAATTGTAGCTCGCGGGGGTATGCGCTGGTCGGTCCTGCTGCTCCACTCGGTTGCACCTCATGAACAGGATGCGCGGGAGGGCTGGTTAGCTACGGTTCTCAGGGTAACAGCTCCCGTATTGCGACTCTCCGGGAAGTACAAAGACCGACTTCTAGAGCCGTTGGAACGATAACGTTCCAGTGGGGCCGTGCGACCATTGCCGCCGAGATTGAACCTCACTGTTTCATCCCAACTATTTGTGTCACCGGTATGACGGTCCATAACTCAATTTAGGAACCTGGACATGATAATTAATCTAAAAATATAAATAGTATACAAATAATGGTACTCGTTTGCTAGTAGACGAGAGAAAATATACAGTACATAGAACCAAGTTGGTGTCTTGTTTGTGTGGATTCGTCAGAGGTACCTCACCGATCCGTATATATCCGTGAGGTATCCCTGCAAGGGAGGGTCCTAACGAGGCTACTTATGTAGTTTAATATAAACCATTATACCCCCAACAAAAATATTATTGTTGCGAGAGGAAAGTGCCTCGTGCGGCCCTTCGTCACAGGAACATGCCTTCAACGCCGAAGCGGAGGAAGAGAGCTGGCAAAAAGGGCCACTCTCTTGTTCAAACATAAGCTAAGTGTAGTGTGAGTCAACCTAGTGAAATTAAAATTAATGTGTGTGTGTGTGGGTGGGTGGGTGGATCATTTCTAGATCCGGCTCCGGGGAACTAACGTTTGCCTGTCATTAGGGTTAAGTTTAAGAATGCCCAGAGATGCACCGCTGGCCGGTTTTACATAATATGTTTTCGCAGTGCTTCCTACTATGCTAACTAGTATCCGAAGATACAGAGGGAGTGCATGCGAAATCGTCACTTTGGTCTTCACCACTCGGAAACCCCAATAGTTTTCCAAGTCGCATCATGCCAACGTGTCGATGGGAGTTCCAGACAATTTATAAGCCTTGCGGCTGGAGGAGCGTAGAAAGAGACAATTACTCAATATAGTAAGAGGCCCTAAGGTATTTGGCCAATTTTACACAATCTAGCTGGTGTGCAGTGTTACATATCCGTTACATCCGGAAAAGAGACGTACACAAATGTCTCTTATGGAAAGATTGTCCCTAACTACATTAAACCTATTCTATCGAGCTAGAATAGCCAGGTCTAGTCGATCATATGCCAGGTTCGCGTAATGTGAACATGAATGGTGACCTCAGTGTAAAATTGATGCTGGGGAAAAATGATGTAGATTTAGTGGTGCTTTATAGTATAGTCTAGCGTACTGCGGTCCTAGAGTTTCATTAAAAAAATAAACAAAACAAGTAACTGGGATGGCTGCTTGCCATATACATAACTAACTATTACACTGCCCTACATTGACAAAAGGAAGTATGTCCAAGAAATCATTTTTTGAGAAAATAAATAAAATGCATTTATGGATAGCCCTGTGTCAATTTCCAGCACATTTCTGTCAAAATTATATCACAGCGACACATATATGATAATGATTACCATTATTTAAAAGAAAATCTGAATTGGTTCTTTTTAAACAAATTATAGTGACATACTTCCTTTTGCCATTGTATATCTGTGTTTCTAGTGTTCAAATTCCAGAGTAAACACTTTTTACATCCTTTTTTCAACGTAAATTCACATTTACTCCCTTTTGTAATTAAAGAAACGTAATGGGATAGATGAAAAGAGGGTTCTGTATCCAGTTTCTTCTTACAATAAACATATATACCATTGTTTTAGGTTTGAAAATACTAAAAATCGTTCGAGTCCAAGAATTTATTTTCAAGTAAACACAAAACAATATGTAAATGTGTTCCTACAACAAAACCAAATGATACATTTTTCAAAAGATTTTACGGTTTCATTACATTATTTTCACATAAAAAATACATGACGTAAAGGTGTTTTTAGAAACAAAATGTCACATTCTCAACTAATTTTACAGTTTCGTTACATAATTTTAACAGAAAAACAATTCATTAGGCAACTTAGGTGAAAATACAAATATGATTATTTAGAGTAGGCTAAACTTAAACATCATGGCCTGAATTCAATAAGGAGGTTTAGCTAGACTTGGTTTAAGCTTTAAACCAGGTCTTAGACTAGCTATTACCAAGTTGTAAACCATATTTCGTACAATGAGAAATATACTTAAACTAACATGATTATGCATAAAATATGATCGCCTTGGTATATATGAATCAAATCTTTAGAACCTGGTAACAAATGATGGGTTAAACCGAGTAACAAGCTAAACCGAATACAGGTAGGCAGTCTAGGTAATAAATCTAGGAATCAATTAGCCCTAAATCTTTAACCTGGGATAGGGTGGTTTATCTCCATTCGCCATGTACAAAATTGTCACATCGCTATGCGGCAAGTCCTGGCCGGTGATAAGAAATTCAGTGTACTGGATCTCCCTTCATGCGTAATGAGGTCGATATTCGGTAGATATCTATCATGTAGGTCTTATTTACCAGTACCATTTACGGAATCGATGCTATTGAGAATTCCGAGTCCCACGTGGCCCAATCAGGCCATGCATAAAAAATGTGGTGGTATGGTCAGGTGAGCTAAAAATTTCACACATTTTA
Source organism: Chaetoderma sp. LZ-2023a (assembly GCA_034401795.1). NCBI lineage: Eukaryota > Metazoa > Mollusca > Caudofoveata > Chaetodermatida > Chaetodermatidae > Chaetoderma > Chaetoderma sp. LZ-2023a. The sequence goes on along the minus strand of CM067370.1, from coordinate 155,964,258 downwards.
TTTTGTCTACATACTTTTATATATTAACTCAAAATTTAAAAGAGCATAGCATCGGATAAACTATTTAATACTATTTGCAAAGATATTTATTTATATTTTGCATTCTACGCTATAATAATAATAATAATAATAGTAATAGTAACTTTGATTATTATCTTATTTTGAATGGTAAACTGGAGCTGTAGCCTTATAGTCTAGTTCTAGGAAAACTGACCAATTTTTAAATTTAATAGCGGATCTGGTTTGTAGACCTGACTTGTAAATTATTAAATCATGTACTTTGAACTAACCATAGTATATGTTTACAAGTAGACTGTACTCAATAGTGCAACTCCATACCTTTTTATGCACTTGTTACATGCAGTGAGAGTACCTTGCATGACACATGAGTTAGACATATGCCCTTTTGATATGCAAATTAGATATCTTTGACTGAAGATATTTCATTGACAAAAGGAAGTATGGTCAGCATTTACAATGACAAAAGGGAGTATGTGTAATATACTTCCTTCTGTCAAAGGAAATGCGGTTACTTCCTTTTGTCATTGTAATTGTCTGTGATGGGGAAGACATACATCATTTTGTTATTTTATAACTAAAAATCTAAAAAGAATTTTACATTGGCAATAGTTCCATTGAAAAGAGCAGGTCCAAATTAGGCAAGATGTGTCAAAATCCCAATTTTGAATTTTTTTTACTTACCCCCATTTTGTCAGTGGAGGGCAGTACAGTAGTGATAGTAAATCGGGTCATAGGACCTTGCGGTGCTCGTTAGCCATAAGCACAAAGATAAAGTACCTGTAAAGATATGATGAATACAATAATACAAAAATACAGCTAAATGAGTATCTATTAGTCATCGGTACGGAAAAAGTTCGTAAATCACTGTAGTTGCTGCGTTACAGATAAGGAACCCGAGATGGCACGATCCTGAGGTGGTTGGGAAATCTCCGCAGGCGAACTGTTGATGCGGCTCACTCTCAAAGACGGAGAAGAAGAATGACTGTGGTCGGATGTCCACTAGATAGTCATAATAGCTAATGCAATAATTTAAACTGAATGTTCAAAAAGTGTTGGTGGGAAGGAAGTCTTCTATTCAATTGGTCACCCCCAGGCCCCCCACCCCCGAATGGCCGTCCGAGGGCTTACAAAAACTAGATGCAGATGGTCGATCGTTGGCCAGAGAGTGAGAACTGAAGTCCGAGAGGCATACCACTTGCTCTCTCTCTCTCTCTCTCGCCGAAATGTGGTCTCGGTTCTTGATTTTTCGCTCCCTTTATACTATCACGTGATAGACATTCTCCCCATTCGTTCAGTACATACACACGATTACGACGTCCCGGTAATATTTTGAAAATAATTTCAATAGGCTAATTAAGGATAACTCCATTTCTGGTCCGATTTTAAAAAGGTAAATAGTTTTGGAATCCTCGTCTCATTCCGGTCCTGATATGTAACCAAGCACGACGAGAATAGTTAACTTTAAAGAAATTATGTGTACCAACTCGATACACTTTAGTATGCACTCTCTGGTGTAGTTTGGATCGACTGGTCAGGTACCGGCCGTATCAGCTAAGCTGGGTACGCGCCGCCCGTCTAGGATTTGTTTTCTGAACACGCCCCTCAGGGTAGAGCTATAAGCGTATATAGGCCTATGGGAGAGAGAGAGAGCGTGTCGAAAAACGACTAAGTTCGTTAAAACGCATTATGCGCATGCGCGCACCAGGATGCTGTTTCTATGGAGTGCGTAGTTGTGACCGAGATACGATGGCGCTTATAGTATACTGAGCTGGTACTCTGTAATTCTTATAGATTGTCTGTTCCCGTTAAATCTGGTATTAATCAAGACCAGAATTCGACAGGCTTTCTAAATCTGTAAACCATTTCAAAATCGGTTGAGAAATGGCTGAGTTATCCAGGAATACTCTTCTTGATTATCTTCAAAATATTGCCTTGACATCATAACCACGTGGACATAAAGCTTCTAGAATGTTCTAGAACGTTCGACGATGCTATTATTAGCTGTGTGCTGATTGGCTGTTGCTCGAACGATGATTGGATGAAGCCTGCGCCTGTGACGTCATGGAGAGTATAAAAGGAGAAGCGATCCAGTGATCGAGAGCATCCTCGGCCGAACAGGTTGGAGCTATACCAACTATTATCAAGCGCGACACGCATCTTTCTTCACTATGAGTCGGGTTTTTATCCCGTAGTGTGCAGTTTCCAACCCACCGCACTAACACAATTTTGTAACTCCCCATCTGTGGGAGTAATTTGGAACTTTCGATAACCGTTCACGAATACTACATCTACATTCGGAACACAAACTTGCGGTGAGGCCTTTGTGGCCTGAATATGTGAGTCTACAGATGTAGAGGCAGGATGTTCTTTGATGGATGACTCGCCGGATCTGCCGACCACTCCTAAAAGTGGTATTTCAAATGACGACGCACCAATCGTGTATGTGCTTTCGACTTTCGACCACAGCAAGTAAACTCTGCCTGGTGCGTCTTCAGAGCTGGTTGACGTACCCAGCACCGTGAAGCTTTGTTTGTATCTTCATTTGCCTTTGACAATCCCCGCTTGTGATGGGTTGTTTACACCTTCCATCCGTGCCATCGGTGTACGGGAATTTTCTTCACTACATAGTACTATCGTATCTTTTACTGACTGCTCATTAGACATTCTATTAGGCCTACAGCACTAAGCAATGCTATGTACTCCTCCCACCATGAGTGTTCTTGCGGAACTCTTGTTTGCGAAAAACAGCTTGCGGGAACCACCCTGCGGGAACTTCCAGCTTCCGGAGAGCGCATCATCTCACGTCGACTACAGATCTACATGTCAATTTCAGTGACACGGTAGCCTAACTTGGGAATGACTACCAAGTATTCAAGTAACTATACTTCACCGTTTAATTATTTCTCTATATAGGTTTTGTTAATTATCTCATATCCGTACTAATGGTTCCGATGACTAAAAGGAACCATAACGGTCTTAGGACCAATAGTTAAAATTTCTGTATTTATTAAATAGTTATTTTCCTCAATGTGTTGCTAACCGCACTATAGTAGGTTCATCAACCTGTATTACTATATACATCTTAATCATTGCCACCGTATTGTTTGTTCTGGTTAGATTACGTATGTATATGGCCAGTGGCCATCCGTTAAAATGTTTTGCTTAAGTTATAGAAAATATAGGAATACAGTGCACGTAGGAAACACTATACAGCAACATTTATATATGCAGCATTTTCTCCCGCCACCAACAATTTTTCACTGAGGTCGCTGTCCGTGCTATAACTCTGTTTAGCCCGGCATGCTACCGACTAAAACCTTTTCTATTCAGCCCGATAGGATAGGTTCAAAATGATTAGAGACACTTTCTTCATTACATACTGTAATATAGTCTTCTCTTCCGGTAGTGCGATAATCTAGCCCCTCACTCCGGTAAGACTCATAACTCCAAGATTTTGTCTTTCTTCATATTCCTCTTAGCCTTGTGGCTTCTTAATTGTTTGGACATCCCTATCCGCACCATGGGCTGATCCGACTCTGGGAAGCTATTGGGGTTTCTGAGCGGTGATGGCTAGGGTGCGGTATCACATACACATTCCCGTGTATCTTCGGATAATTAGTAGATAGTACTTTAAGCCAATGTAGGAAAGCACTGCGAAAACACATGTATTAATTCTTATTTTATTTACTAACAACCCTCGCGCACCGCAGTGCAAAACTAGCAACTTGTATATAAACCTAACGACAGGTTAAACGGTTAGTTCCCTAGGACCCGGTGACGGGCGAGATACGTATTCTCACCGAATTCTGTTAACATGTCTGGGCATGATATTCAAATCTGCCACGCCCTTATGGGAAGGACATTTACGGTGTGCATTCGTCTCTCTTACCCCCACCATAACGATAGGAGATATGGCCTAATAATGCTTCCATGAAATGTAAACCATGTCCTGTAATGTTTCATGTGGTTGCAAAGTGGAATGTCCGGATTCTCACCCAGTTCGGAGATCCTGCTAAGTAACATGTCTGAGCGCTGTCTACAGTATTGATGTCCTTGGGCATCTGTTCTCCGTGACAGCCATGTCTAATAGCTAGGTAGATATCAGCCAGTTGCGGCCTAACCTAGTTCCTGTTTTGAAAACAACTAAAAGGAATTAAGCAAAGCAGAAGGTCCGCAGAAATAAAGCGGCAACTACTAATTCAGCATATTAGCAATCACATAAGACGATAATGAAGGAATCCATCAGGAATCTTCCATTCTGTCTTCACGTAAAACAGTACGCACCCCTATAGTCATAATCTCACTAGGTATGGTCTTTTCTTTCTACAACATTTTTGTTTGAAATATTAGAGTGGGCCTATTTTTGCCTACTATTGTTCTCCCACTTTAAGCCGTGACGACACCTTCCCGAGACGGAGGCCCGCACGAGGCACTTGCCTCTCGCAAGGATTCAGCGACGATGGTCCACGCCAGGAAAATACTCCTCTCACCCAAACTAGCACTAGGAGTAATGCCCGCGTGAGGCACATCATTTTTTCGTCTGAGATAGCCTTCTTCCTTTCAGCTTAGAGGTATAATAACTTATATTAAGTTAAAAAGCTATGTCTCATGTATGGGAGCCTCCCTTGCGGGGATACCTCTGCGGACCTACGAGTCTGTGTGGTACCTCCGGGAGCCCCATGTTTAAAAGTTCATCTACCTGCCTCTATGTCTTGTATTTTCGTATGCTCTTATTGTAGTTTTATCTGGCATATTTTTCAATTAGTTAGGTAAACGCATTGTATAGACTTATATTTTTAGGTCACCAAATCAAATCTTGTAAGTCCATAAATCACGAAATTGCTATGGACAGGTATACTGGTGACACAAATTCTTGGGATGAGATCGTTGTGTTTAATGTTAGCGGCAATGGTCGCACGGCCCCACCGGAATGATTGAGTTCCACCGGCCTTAGGAGCCGGTTTTTGTTTCCCGCAGGGCAGTCTTGTTCAAGGTCCATCACCCCGAGACCGGATGCTAACCAGTGTTGTCACTTGTCGTGCGCCTACGGCGTGGTGAGTCGACATGAGACATCGGAATGGCACGACACCGCCCGGCGAGCTACATTCCCAATGCTGACACATGTTGTCAGGGAAGCTCTGACGCACGATCTCACGGACATAGCCGTTTCATAGAAACCTCTCTCATATGGCTTTATACACATGTACTATCCTACCCGGGTGGGGGGGGGGCGTGCTTGGAACGGACCTGGAGCAGCCGCTCCATACCCAGCCGAGCTGGTACAGTCCGTACCCATCCAGCCAATCCACGCTACACCACCCCCTCCTAGTTTGACACCCATGACAAACGATAACGCAATGTGGATCGAAAGCACAGGAGCACGCTAGGCAAGAGTTATAGACTTCTCGAGTAGGCACGTAGTCGAGAGGAGTAGTGACACGAGAGACGCGTAATTTAATCAGAGAAGAGCACCTAGAGGTGCGTAAGAGTTTGTGAGGGAGGCATACTTTTATAGTTTTGATTTTTAACCTCGTATTTATTTTCCAGGCCTTTTCGTTTTCTTTATATTGTGGTGCGTGCTCTTTTATTTTGTTTATTATCGTGATTCGACTAAACAATAGCTCGCATGGACATTCTCTTGATGGCAGATAATTAAATTTATGCCGAGAATGCCCAAGCGCCAACGTACCCAAATTAAGATATATAAAAATTTAATATAAAAGAAAACAAATATAAAATATACAGTGGTGATATCACAGTAGAAGTAACATTAATTATGTATGCATACCGAGTATATGAAGGTATGCATACAGTGCGGCCTATTTTAACAGATCCGCACGGATAGCTCTCGCCATCCCAAATCCGTCTCGTCGTACTAACACGAGAAGAAAAATAATAAGAAAATTAGTATATATAATAATAAAACTGGTTCATCAGGCGCCCCCAGCAATAGCTGGGATGGCATGACGGTAATAAAGACATATTCGCTGCGGCGTGTTGTGTACTTACACTGCACTCAGTGTGTTTACAACACAGGAATCCCCGGCGATTATTTTGCTGAGACACAGCTAGGCAATAATTTGCGTAGCTGTGTTGGATGACCGTAGTCAGCCACGGGATGGGGTTTCGATTTTGAAAACATATATAATAAAAAGAAAAGTATTTCAAAAATAAAAATATAATAGTTCTATCTTCCGTACATCTAGTCACACATTCTGCTGCATCCACGACAATAATGTCCACAAACGTCTGCTGAAAAATTTCACCAGTCAGTTTGGGTCCCACGACTCGAACTTGACAGCCATGGCGGTTGGTCTTCTAATGCTGATATTACGTTATCTATATTAATAATGTTCACGACATTCAGGTTTAATTAAGCTGCGGATAAGTTAGCAGATGCACTAGTCGTGACGATGATGGGTGAAGTCCTGATGGTTGCTGGTTCCGAAGTTGCTGTCATCACGGTGGTGGTGGCGGTGGTGGTAGTGGTGCTTTCTGGTGGTCGGCTGAATGATGCGGAGATATTTTATATTATATTTGCGGATATTTTCCGAATTTTTACAGCCCGAATAAGTCTACTCGCAGATGTTCTAGGTACCGCTCGGATCTCGGGCTGATGGGCTAGGCATCGTTTCCCGGAGTATGGTCTGTCCAGCGCGGTAGCTTTTCTGATGGCAGGATCTACTGGGACGATGCTGCTGCACGTGGATGTCGGACTGCTGGCATGCGGTGCGGGAGTGGTGATGGAGGCTTCCGTGAGACTTATCTCCTCGTCGATAACTAAACTGAGCGGAGATATTGAACTGTCTGAAATGTCCTGTAACACTGGATCACGAATTGTCACAGGCGTTGTTATCACTACCGAAATTGGCTGACCAATCACGGATGCGGATGTTGTTGCGGTGGTGAGTGTTGTTGGTGTGGTCACTGCGGGTGTTGCAGGTGCGGATGTTGCAGTTGGTTTCAATGCTAATGCTGTGGGTACTGCCGGTGCTGTCTTTGCGGGTGCTACCGATGCTGTGGTGATGGTTGCTGGAATGCTGGAGCTGACTGGCTGTGTTGCTGATGCGCATGCTGACGCTACTTGCAGAAAATCATGGTATCGTTTAGTTTTGGCCACATTTCTGGTCGGAATTACTACAATTGGAATTAAAAGATAATGCGTGTGTTACACTGTACCGCGTGGCAGAATATAAGTACTTGCAGTCCGCACAGTATGCTCCCTGAAGTAAATGATCGTGATTGATGTGACACTTCAAGTCCGAATTTCTGGAAAATGCACGCTTGCATGGCTGTCCGTCATATGAGGTTGAAGTACACAGATGTTTCTTGCCGATGTTCGCAGGTGCCAATTCTTCCAAGGTGTCGGACAAGGCGAGGTCTTTCGCAAGCGACATACTATTCCCGCATGATGGTTATATGCGGAACTGAATGTACCTAACTAAATTTTTCCTAACTTTCATAATACTCTCCTGGCCAATTATAACATAAAATAATAATAATAATAAGACGAAAACAGCAGAATTTGGTTTGCGACACGAAAATGGCCTAATGCCAGATCTTCCCTAGTGTCAAGTTTGGAGGGAAGATGAAGTTTCAATGCGCGCTTTCCTCCTTTTATAATTTTTGGTGACATTACAGGAGGGCAGAGGACCATGCCCGAAAGTTTCAGAGTGAGCTCGTCCTTCCATGTAAGGAATTATTTGACTTGCGTTCTCCTGGAGTCTGATCATATATTCCCTTCATAAGAAGAAGGTATATATATATATATATATATGAGAAGGTAGGATAGCCGTTTATCGTGTCTCCTATCAACATTAAAATCTGGAACTATTTATTCCTGTGGACGCTCACCTTTTAATTAGCATGATGCGGTTTTTCAAGTTGGATGCTTATAATCTCGCCTGCTCAAATTTCAGGCTCGAATGCCCTATAGGGTGGGGGAGAGCGCGATGACGTCAGCGGCTATGGCCCTGACTTGCCACCTCTCACCTCCTGCATCACGCTTTTGGTAGATCATGGGAGGGCGGTTCTTTTGTTTATAGCCTTTGATCCAATTTGCCAAAGGGATGATCACGTGATTCTTTTTTTTGAAAGCACGTGGTTGATCAGAAACTTAGGCAATTTGTATATATGTGGAGATTGATGCTGTTGACTGTACGTATTTGATGCGAAAAATGGAAATAAATATTTTCCTTATTCTGTTCCTTAGAACAGCATCCCTTTTATGCGCGTGATCTTTCACATGCACCGCCTCTTGTGTATAGTAGGTTTATTCCAGCCCGTGTTGATTGGTGGCTGGAATATGTAGGTAAGAGAATATTTGAAATTCTCCACGGTGTTATACTGTACGTTTTGATACTGCTTCATCATCCCGCGCACTAACGATTTGTATATGTGGTAGAACAGTCATGTTCTTAATCAAAATTAGGACAGTATAGCTGATGGTAATTTATTGTTTGGTTTAAACAGCTCCATGTATTGCGGATTCCAAGTCTACTGACCCCGCCAAGCTGGACTGTATTTACCGGGTGGGTGGACTGACAAGCTTCCTCCTCTATGGGTAGGACTAGTTTCACCTCACCTAGACCAAACTTAATTATCACGGTACAGCTCAGAAAGTGCGTGCAACAGTTTACAATTTTACAATTCCGTCGTATGGCGATTGTGATACAGTCATCCTGAGCGTATGTGTCTCTGTCATGTTGGTGAATTTGATTGATAAGCGTGACTGTTTATCTGTGGATGAATCTTGCGCTGTCGTGAAGTGTGAACGTTTTTATTGCAGTAGGCGGGGTTACTGCGATGCTTGTCGTGTCAACTTTATCGGACATGATGTGTTTCACTCTGTAATGGCCAAGTCCTAAGACGGGACAGAGTTACTTTAGAGCGTGAATGACCATGATGGGTGCTGTCATACTTGAATCAGACCATTATCACATTTCTGTTCGGTGGCAAAATCCTACTTGATACCGATGACGGACTGCGGGCATCTTGCTCTCTTAATAATATTGACTGTTATTACATGTGATTGAAGTGTCTTTGTTTAGCTGATTGCATACGACGTTTCCGGGGGTGGGTGGATGGGGGGGGGCCGGGGGATTTACCCCTTAGCGCGTACTGCTGCAATGTTGTCCCTTCTTTCCGTATGATCGGTTTTCCTCACACCGGATAAGGGGGTGCTTGCGGGAAAGGTTGGTTTGTGCTGATGATGGTGGTGTTCTGTTGTAGGGAAGTCGGGGTTGCTGTATGATGCTGGCGTAGTATGAGATCCAGTTTCCATGCTGGGCAATGCTGATTCTGTCGCTGTTGTGGAAAAGTCGGATTGCGAGGGTTACGAAATCCCTGCATTCGTGCGGTAGGGAATGTTGCGGGGGAAAGGTGTCGCTAACTTTTCCGGTTATAAAAGTTAGGTGTGTGCTACCCATGTTGTTGGTGATGTTGAATGTCTCCGCTATACTGTCTATGTAATCGCGCATGTATGTGGTGTTCGCGCCATGAAGAAATGATGTATCCAGCCTTGAGGGCAAGTGTGTTCTGTATGCTCCTGGCTTTCTGTGTCTTGGTGTGATGTTCTGACTGCTCACGGGGGGCTTAGTAGGGCAGTTGCGGGCGGGGATGCCCTTTGGATGGGGATGGTCATGCCCCATTACACGATGGTTGGTACTCTGTCATAGTTTCTAAGTACTGGGAATATTCGAGCCGAGAGTCTGCTGAACAGGCTGCTTCCCTGCCCACCACCAGCGGAGATGATAGGGTGCGGGATGCCACCTCCTCTGTAACAGCTGACTCTCATATCTGAAGATGTACAGTCAACAGACGACGAGTGGAGTGTGAACTGGATGGAATGTGTGATATCCGAACTTGGTGCGGGGATGAGGGACGCCAGTTGGAATGGGGGTGGTGGTGCTAATGGATGGGGTGCACTTTGGAATGGTCCGGCGTTTTTATGACATGGAATGCACTTAGTTGTGAGGTTTACCTGTTCTCTGCAACAAGCCAAGGCCTCATCAAGCCTCTTCACTTCCATGCTATTTATTACATGTTCCACCCCCACAGGAAGCATGACCCTTGGCAGTCTTAGCTTTCGCTTGCGGTAACTCTATAACTGGGGCAATAGCATGAAGTGGGTGGGAATGGGAAGAAGTCAGCGGAACAACTTCTCCGTCCTTCCCTTTGGACAGCACAAATGAGAAAGTCTTCAGATACGACTTCCCAGATCGTGTAGACCCGCTCTGAGGAGGGAGAGGGCGAGTACGTATTTCGTCATCGTCCTCAGCATTAGTCATATGTTCGCCAACTCCTGGCTTGTTATGAGAGTAGTCGAACTGGCATGTCTGGAATACCTGTCTCCATAAAGACATTGTAGCTCGCGGGGGTAGTGTCGGGCCATTCCGGTGTCTGATGTCGACTCGCCTTGCCGCAAGTGCACGATGAATGATGATGCTGGTTAGCTTCCGTTCTCTGGGTGATGGATCCTGTACGATACTGCCCTATGGGTAACAAAGACTGACTCCTAAGGCCGGTGGAACTCAATCGTGCCAGTGGGGCCGTGCGACCATCGTCGCGAACATTAAACACAACAGTCTCATCCCAAGAGTTTGCGTCACCAGGATGCCTGTCCATAACAATTTCGTGATCTATGGACTTACAAGATTTGATTGGTGACTTAATTAAACTAAGTCTATACAATAGTTTTACCTAAACAGACCGTCAAGTATGCTAGATAAAAATAATGAGCATACAAAAATACAAGCCATAGAGACGCCCTGATGACCTTTTAAACGTGGGGCTCCCGGAGGTACCACACAGACTCGTGGGTCCGCAGAGGTATCCCCACAAGGGAGGCTCCCGTACATGAGGCTTAACCAATTAACTTAATATAAGCTATTATACCTCTAAGCTGAAAGGAAGGAAAATTATCTTTGTAATGATGAAAAAGCATGTGCCTCATGCGGGCACTACTCCTAGTGCTAGTTTGGGTGAGGAGTATTATCCTCGCGTGGACCGTCGTCGCTGAATCCTTGCGAGAGGCAAGTGTCTCGCGCGGGCCCCCGTCACGGGAAACTGTCGCCACTGCTTAAAGCGGGAGAAGAGTGCTAGTAAAAAAGGGCCCACTCTAATATTTAACCAAAATGCTGGAAAGAAAAGACCATACCTAGTGAGTTTATGACTATAAGGTTGCGTGCTGGTTTACGTGAAGACGGGACGAATGATTCCCGAAGGATTCCCACGTCACCGTCTTATGTAATTCTCAGTATGCTGAATTAGTAGTTGCCGCTTTTATTTATGCAGGACTTATTCTATGCTTACCATAATATTTAGTTTTTAGAGACAAGAATTATTTTAGGCCGCAAATGGCTGGCGTCTACCTAGATTTTGGATACAGCTGTCATTGAGAACAGATGCCCTAAGACATCAATACTGAAGACAGCGTGCATACATGTTACTTAGTAAGATCCCCGAATTGGATAAGAATCCGGACATCTCGCTCCGTAACCACATAAAATGTCACAGGACATTGGTTACTTTTCACGAAAGCATTTTTAGGCAACTGATCTATCGTTATGGTGGGGTTAAGAGAGATGAATACCCTCCATAAATGTCCTTCCCGTGAGGGCGTGGCAGATCTGAATATCATGCCCAGACATTGTTACAGAATTCGGTGGGGATGCACATCTCGCCCGTCACCAGGTCCTATGGGACTAACCTTTTAACCTGTCGTTAGGTTTAAACACAAGTGGCCCAGCTATGCACTGCGGTGCGGGAGGATTATTCAGCAGACTAAAGAAAATAATAATTAAGACATGTTTTCGCAGTGCTTTCCTACATTGTCAAAGGTGCTAACTACTGAGTATCCGAAGATACCTGGGAAATGTGTGTGACACCACACCTTGGCCATCACCGCTCAGAAACCCCAATAGTTTCCCAGGGTCAGATCAGGCCATGGTGCGGATAGGGACATCCAAACAATTAGGAAGCCATAAGGCTTAGTGGAACATGAAGAGAGACAATAATTTAGAAACATAAGGCCCTTTAGGTATGTTGGCCAATCGTACCCAACCTTGCCGGAGTGCGGGGCTAAATTTTTGCAACTACCGGAAAAGAGGCGTACACTACGTGGCTCCTAATGAAGAGATTGTCTCTAATCATATTAAACCTATCCTATCGAGCTGAATAGAAAAGGTTTTTAGTCGGTAGCATGCCGGGCTAAACAGAGTTATAGCACAGACAGCGAGCTCAGTGAAAAGTTGTTGGTGCTGCATATATAAATGTTGCTGTATAGTGTTGCCTACATGCACTGCAGTCCTATATGTTCTACAGTTAAACAAAACATATGAACTGATGGCCACTGGCCATATATATAAACTAACCAGAACAATCAATACAGTGTGAAATGATCAGAATAATATATCTATGGTATAGGTTAAGGAACCTATTACGGTGCGGTTAGTGAAAACACCTTACAGAAAATAAGAATAACTATAAATAAATACAGAAATTATAACTAGCGGTCCTAAGACCATTACGGTACCTTTCAGTCATCGGGACCGTTTATACAGATACGATATAATTATCAAAAATGTAATTAACGGAATAATTAAAATGTCAAGCATAGTTACTTGAATAATTGGTAGCCATTCTTAAGTCTGGTCTATTGTGTTACTGAAATTGATACATCACTCTTAGGTTGACGTGAGTTGATGCATTCCCTGGAAGTTGGATAGTTTCCGCAGGCTGGTTCCCGCAAACAGGATTCCCGCAAGCAGCTCATGGCGGGAGCGGATCGAACTCAGGACTGTAATCACAATATAAAATGTCTAACGAGTAGTCAGCAAGAGATACAATAACATTACTGCTGTGACGAAAGTTCCCATCGATGGTATGGATTGAAGTTGACAACAACACGATCATAAGCAGGGGTTGTTTAATGCGGATGAAGATATATAACTAAACTTAACGGTGCGGGGTACGTCAACCAGCTCTGAAGACGTACCGGGCAAAGTTTACTTGCTGTGGTAAAAAAGTTTAGATAAACCTGCACGACATCAGTGCGGGGACGGTTAAATAACCACTTTTTGGCATGGCTGGCAGATCTGGCGAATCATCCACCAAAGAACATCGCTTCCTCTACATCTGTAGAATCACATTTTCAGGCCAGGAAAGTCCTCAGCGCAGGTTTGTGTTCCGAATTAGCTCTTGATATATTCCTGAACAATGTCTACAAAGTTCCAAAAATGCTCTCGCAGGCAACAGGAGTTACAAAATTGCTTTAGTGTGGTGGGTTGGGTTACTGCTGGCTACGGGAGAGAAACTGACAGAAGGCGAAGTGATCTGCGTAAAGCCTGTTGTGCTGATCGTAGCTGACACAGGTCCAACCTATTCGGCCCCTGGCCGAGGATGCTCTCGAGCTCTGGATCTTGTCTCCTTTTATACTACTCGTGATGTCACAGGCGCAGGCTCTAACCAATCATCGGTCGAGCAACAGCCAATCAGCGCGTAGCTAATAATAACGCAGTCGAATGTTCTAGAACATTCTAGAAGTTCTGCGTACACGTGGTTATGACATCACGGCAATATTTTGAAGATACTCAAAAGGGGTTTTCCATGGATAACTCAGCCATTTCTTAACCGATTTCTTTACAGATTTGGAAAGCCCGTCGAATTCTGGTCCTGATTAATGCCAGATTCGGTGGGATTAAAAAAGGATTACATTGTACCGTCTCGGTACACTAAAAGCGTCATCCCATCTTGGTCATAAACTATGCGCTCTGTCAAAACTAGCATCCAAGCATGCGCATGCGCACTATGCGTTTTAACGAACTTAGTGGTTTTTATAACGCGATCTCTCTCATAGGCTCATATACGCTTATGGCTCTACCCAGGGCGGCGTGTTCAGAGAACGAATCCAGGATGGGCGGTGCGTATCCAGCTTGGCTGGTGCGGCCGGTACCGGTCCGGTTGATCCGAACTACACCATCTGTCTGGGTACCGGTGCTACATGGAATGCCCAGTCCGAGCTCTGGTACTGGGTCGTCACTAACACAAGGTTTACGTTGATCGAAGTGGATGACTGAGGTCAGGCCATCCGAGGCACGGATGTGGTAGGTCACGTCCAACTTCTTAACTACTACCACATTTGGGTCTTTCCAATCGTAACTCAGTTTACTCAGCACGTTTGCAGAACGTCGTGAATCGTGAACCCAAACCATTTTTTCCACCTCATACTGGTCTTCATGCACTCCCCGGTCATGCCACGTTTTCTGACGTGGGCGTGCAGTGGATAATGTTGCTCTCACTAGCTCATGGGACTGTTCTACCCATTGCCGCATGAGCTCTACGTAGAGAGATGGTGAATTTTTCTCTCCTGGAATCCTGGGCATGGCCAGATCCAGGGGTAAGGCTAATTCATGGCCTAACATTAACCGAGCAGGGGTATAACCCGTGCTGGAATGTGTCGAGGTGCGGTATGTCATGAGCACATATCGGAGTCATATATCCCAATCACGACAATCAAGGTGTGATTTCTTAGTCATCATCTCAGCCAAGGTGCGGTTGAACCTCTCTACCATCCCATCACTCCTCGGATGATAGGGCGTTGTGCGTGTTTTGACTATGTGGAATAATTTGCAGAGCTCGGAAATTAGCCGGCTCTCAAAATTACTTCCTTGGTCAGAGTGCAATTCATAGGGCATACCGAAATGGCAGAACACATTGCTAGTCAGGACCTCCGCTACTGTGGATGCCTCTTGGTCCGGCAAAGCGAATGCTTCTACCCACTTCTACCCGTAAAATAATCTTGCAATACGAGGATGTACTTGTTTCCTTCATCCGTCAGATTCAAGGGTCTGAGCACATCAATAGCCACTAGCTCCCATGGTGCACCGACAGTTTTAACTTGTCACTATACACCCTTTGGCTTTTCCGGTGTGCGGTCTGTCTCCGTCACAGGATGTCGCTCAGCGCTTCACACATGAATGCAGCCTAGGCTAGGTGCCTTTCCCGTGTGTAAGATTGAGGCCCATGCCCATAGGAAACATGATTGAGGACATGGCCCATGGGACACTAGTCTAACATGAGGTCGAGAACCATCCCCATAAAAACATGATTGAGAAACATAGTCGACGATCCTTTCATGTGATGCCTCTTTCACGCATATACCCTCCCGTTTCCCAAAGAATCACTGTTCATGATCTCTGATCATGGGACGCATGGCTTGCAATACGAACACTTACCATGGCCTGACTGTACATTGAGCCATCTTGATCACACCCAGGAAAGGGTCTATGTACTGATATGATCAAGATGACCAGCCAGTGACCCAGTCAATAGCGATCACTGTCTGAGCTCACACTCAGGGGCAACCAACGGTCTGATCCATATCTATCTGCCAACAGAATACAAACTTTGACCGTTTTCCCTAGCCTTGCCTGCAGGTCATCTCTAGCAAACACAGTGAACGTATAGTCTGCTAGAGATGTCCCAGGTGTGGACTATCATCCACGCACCATGCATGTCTACTTGCTGAGATAGGGGAACCTCCCTTTCCAAAATCTCAGTAGCCCGAACAATGTGCTGACTAGACGGTACCACAGTAGGATGTTAACGCATCCTTCATCAGACATGGAGGCCTTCAGTATCTCCTCTGCACTATAAAACAAGATTTATCTTTGCCCCCGGACTCTCGTGAGCCTTTTTCCGCCTATTAATGGAGACCCCTTGAGGAGCCTATCACTCTTGGTCTCTGTTTTGTGTAGAGTATGCAAACCGTACCCCAGTACCTGCTCCGTTCCATCATCTATGACCTGAGATAGAACTGCACCTATCGCATAAGCAGAGGCATCAGTGTCTAAGATGAAATCGAGGTTATGGCTAGGATGAGTAAGAATTGATGTGGTTGTCAAATGTTCTTTCAGCACCCTGAAGGAATCTTCACATTCACTTGTCCACTCGGTGATCTGGAATAATGGTGATGCAATCTCACTAAAGAGATGGATGTATCGACGATAGTACTGGCAGAGACTGAGGTGCCGGTGACTGAAGTGGTGGTTTGCCACTCCACTACTGCTTTAGTTTTTTAAGGTTGAGTAGCTACTCCATCCGCGGATATGACGTTTCCCAGGAACTCGACGCTCTGTCTGAAAAGATGACACTTCTTGGGTTTGAGCTTGAGTTTGGCGGTATGGGACCACATTAAGATCGTGTCCAAGTTGGACAAAGTCTGCTCAAACGAAGAGCCAAAGACGATTACATCGTCGATATATCAGAGACAGATCTCCCATTGCAGAGTAGTCAATACCTGCTCAATGAGATGCTCGAATGTTCCAGGAGCATTGCACAAGCCACAGAGCATCTTGCAGAGTTGGAAAAGACCGTCTCGACATATGAATGCGGTCATCTCCTGGTCAGTCTCATCCATGGCTACCTGCCAGTACCCACTAGCCAAGTCAAGGGTACAAAACCACTTGGCTCCGGACAAGGAATCTAAGGCCTGATCTATTTGAGGTAACAGATACGTGTCCTTGATGCTGAGATCATTAAGGCAGCAGTAGTTGATACAAAATCGCAAAGATCCACCCTTTTATCCTGCTAGTACAATGGGATTGGCCCAGGGGTATGCTGATGGCTCTATTATGCCTGTCCTCAACACGTCCTTCACTTGCTGATGTGCTTCCACCTCCTTATGAATAGGAAGACGTCGTATGGGTTATCGAAAGGGTCGGTTGTTTCCTGTGTCAATGGAGTGTCGTATAAGATCAGTTTCTCCCAGATCCATGTCTCCACCCAAGAAACTTTCGTGATACTTATATAATAGTTTCCGCATGTCACGTTTGTGAGATTGCACCAATTCAACTGTGGCATGCAAATATATGTCATGCAAATGTTCCGGTAAATCATCAGAAGATTTTGCTGGTGTAGGTGCAGTAGGGGGTGTCTCCAGGGATATCACATCCACCAGATGGTCACAACGAATGCCTGGTGCTAGAGTTATTGGGTCCGTTGTGCCACTGAATACCCGAAATGGTATGCGATCACTATTGGTGGTGTCACGATCATCCGATGACTGGCGCATTGTGAGGTGATCATGTAGTCTGGGTCATGTTCCAGCATGTGTGCGTGCGTGCGTACGTGCGTGCGTGCGTACGTGCGTGCGTGCGTGCGTGCGTGCGTGCGTGCGTGCGTGCGTGCGTGTGTGCGTGCGTGCGTGCGTGCGTGCGTGCGTGCTGTTTCCTAACTATGGTGTGGTGGCCCATAGGATTTCCTCTTGTCCCGGCTCAACTGTGGCTGTAGATGGCAAAATTACTGCACTGGTATCGTACATTGATGATTCCGATCCAAGGGGTATGCGTCGGCCGTGTAGGTCTAATTCCTGTTGTTTGCAATGTATGGTGGCTTCGCTGGCACTGAGGAAGTCAAAACCCAGCAGGACATCATTTTGAATAGAGGCAATGACAACTCGCTGTGTGAATAGCAATACCTCTATCTGTATTACGAGGTTTACAGTACCAGCCACAGGAACATCGGCTCTGGTAGTTGTTTGTAAAAATTTGTTTGTAGGCCTAAGGGGTGGCTTTTTATGAGGTGGGATGCTCTCATACAAGCGCTTGTTGAAAACGGTGATGGAAGCCCCCAGTGTCCACGGTGGCACTGGTTGAAACACCACGAAACAGGCAAGCACACTTGTATATTACTTATAAGAGTTTCCAATGATACTGCCTGAGGAATTTCTTTTGGTGCAGTATCATCCTGTATGTAGTCGACCTGTTTCAGAATGGCTTCCGTAAGTGTAACTGGTGGCTGAGTGAGGAAGGGATCAACCCGTCGTCGCCGCTGCTGTGGCGATGCCGGATCTGGGGCTAGCAATAGCGGTGTCGTTGATGCTGGTGTGTTGTGGTGTGAATTAGTGTAAACAACAGTCTGGACAGGACTAGCGCGGTCACGAATAAGGGCTACCTGTGCTAGTCACTTCGGACAATGCATCACAGGATGTTTAGGTGATGCGTGATAGAAACAGCAACGGTGCCATTGTTTGTTCTGTCTTTTGTGATGATTTCTTTTGTGAATCCATGATGTGGAATGCTGATCGCTGTCCATGTCATTATTACTGCTGTTGGATGCGGTGGGTGATGCCGTTAGGGATTGTGAGTTGCATACCACCAGAGGGCACTGGGTGTTAAGTGCTTTGGTGGCTGGTCTAGGTGCTTGTATAAACATTGTTTCAGTGAAGGTGCTACAACCCACCACTGCCGTTTTACATAGGAAAGAAGGTTTGTAAAAAAAACGGGGTTTGCGGGGTCACAACCTCTCGCAGAGGGAGATGTCGGTGTCATGGATGCAGTGTGCATCATTGGTACCGACGTATATTAAGCCGGGTGTGTATGGTTACGTACTGTTACGGAAGTGTGATTTGTAGTGTTGGCCACCTGACGTTGTCGTCTGGAGGGCGCAGTTGAGCCGGGTTGTGAGAGTGGGCACCGAAGTGACTCTAAAATCAGTGCCCATTCTAGTTTAACGAGGACTCGGGTTGCAGTGTATGTCGGTCAGCGGTTGGCATTGTAGATGTAGGCTGATTTGGACATCGGCCCAGCTGACCACATCCATAACAGGTGTTTGGTGGCTGTGTATGTGTTACAGTACTTGTGGCTGGTCGTGTTGTCGACTGTGTTGTGACGGTGGTGCTAAGCGTGCTGACTAAATTGGTGAGTGCGGAGATCTGTTTAGTAATCTCTTCCAGCCTATCATGCATGTTTTGTCTATTGTTATTGTTGTGCTGGTTCCCGCATCCGGGGGCATTGTTGTGGCCTCTTTGATGGGACTAGCCACGCCCTCTTCCTCTAGGCACGTGATTGTGACTGGTGGGGTGTTCTAATTGTGTGGTGTGTGGGTCTGTTGCTGATGCAGATGCAGGTGCAGATGTGGTGTCGGCGGCGATTAGAAGGTCTGCATCGTTCACTGCATTTATTGGATGCAGTTCGCGGTGATTGGCTTTTTCCCGCTCCAATAAATTCTCGATTCAGACAGCAGTCGCCGTTAGCGTCTGTAGACTACCATGTTCGATGAAAAATAGTTTTTCCTTGAGGGTGGGCTCACCGCAAAATGCGTCGATGGAGGTGTCTAGATGTAGATGCATGACTCCCTCGTGATTAGTGCTGGGGTAGGCACGCATAACTAGTCGCCGTATACGACTTGTCAATTCCAGCAAGGTCTCTCCAGCTCATCTACGCAAGTTTTTAAGCTGAAGACGACTTGTTTCTCCAAGGGCGGTGTCTCCAAATCTCTCCAACAACACATTTTCCAGTTCCGTGTACGTTGGAGATGAGTCTGATCCCAAATCTGCCAGGACTTGAAGTGCTTTTCCCAACGGTTTTGCAGCCTGATACTCTCCCACTTGCTGATCCGTCCACCGGTTAGTGCAGCTAATAATTTCAAATTGGCCCTTATAATTGGTCCAATCATTCTCCACACTGAAGTCAGGAGGGAGAAAGACTCAGCCAAGGCCATGCTACGGCGTTATAGGTGCGAATCCTGGTCAGTGCAGGGGAGAATGGAGTAAACGCGGATGCTGGTATGCGTGTTGGTGTTGGTGTTGGTGGTTGTTCCCGTTGTGGTTCCCGCTGATACCGCATCTGTGATGGTGACTCCCGATGATAATGTTGAGCATGATATGCCAGTTCCGCCGAATAGCACCCTGTTGCGGGTCCATAGATGGGTGTTGGTGGAGGCATACTGTGTATACGATGTGGATGTTCTGTCAGTCGCTGTGATGCGCGTTCCTCATATGGAGGTGGTCCAGGAGATTGATGGGGGTGTTGCATGCCATGTGATGTGGTTCTTCTGGTATATTGGTAAAAGGAAGGTTCCACATCTCCCGGTTCGTATCGCGGTACAGATGGATAATGCAGCGACGATGTTCGTATTGGAGGAGATGCGGGACATGGTGCATGAGGTGCAGGCCAATGGTCGCCCTGTGATGACGCTGGTGAACGTAATTGTCATGAAGAATTAGTATGCCGCCATAGGGGTCTTTGTCATGGTCGACCGCAATCCGGTAAAGGTGTTGTGTGCCTATCGACGATATCCGACAGTGTGATATATTGAGTACCCACCTAGGAGGCAGCGTGGAATGTTCCCTCGCTGAACGGCGAATACTCGTGTAGAAACGGTGCTGGTTGTTCCACACAGGGGAAATTTCTGGCATAGTCGGTGAGCATGGTGCAGTTCTCCAGTCATATGATGCTACTTACATATCAAGGGAGTGCTGACTGTCTGATGAAGGAGACTGTAACGTGTGTGTGTTGAGTGTAGACATGGGTTCGCTTCTCATTCGAGCCCCCCCCCCCATTCGAGCACACGCACGCACACACACGCACGCACGCACATACACACATACACATACACACGCACGGGGGCACGCACTAAAACACACGGAAACACGTGGGCACACTCACACATAAACTCAGCCTAGTGAACCTTTGGCTTTTGTTTAAAATACATGGTACAACTGTTAACATAATTTGCAGAAAAGTTAACAATCCAATCAATAAAATGCATGTCAAAATATGCTCTTATTGAACATTTTGCATTTTTAAAAGACCAGAGCTAGAATTTCCTGATTCGTTGACATGTTCAATTTCTATTCTCTACATCTTTATACATATATATGATGGTTACGTAATGGCTTGCTAAATGTCCATGTAGGCGCCTACTATAGTATTACTTAAATCTGCAACTGGACCGATCAGTTTGTTCCACCTGTGTATTGCTGACTTTGAGTTCATACATATGCATTGATGCAAGATGAAGGATCAGACAGAACTAACAGGTCTACCAAACTCTCCCCTGATAACGCAGCTTACTGGGCTGATGCTGGCCGGATATCGTGCCGATACGGTGTCGACCCGGCATCGGTTCAGTCATCGTACTAACATACGCCCACTCACGTAGCTACGCTGTTCGAGGCCGTACTTGCAGACCTGTGATTTCTCACTATGTGAAGTTACATTACGCTAGTGGGTTGGAGGTAGCCAATGAGATTTCTGCCTACTTCACGCGATAGGCGAGAGTTCGTCTGGTGACCTAATTTACAATCACAAAAACAACGGCGATCGCGACGTTGTTGATCTGGAAAGACACATTTACAAAAGTGTGCAATAGTTTTGCTCTAAACAAGTTATCTGAGGTACAGAAAATGTGTAGATTGGTTTTCGGTAGGTAACAAATGCCACTAGTTTGGTTTACGCGCATGTGTAAATTTGTCTACTTCCTGATTTCTTATGGAGCAATCTCATTGGCGCAAGTTGACTGCCCCCAGTTCATTAATATGTATGAAGCTTCGTGAACCTAGCACAAACATCAAAGGCGTGCAAGCAAGGTACTCGATACGGGAACGTAGTGGGAGGGCGAGGATCGCGCAATAGGACGATGCGGTTCAGCAAGCTGCGTTATCTGGCCGATCCATTTCTCCGAAATTGGAACATAATGAATAGACTTGACATTTGGTTGGCGACCAGTCTCTGATAACGCAGGTTCCTGGACCCGTACTGGGCCAATACCGGTCCAGTAATATGTATTAACAGATTCAGTTTACCGACTAGTTCATGCTAGGAATCCGATCTAACCACCTGAAAGACCAAACGCAGAGCTTCTCAGTGTCTTTAACTTTCAAAAAGTTTCCGCTGTCGACTTCACGGATGAAGAATGGAGTTCGTCCTTGTCCACACCCCAAGTCAGCCCCCATAACTACTTAAGTGCTTCCACCGCCTTTGCACTCAAACATGCTCCCGACACGACTATAATGCAAACACATGTACTCTAAAGATTGCAAAAAAACCCTTGCAAAACATCCATTCATAATAACGGGTTTTTTCCATTAATATAGAATTAGAGGCCTAATTGTAATATTACAAAGTATCTTTGAAGCAACAACCGTGACAGAGAGACAATAACATCTAGTCGATCCTATCTATATATAGTAGGGCCTATGTCCATAACATGCGAATGAAATTGCCGGATCTGCAATATACATGTGGTCATTAACCGTTTAACACTCATACCGGCCAAAACACGGCTTCTGCAGTATTTGAGAAACGTCCATTTGCAGACCAAGAGAAGATCATTTTTGAAAATTTTCCACTGTAATCACTGGCTCGATAACAGAGCCAGTCATTCCAGTGGTAAATTTTCAAAAATAGCCTCTTGGTCTGCAAATGGACATTTTCTATGAGAAAAATTTAAACCTTCTTAAAAACTTTGAGCGTTAACGGTTTAACATGAATAGGCCCTATACTTGTGTCTTGTGTCTTTGGCCAAGAATTCGATAAATAGGCTATCTTTGATAAAGGAAATATTTATAGACAATAACGTAAGGGTGAAAACTGGACACTGGCATTCTCTTAATCGTCTATCTCTCTTAGTGTAATTTCATTGTATGGTTATCGTCAGTGAATAGGCAGATAACTAACCAATATAAACTGATTGATTTGTAAATGCCATGGCCGTTTGGCCCGTGTTCATCCTGTAGGCGTATGTATTGGCCTAGCCTAGTTGAAGCTTAGGACTACTAGGCCCCTTAAATTATATTGGATATTGTGGAAATAATCCGACTAGGATTTGCCCTGCGATGATTTCAAAAAAGTTAAACATGTTTCAAATTTCATTCAATTGAATTGAGTGTTGAGACTATGACAGTGTTAAATATCGGTTTCCGATACAGATCGGAACATTTCCATCTTCTGAGAGCACGAAATCAATAAACGGACCTTTTTGCGCACCAAACTACCACCCCACCCCCTCCCCCCCCCCCATGCACCCCCCCCCCATCCCTGCATACATAAGATATAGCATAATCCATATACACATTCCTAAGGAAATACAATGCTCTTTTAACCCATTAACTCTCAAATTTGTTCAAGAAAATTTAAATTTTCTCATAGAGAATGTCCATTTGCAGACCAAGAGAAGGGTATTTTTTAAAAGTTTACCACTGGAATGACTGGCTCGGTTATCGAGCCAGTTATTCCAGTGGTACATTTTCAAAGATATTCTTCACTTGTTCTGCAAATGGACATTTCTCACGACATCTGCTGAAGACGTTATTGGCTGGTGTATATATATATAAGTTCAAACTTTGGCAGGTGTTTGACCTGTGATCGATGTATGCCTACGCGTGACGAAATTTCGTATCGGAATTTGAAGTTTTCAAGTGTAAAAAGAATGAATGCATTAATTTACTACACATGAAGTGCTTTAGATTTTACTACATCGATAATTCCTCATCAAGAACTCGGAGAAAATGGGCTCTGCTGCAATGATGCACGCATGCGCAGGAATCTTAACAAGGACTCGTGCACCAAAAAAAACGAATAGGCTATGATTTGCACGAGATATCGAATACTGGATTGACGCAATACAGTCTATGACAGACAATCCAACACGTATGACTATACATGTATGATTCGACACAGTCGGATGATGTTTGATGGTGTAGTACACCTTTCGACAAGTCGAATCATACACGTAAAAAGTTCGTCAGACATCGTAAAACATGTTTGATGAAACAGCCAATCATATGTCAAAATTTATATCACGTGATTTAGTTGGATAGTCTAGCACTGGCTTAACGCAAACTTGATATAGTTGGCGACCAGGCTTCAAAATACGTAATCTATATAGAACCATACAAGGCGAAAACATAAGATGCGTGCACCGCACAATGCACAATGAAGATCGAAGGTTGAAGAAAAACGGTTGCAGCTGAAGTTGTTTAGACGTCATATTCAATGACAGTGCCATTTTACTCCATGATAGAACCAGGATATTCCAACAATATGACAATAATTTGAAAAAATTATTATTTATTAACGTAGAAATTCACTTGCCATGCAAAATTACCGCAGCTATTTCAATAGGTGATACTAATTTCTTCTTCCGCGTCAGCCCGCAGGTCTGACAAGAGCTTTTTAATCCAATGGACCTTTCCAGTTTATCAATCCATCATATGACGTCATAATCAATTACCTGGCGTGCAGGATGACGTCGTAATTAATGATGTCATGAATGACGTGGATAAGTACGTCACGATCGCATAATTGGTGACGGATTAAGCGTTGTTGTACGAATTGTATGTCTTTACTATTTAATAATTATGCTGTTGAATATTTTGAAACTAATTTGACTGGACGTTATTGTTGTTGTCATAGGCAACTACAGGATCCAGTCAAATTAGTCTCAAAATATTTAACAGCTTACACGTATAGTTTTCTGGAAATTGGTAGTCAGGGAGTTCAGGGATCGATCGATCCTAACACAAGCGAGGTGTGGGTGGATCTTTGCTAGAGATGGGCGGGACATAGCTAAAACTGGAAAGGTCAATTTCCCAGAGTAAAACAGGATATATGAGTGTAGCAATCGTAACGAAAAGCATATGTCTGCTAGGGTGAATTCCCTCTCCCAAACGACAGTCAGTTTGCAGAAACTATTGCCGAGATCAGTGAAAGTATTATCACCTTTTGCGCTACTTGTGGGCGTAGAGCTCAATGCATTCTTTGCATAGGCAGGAGGAACACAAGAAACCGCACACGTTCCTGGAAGATCATATCCACAACCTATAGCTATCCAAGGAACAACTCTTCTTTCATGAGAACAACAGGTATCTAGGTCACAGATCGATTATTTCTTCTATGATTCCAGATTGACCCAATGACCCCGTGAAATGCACTACAGATCCAATTCAGGGCCGGTGTAGTATGCGTAATACACCGGATCCAAAAATTTCAGTTTAGTAAATGAGGAGAGTCTAAAAGGGGCTATCCAGTCTCATTGACGGTGATGGGGTTCGGGGGTCAGTCACCAGGGAAAATTCATTCTGAGTGACAAGAATTATTAAATTTTTCTATCGAAGATGTATTAATGTCATGCACAAATCCAGAACATTTTGAAGCCGTGTTCCCAGGAGTGTGATCTCGGTATTTCGATCACCCAGAAAATTTGGGAAATCTGGATGCTCTCTGGGCATGTAGGCTGCTACATTTCTGTCAGTAAAATTGGACCTTCAATTATAGCTATGAAAGTGTTCATTTTTTGCATTTTCATATGAAAACCCCATCTGCATGGCATTGTTATCTGTGCGAGAATGCATACGCGTAGACCGCAATGTATAAACCGTGGTCCTCACTCACTACTTATACCCACGGAGGCCAATATCTGAATAATTATCTTAAATTATAATTTTACGACACACCTTTTGCCGCATGGGGTGGCCCTTCTTTAGTGTCACCAAAATAATTCTTAACATGGGGGGGGGGGTGGGGGTGGGGGTGGGGGTGGGGGTGGGGGTGGTGAAGGCGGCCTGCGTAAAATAGGAGTGCTGAGTTCACGTTGTGTTTAAAAATCAGTAGGGGATGAGGAGGAAATATCCCTTTATCATCACTGGTGTTATCCGACCTTCTGTGACTATGCCTGGAATGTATATTGATCTGAAAATATACAAGTAGTCGTGGCACTACGGTATATTGGCATTGACAGGGAATCGAACTCACAACCGGAGAAAACTCCAAGCATCACAGAGATGGTCACACGGTACATGTGTCATCCTCTGCGTACAACGTGGACGAGTACAATACAGAGGATGACACATGTATATCGCTTGGAGGCCTACTCTCCAGGCGTAGCTGAAATAACAGTGGTAGCGGATGTCCGGCGGAAGAAGCTAATTTAAGTCTATCACTCCTAGATAGCAGTAGCACATATTGGACACTTCCGTAGCATAGTTATTCATATTTAGACTTGTTGAGTTCTAACTTGGTGATGGGAACCGCTAAGCGGAAGGTACCACACACAAGAACTATGTTCAGTCTGCCATAGTTCAGTTCAGTTCACTTTGGATGTCCCGCCTTTTCATTAGGTTGAAACAGTACATAATTTCTGGAGGCTATAAACCAAGGTTTCTCATGTGAATCAATGATAATTGGTGAAGAGGGCCTGATGATCTCAACTTTCATTACCGACACTGTTGGGAATCTGACCCTTGTTAAGGTTTGCGATCCGACACATTCATCGACGAGATACTCGGACAGGTTCTATGTGTCTCTCGGAGAAGTGTTAGACAATGTAATCTCCCCTAGATGTTTGCAATCACTAAGTGAACTCTATATAAGCTGATCCCATAATCAATGTACCGTCCACTAAAGGACCAGACTGCGAGCATCATAATACTGACATTGTGGGTTCAGGAGACACAATTACAAGTTCATCTTTTGAGTATCAGCAGCAGCAACAACAAAAGCAGCAGCAGCAGCAGCAGCAGCAGCAGCAGCAGCAGCAGCAGCAGCAGCAGCAGCAACTACAGCAGCAGCAGCAGCAGCAGCAGCAGCAGCAGAAGCAGCAGCAGCAGCAACAACAACAACAACAACAACAACAACAACAACAACAACAACAACAGCAGTAGCAGCAGCAGCAGATTGGGGGTGGGGTGGGGTGGGGGCGAGCTCGTTCTCATTGAGCAGAAATTATAGTCTTAGTTAACGTATCACTTCGATATTGCTTCGATATTGGACAAATGCTCTTTTACCATGTCTAATCTGTTACACAGACTCCGATTCGGAGACTAGTCGATTTGGGATCCAAACTGGCTTCTTACTTCTTATTAGAACATTAAATAACTCTTTTGGAGAGAAGTGCACTATAGTATCGTAATATTAGTGTGTAACGTCATAGCATAATGGCAATAAATTCCACAGATGCAACTGATAACGTACATATACAAACTGATGAAAAAGTCAAAGAGGACGTGACCTAATCGAGCCCGTCAATTCGGTACTGAGGTCACCATTATGGCCAGATATCAACTATTCGTGCATGACGGCATTAAAATCAGATGTTTGAGCAACAGATTGGATACCTCCATTGATCCAGATACGGTATCAAATATGGCCCATGGATTGACCACAATACGGAATTTCCTTTGAATTACCATCTACAAATGTTTCTCAGGATCTGCATCTGAATCCGGATCCAACCGGTGTTGGGCAAGCACTGACATGCTTAGTTACGACGCCAAGTTTACCTATGTTGAGTTGGTTGGACGCATAGCGGAACCTGATAACGCATGCTACTGTGATGATACTGGGCTAATGCCGGGACTATAATGGCCCGGTATTGGCCCAGTATCGGCACAGTAACATGTGTTTTCAGGGGAGATTACCCTGTCATCCCCATGGTTTCAATCTATTGTTCTAAAAAAAAAACCACTGATCAAGTTGCAGACAATCGCCCTCCCGTTTTTGTCACATTGTAAGAAGTTTTCGGATTTTTTCCTATTTTCCAGATTCCATTTGGATCACACCCACATTTGTGGAATCCTAGTCTATGGCCACATCGTTTCCGGTGTTAAAATTTGACCAAAATTGTTGCCGAGATATCCACATATACAGAATTTAATCCTATCCGGATCTGTATTATTTTATCCGGATCACGGCCGAAATCTGGAAATCATCTTACACGGCAATCACGTTCCTTGGTTGTGTTAAAAGTGAAGCCAAAATCAGTAGTTTCTAAGAAACAGCTCAGAATAAGCTTTTGTGGCTGCCTGGCTGGATGGCTGGCCGCTCGCCCACCCGACCACCCTCCCGCGTGATCGCTCACCCGACGGACCGACCGCCCGACCGACCGATGGTTTATTGAGCTGCTACCCACAGCTAAAAAAGCTTACCCGTATTTTTACCGTGAAATTTAGATTCAGGTTTTATAGTTTCAAACCGATTCCAACACGTGTAAAAAAAGTGGGTGGAGCTTAGCTAGAAATGGGCGGGTCATAACTAGGAATGGATTGCACCATTCCATTTTAATAAGAAGGCTAATTATACACTAATTAGACTCACGCAGCACATGAACACGAGTGTAAAAAAACTACAAAAGTGTGTAACCAGCCTACCTCACAGAACAGGAATTTACCATTGTAGTGGTCTGGTCTCTCCGTTTACCATGTATTTCGCAGTATGAGTTTCCTGGAGAGTGTAACATTTCGCAACGGATCTTTGTTTAAAGTCCTATGTGGGCGGTGTTACAGTCTATAATATCTATTTATAGATACGTTGTCTGAGAAATGACAGATATTATATAGTCCTAAAGAATTCCAACTCTGCATGCAGGCTAGATAGATATTTCGGTCAGTTCAAGATTTTCTGAAATTCGGATGTGAAAACTTTAGTAACTGGTACCTGGAATCCAGTTACTTAACATTCTCTGAGAAGTGGATGAAAACACTTTAAAAACTGGCATCTGGGAGCCAATTACTTAAAACCTTTATTCAAGCTTTTCCCAAAATTGGATGAAAAAACTTTAGTAAC
The DNA here is from genome assembly GCA_034401795.1 of Chaetoderma sp. LZ-2023a. Classification (NCBI taxonomy): domain Eukaryota; kingdom Metazoa; phylum Mollusca; class Caudofoveata; order Chaetodermatida; family Chaetodermatidae; genus Chaetoderma; species Chaetoderma sp. LZ-2023a. Next base: position 155,935,891 of record CM067370.1, on the reverse strand, counting down.
TGGTATCCGGAAGGCAGTTACTTACCTTTTAAAAAAAATTCTGTCACATTTGGATGTGAAAACTGTAGTAACTGGTACATGGGAGCCAGTAACTTAACTTCTTCCTCAATATTTTTTTTGGTGTAGAAACATTCTACAGCTGCAACCAGTCCCACTTCGCTTTTGACCACTGTTTCTTGTCCTCAGTCAAAATAACGCCCATTCTTGAATCTTGATTTGAGTGTACTGAATCTGGCTTTCTTGATGTCACCTATTAGCACTCTTAATAAATTTATGCAACGACATCTTCTCCTGGCGTAATTTTCCCCCGCTCCCTGTAGGGCGAATTCTCTGTGCTTGTGTGTCTTCTGGCATCCTTAACACATGGACAGCCATGGGCCATCTTTGCTGGCCGACTTTTACTGACAGTGACGCTGTATTAGACATATTGTATAGTGGTGCATCGTTGGAAATTATGCTGTCTGGTCATCTTGTGTCCAGTGATGAGTGGGTGAAGCTTAGTCCGGTGATAAGCTATGGATTCGTGGATCAAAGATTCCCTTGATAAAAAGACTACGTTTATTCAATGCAACCTGCGTATTCTTGATGCTGTATAACTGTAACAGCTGGGCATCTCCAAAGGAAGCTCTAGACAACTCGATGCCTGTCACCGCAAACACCTACACACCATCACTGGGCACAGATGACTAGATATCATAATTTCCAATGATGCACTATACAAGATGTGTGATATGTCGCCACTGTCTGTAAAAGTCGCCCAGCAAAGATGGTCCATGTTTGGCCATGTGCTAATAACACCAGAAGATACAGCAGCACAGTGAGCCTTGGAATTTGCCCAACTCGGAGCCAACAAATACAAAGCCAGGAGAGGACGTCATTGCATACATCTGCTAAGCGTGCTACGAGGTGACCTCAAGAAAGCAGGACTCGGTACACTTAAGTCAAGAATGGGCCTCAGGAAGCTAAGGCTTTCGGCTGAGTACAAGACACGCTGAGAAAAAGCGGAGGACTGATTGCAGCTGTAACGATTTTCTACTACTACCGCCGCAGAATACAGTAATCATACATAGCTGGTGAATGCAACGCGATCACTGACGGATCCAAAACCAATGACATGTTCCAAGATCCTTGGTCCGATTAGGAATGCCTAAACCCCAGTATGTGGCCTGTTTGAATTACTCCATGTGTACTAGATTATGGCATGTCTGAAGTTGATACTCTCGGTGGGTAGATATTTTAGTCTCTTGAATGTATATAATATCTACGTTAGTGTTTACAGTCTTCACCTAATGTTTACCTCTTTGATGTTGCAGTCAGACGACGTACATTCTACGTAGCTATTGTAAGCTGACAAGATCGCGTCGTCGAACGCAGTTTCTAGTTTGAACAAGTTTCGTTATAAGCAGAGTTGCCTCCCGCATGCCCTGATGACGTATTTTCCCAACAAAGTTGGTGCTTACGAGGAATCCGGCGTATTAGGTGTCATCTTTTTCCAGTAAACTACTGTCTTAATTAGTTAATTCACCTTTCCAGAGTATCCACCCATCATCTGACCTCGTATGACGACATAATCAGCTCAGCGCGTGTATGATTACGTCACAAAGGGTTCCATATAGACCGTCATCAAATCTCAAAGAGTCCGACACGTTGTATGAATTGTATGTATTTGTAATTCTTTGCTATTTAATAAACATTCTGTTGAATATTTTGAAACTAATTTGACTGGGCGCTGTTGCTGCCTTAGGAAATTGGAAATTGGTAGTCAGGGTGTTCAGAGATCGATCGATCCCAACACGAGCGCGCTGTCCATTACTTAACATTTTCTTTAAAGTATTCTCAAATTCGGTTAAGAAAGTTTTAGTACCCGGTACCTGGCAACCAGTTACTCAAACTTTTCTTCAAAATTTTCTCAAAATCTGGTTGTGAAATCTTTAGTAACCGTTACCTGGGAGCCATTTGTGTCACGTTTTCTTCAAAATTTTCTCAAATTCGAATGAGAAAACTTTAGTAACTGCTATCTCGGAGCCAATTGCTTAACCTTCTCTTCAAAATCTTCTGTAAAAACTTTGGTCATTGGTACCTGGAAGCCAGTTACTTAACCTCTTCTTCAAAATTTGCTCAAATCTTGAAGAAAAACTTAAGTAACTGGCTCCCAGATACCAGTTACCAACGTTTTAAATCCAATTTTGAGAAAATATTGAAAAACAGTTATGTAAGCTGGCTCCAATGTACCAGTTACTAAAGTTTTCATCTTCGAATTTGAGAAAATCTTGAAGAAAAAGTTAAGTAACTTCTCCCACCCCCTCACCCCCAGATACCAGTTACTAAAGTGTTCTATCCGAATTTGAGAAGATGAAAAAAAAGTTACGTGACTGGTTTCCAGATACCAGTTACTAACGTTTTTAATCCAATTTTGAGAAACTATTGTACCAAGAGACGAGTTACTAAAATTTTCACATCCGAATTTGAAAAATATTGAAGAAATAGTTATGTAACTGGCTCCCAGGTACTAGTTTTCGTCCGAATTTGAGAAAATATTGAAGTAAATGTTATGTAATTGCCTCCCCAGGTACCAGTTACTAAAGATTTCATATCCGAATTTTAGAAAATATATTTTTTTCATCTAATGTTTTAGAAAAGATTAGCTAGCTCTCAGAAATCTAGTAACTATTTGGGATCTAGGAACTAGTAACTAACTTTACAATGTTTAATATTCATTTAGGAACTTAGTAACTGACTTCACACCAAAGTTTAGTAACCATTTAGTAACTAGAATCTAGTATCTAACATCCCACCAAATTTTAGTAGCTATTTAGTAACTAGGAACTAGTAACTAACTTAGTGAATATTAAAAAATGGCTATTAACTATACATGCTTGTCGGGGTTTGCATATTTTCTCGTCGATTTCTACTGAACTATCTCTGATTGTAATGTTTTGTTATTGCAGTTCTCTCCATTAAAACGCCCCTGTAAGTAGCAACTCAGGTTATTGGGCCGGTACTTAGCCAATAACGGGCCACGTTAGACCGGTATTTGCCCAATACTAGCCCAGTACCCTGCGTTATTAGGAGGCTTGAACGTGTCTTATGTATAGTGGAAGTTTAGTGGGTTAATTAATAGATGATGGTATTTTTGTCGTCTGTCTATAGAAGATGACGCAATTACCATATCGTGTTATATCCAAGAGTAAATATTGTATGTGGCTCGTGGAATGACGGAAGACTGATGCCTGATGGCACAACATTTAGCAAATAAGCAGACGTTTACTAAATCCCGTAGTCCAGTAGTGCGTGCCGTGGAACGCATAATCATATTTTGAGATTAATATCTGGGAGAAACAACTTTCAGTTAAATTGTTCCCAAAATAGGCAGCTGGATTCTAATTAAGACTGCCAATAAATTATTATCGTCTGCAAATATATATGTCAAATTGCAATGTTATGGGTTAAAGTAATCAACCGTAAGGTCAAGCAGGGTGGAGCATGTATGGGGGAATATAACATTCTCTTAAATTATATCGTAGTAGCCGAGAACGTGAGCGCGTGCGGTTGGAAAACGTGTCGTGTGTTTGTGTCGTCTGCTAGTAGTGGCTTCCTGGACGATGTTTACCTTTGAGATCGATGTGGCCGCTAAAGGGAAAACACATCAAGGATGGTGTGTCTATTTACCCAACATCAACCTGGAGGAAGATGGCGTGTTTGTGTGCGACCGTACCGGTCCCGTCTCCACGGAAACGTTGTTGGTAGACGCTGGCAGACGAGTTTTGGGTCGTCGTCCATGATCATCCAGCAGTAGTGCTCAGGCACTGGACTGTGTGTAACGCACGAATGCCGCGCGATGTCTGTTTAAACACCTCATATATATATGTTCATCTAACATGGGGGAAGCAGACGACTGGAAATGTTAATCTCTGCATAAACAAGCAAAGGAACACACAGGTTATGCCACGTCGGTTGCTGTTTGCCAGGAACAGTGCCGACCTGTATACAATTCATTTCATTCCATTTGCTATTTAATAAGTTGCAATACAAATATTCTTGATAATTATCTTAAAGACAGGTTGACTGAATGTTGGTGCTGCCAAAGGTGCCAGTGATGTTCAGTCAAACAGCTTTCCAAATAGGTAAATAATTTCATTTTAGCTTCATTCGAACCATGTCTCCTTCAGATGAGAACGAAGATGGTTAGTATAGCGGTTTGTGCAAGAATCGCTGACCTCAACGCCGACTCCCTAATCCCTTACGTCCACATCATATTGGCACGTCTGCAAACTAAATTATCTGTTTTACGCCAGCTTGCAAAGTCAGATTAGCAACGAAATACGTCCCCTAATTGCGATCGTCTCCAAATCTAAAGAATGTACGCGCCATGGAATTTCGTTGCACACTTACGGGTGCCCATTGGCAAGTACTTGAAACCAGCAATCCAAACATGGACAAAAAGTGATCACAAAGTGGACACGTTCATACAACCACCCATCAGTAAGTGCCGAACGCGCCCTCCAAAGTGGCCCACGCCATCAGAAATGTACAAATGGCCCTCTAACCACTATTTCAGAAACGGTCAATCAACCATAAAGAAAATGACAGCCAGTCCTCGGTAAACGGGCAAGAACTTCTCCGCAAATACGGCCACGATGACATCTCAAGAAATGGGCAACTGTATAATAGATATTGTGATCATGGCGGTGGTGATGGTGGCGGTGTTGGTGTTCTGCCGCGGAAAGGGATAGAAACTACTTTCAGCTGCAGTCCATTTTCTTTCACTATCTCCACTGTGCCTTGTTTGTTACACTTGGTATCCTAAGCTCATGTATGTTCTTTAGCATATTTCGTGGTCCTAGATTACTTTATAGATCTGATCGTAAAACATTTTTAACAAATTGGTGTTATGCTATGCATACTTGTTGCTACCGAGTAAGTACTGAAAACTCTAATCATTTCTAAGCTTTCTAAAAACGTGCCCAAACATTGGCAATCGCTGTTGCTCTGTGCCTACTCTCACAAATAGTCAGGACCGAACTTAGGGAAGTGCGACAAATGCATTTGCACAGGGCATCCAAATTTCCAGGGCCACAAAAAGTGACAAAAAATTATTTTTGTCTTAGTTTTGGACGCCCTGCATAACTTCAAGTTGCACGCATAGATGCCACGCCTACAGTACAACTCATAAATCAGTCAAAATGTTTCCAAAAGAAAACTATTTTGAACACGATATAAAGAAATGATTTGTTGAATATTTTGAGCATAATTGCATTGGAAGACATTGCTGCCTTAGGCAGCAACGGCTTCCAATCCAATCATGCTAAAAATATTCAACATTATCCTTTTTATTTTGTGTTTGAAATATGTCAAATTATTTCTGGTCTGTACCGTATAAGACTGATGTGGCAAAATCCCGCAGACCTCTGATCTCAGAAGCCCTATCACCATTACAGTCGAAACTGGACCCTAGCCTTCACGCGATCCTAACGACAGTTGCGAGGGCCGAGGGTAAGAATTTCACAAACTTTGCACTGGGACCCCCTCAGTCCTAAGTTCGGTCTCGGAGATAGTGGCGTCGTGTTGAGCCAGTTTGTACAAAGTTGAATTTGAGTTTAGGCTGTGTATTATACGTGATGACACGAAAGTGTTTTCAATGACACGCATCGAGTACGCTCAAGAGACATAGTTTGGAGTTGTTCAGCTGCAACACGCGCATAGGGTTATTTTCGATACATGTGTAACATCTTATTAGTGCATCTTGACTTTAGTATTTTAGAGCCTCGAATCCATAGCCACCAGAAGCACTGGAAAGCCAGAGTATGGCTGGCCATTGTGCCATTGTGCCAATGGCACAACTTCCCCTCCTGCTCCGAAGCTCATTTTAGCATCCCTGTGCTCTCTCCAGTCATTTGATGGCACGGCTCCTAAAGCAACCACAGGCCAACTCTGTGGAAAGCAGTGTTTCCCGTTACGCAAGGATTTGTAATGTCGGCTGAACTGCAGAGTGAGTGGGTGAGAGATACCGATATTGTGTTCTTCCTCCACCCCACAACTCGCCACGATATATTACGGTGTCAATCTTGTTTCTAGTTCCATGTTATGAATTTACCTCCATTTATAAAAAGGCAGTCCAGGTTAACAAATAGTGAAATCGTCAGAGTGTTAGAAGCTCTTATTGTTGCATCTGGTACGTTTAGAGATATGATGTGGTTATCTCCGTCAGATCTAACTATACATGAAGTGAGAGATAATTGTAATATATATATATACTACCATTCCTCCTGTCACTCGCGGGAAGGGACAGTCAGTAGAGAAGAGGTAATATCATACTCGAGGGAATGTCTCAGTGGAATTGGCAGGGGCGTCACCAAGGTGGAGAGGGGTGAGACGATGGGGGGATATGCCCCCAGTAAAATTCTTCAAAAAAACTCAAACTTGTTATGACTTATGAATTCATGTGAATTTTATCTGTCAATTCAATATAATTTTTGGTATATGTGACGCGGTCTATGCATACACATACCGACTGTACAATAAAATTAATTTTTTCAAAAGTTTTATTTGTACCGAGCCAGTGTCATTCTAGTGCCATTAGTAAATGTTCAAAAATACTATTTTGCTTAAGACCATTGCAGAGGCCGTTTAGAGGCAGGTTTTGGCGGACTTGACCATTAAATGGTTACGTTGACACAAGCGTGGTTAAAAGGTGATTCTTTGCTATTGCTTCCGTATGTATATATCTCTGTTATTCTAGCTAGGGCTATATGACGTCATAATTACATACGCCTTATGTTGGCTGACACCATTATCAGAATGACGTTGCTCCGTCACGAATATGTACGAATTGCATGTTTTTATTAATTTAAAATTCAATAAACATTCTGTTGAATATTTTGAAACTAATTTGACTGGGATATGATGCTGCCATAGTAGGTTCCAGTCAAATAGTTTCAAAATGTTCAATAGCTTACCTGTAGAGTTAGGTTTTGAGAATACAGGGCTCGAAGTATATAAATTTATTCCAATACGCGTACAAAAGTGGGCGGAGCGTAACCAGAAATGGGTGGGGCATAGCTAGAAAGATTTTTTGGCAGGAGTTGGACTATATTAACGTGATGGTTTACGCCGTTCCGGGCGGATCCGGGGATTTTTAGGGCAGGATCCATAAATAAAAAAAGCACCAGGGAGGAGGATCCCTGGATCCCCTGGTTTGGCTACCATTGGTCCGGGTGTTTACCCGGACCAATGATAGCCAAACCAGAGGAACCAGGCATCCTCTCCCACCCACCCCACCCCAATCTCCATCCCTGGAAATTTTGAAATCTAGCTGCTCTCAGATGGCGTCTCCTGCATTTCCAGAGGTAAATATGGCTGCCAAATTATTAAATTTTTACTCATTTAATTTTAATTTAGAATTTGGGTGGGTGAGGGTGATCAATTTCTCATTGGTGCATCACAGTTATATTATGGCCGTGACGGTACTAAGAATGGGCCTGATTAACCCCAGCATTCAAAATCCAAGAACAACTAATTTCCAACAGTCACAGATTATTCTTTAGCTTAACCGGGCTCAATGATGCTGCCTTACGCTAGAAGCTATTGCTTCCTGACTGCCCAGGGCAGCAATAGCTTCAGGTCATTCCTTCCCTGGGCGCTTACGTGTATGGTTTGTGTATGGCTTCCAATACAAGGCAGCAACAGATTTCAGTCCAGTTAGTCTAAAAACTACTAACAGATTTCAGTCCCGGAAGTAGTCAGAAAATAAATAAAGACTAACTACTGACGTACGGATGTATAGCACTCGTAATGACTGTGCTGCTACTAGTGAAACAAAACACTTGAAGCGTTGGGAGGAGAAATGGCACGCCTGGAATGGCACGCCAGGCGTGCGTGCGTACGTGCGTGCGTAGCAGGGCCCACGATCAAAGGGTGGGTGCAGGGGATTTGACAGGAAATATGCACGATAGCTTGAGCTATACCCTGATAACGCAGGTTACTGGGCCGGTACCTGGTCATATTGGTGCAGTAGCGGCCCAGTAACCTGCGTTAGCATGGTTGTCATGGTGATAATTAGCCAACGTAAATCCTGTCTAAGATGACTCTAACTTCGTTATTTCATTTCCAATGCAAGAAGCGTGTCAAATGGATGCATTTTAGTGTTGTAAACTCGGGCATGTTCCTATAAATGGCGACTTGGTTCGTGACTGGTTTAGTACGGATTAAGTCATGCGCAAGCTATTTGCGTTCCATAAAGACTGTTTCAACGGAGATTAATATGAAACCTACTGAATGTGATGTACACAATTTGAATTAAAAGCTGAAAGTCGTTGCTGTCCCTTGCTGGCACCAATACTTTCACACAAATTGTTTAAATGAAATTATCCAATTATCAGGACTTCGACTACATATTGCTTATTACGAACAAAGTGTATGAAGTTTAAAATGGAAGGGTTAATTCCCGCGACGTTAAAGGCATGGCACGTGCACTTGGCAACACGGGGACCGGTTAACGTTTGGCGCGAGTTATGGCATCATGTCAGCATCCACTTCCGGTTCCTGGTTCCGGGATTTTAGTGGCGCTTCACTGACAACGAACAATTAATTAATAGCGGTCCGTCAAAATCACGCCCGATCTTTATGGTTCAAAATCCGTTATGAATGTTATGAATGGGCAAGACAGTACAACAGTTTCCAAATATGACCTCGGTTTAAAGGAAACCTCGCCTTATCTTATACTAACCATTTAGGTGATAGAATTTGCCACACATAATCCATCCATATCACTTTTTTTAGCTTTTTATCATGCCGACAACGAAAGATATTCAGGCTTTAGTAAATAATGTTGATACATTTCTACAACCTATGATGACTGTCATGATTTACTTTTCAACAAATCAGAAAGAACATAACGTGTCTGCCTCAGTATGCTCTCAGTCATAGAGGTGTCATCTATCATTTGGTAATGCCGTGTAAAAGCAATTAACTGGAAGTTGTTGCTGTCAACGGCAACAAGAGCTTCCAGTTAAATTGGTTTCAAAATATTCTACAAGATGATTATTATACAATAAAAGATGCAATGCATTGACCTTCACATTACATCACACACTTGGATAAAATGGTGGCACTCACTGTTCAATATTTACGCGGTATTTCAAAGCAGATAATTGTGATACGGATAAGAGAATGATGTGACATGATACGAATGATATGGAATCTACAAACCATAATCTATCAGTGCAATACTTAACATCATTGTCGCCTACGTGCAATACTTAACATCATTGTCGCCTACGTGCAATACTTAACATCATTGTCGCCTACGTGCAATACTTAATATCATTGTCGCCTACGTTTTAGCCACTAAATATAGTTTCTAAGTGGGAGAGGGTTTTCTAATACCGTTGGTTTGCCTATATACCAGGGTCTTTAATCTGGCTGGTGAGATAACACATACGCGTCTTTATAGTTACGGTAATACGTTATTAATATACAACTTACGCTGGGACACTGTCATTGGCTCGTTTACACAGTTGGCCACAATTCACAGTTTGATATTCAAGTCGTGGAGTGGGACCAACTATCCAAAACACCAATTGACCGTGCCCAACGTCAAACTCCAACTGACTGCCGTCCCATGTTCTATTAGAAACATGTGACGTCAGTGACGGTCAGTCCATATTCACACAACTTGGTGACAAACAGTTTCACCTGATCCGTGACAACACATTTAGTATTGACAGTACATATTTATAGATTAAGTATAACATTAAAGTATGGACACAATATATTCGATACTCCTCTTTCATATAAGCCTAGGGTGTATATAATCCGTCGTAATGTGTGTAAGTCAATGGCGGTGTGTGTCACTGTCAATGTATGTTAGTTCACCTGTGTGTTTATCTGTGGGCGTGGCTTGTTAATTTATTCGTGCATGTGATGTGACTGTCCCGTGCGCGCGTGCCTGGGGTCCTCTGTGTTCTCCTTTATGGGCGTGTGTGTTTCTCCGTGTGTGCGAGCGAGCGTGCGTGCGTGCGTGCGTGCGTGCGTGTGTGTGCTGAACCTCTCCCGTCCTCTGTACCATATTAACCCCGGCTTCATCCTGTGAAAAGATAAAACATAGAAACAACGTTATAATTCTTTAGCATCAGGTAATTTTCAGTGAATTCAGCGCAAATACAATCTGTCATCATATGTACCATAGAAATCATAGAAACAATCTTTTAAACAATATTTATACATTAGAACTTCAAAGGAGAACGCCATATCCCGTTACGTTATACTGCTTGACAAAACTTAAATCTACACTGTGTAACGTTTTCAAAAGTATAATTATATCCTCTATAATAGAATTAGACGTATTAATATTCTTTATCTTAAAATGTACTAGCTTATCAAACTTTCTCTTCCTTAGTGGAACGCATGACGTCATAGTTTGAACTAGCTGGTAGAGACTTATAGAGACATAGCACTTTTTCACAATCTATTAGTCCTTAAATATCAAGGTCCCAGCAACTTATTATACAGAAATTTCGATATGTGCTCAACCACAGAATTGTGTGTTTTGTTCAAAACACATATTGCGTGCAATATTATGAAATTCTAGGATACTAGCTAATAATATCTCCGCTTTCCATCAAACTTCATTACTCGTGCATCCCTGATTATGCACTCATTCATTATTACTTATTCATACATTATTACTCCTTCATACTTTAGTATCTATTCATAGTTTATTATTCATTCAGATTTTATTACCCATTCATCACCCCATTTTTAAACGTTTTATGAGAGAATGAATCGGTCAGATGATCATGTCCCCAGGCAAGAACCTGATATATGGTTTCAAGTTGGTAACAGCAACAGGCAAATACATTAAAAGATATTGTTTACAAGTTTCGAGGAACATTTTTCCTGAATAATATTTCCCAAAAGCCTTTTCCTGATGTGACCGAAAACCGGAATCAGCGGAGGTAGTATTGTGTGCACCCAATACTGCCATCCTAGATACCAGGCCATTATGCAAGTAATCTTTGCTTGCATACCAAACCCATGCATATTTCCTGCATGAACCAAGATACAGACATGGTTACATAGGATACTTTAACCATTTCACATTTAGACCATATAATGGACTCATTAATAGTCACTTTGATACAATATACTCACTTTTATCATGGCTTATTCATTACATTATATACATACTATCCTCGCCTCGTGTTTCAATCGTCTCTTGCTTGCTGCCTGTCCTGCAAATTAAAAAAACAAAGAACACACAGCAGAATCATTTTAATCAAATACATCAACATAGGGTTTCTTTTCTTTTCAAGATGGCTGAATATTTGGGTATTCCTCTGCATATAAACAGCACTTGATTATTATCAGATCTAATAAACATATAACTTAAATATGATACACTATGCGATACATATCACCTTTTATTACTGGATACCATGATTTTCATTAGCAGTGCCATGTAATTAAATTACTCTACAATATCATATGCATCTAGAAATAGTATTGATTCATGAGAGATGGTGTGCTTTGGGCATGGGGAGATTTCCTTCAAGAGGAACCTAATTCATTGATTGTAATCTCTTCTTCAGAAAATCTCCTACTGCGGGATTTGTCTGGTGTTGGCCCATTGTTCTGGCAAGGCTGTTAGGTTCTTCATTTATTTGCAGTAATAACTCTATGTCAGTCCATGTAACCTGCCCATTAGTTAATTTCTCTTGTGCTATGCTTGCCAGATCATCCAGATATTTAAGCTTTTTGCTATGCGTATTTAGTGCATTTGCATAAGTGAACTGAGAACATACATTACATTTACATTTGTTTTTGTTATGTTGGCCATATGCCCATCTATCAGTGGATTTATTCTGTGATGAATTGTAGCACTTATCACAATGACACTGCGTTTCCTTGATCATTTGACCTCTGTTTATGTTAATATTGACAATTTGACAATGTATAGCACTCATTACAGTCACAGTATTTATTTGTTTTCCTCTGATCATTTGACCTTTCAACATATTTATTTCTATACTGTGATGAACCATTGTAGTCATTGAGTTGAGCATGTTTATAAGTTTCCTGTTGATTATATGATCTGTTATAATTACCGTCTTGATAATAGGTGTATCGATTTGTGTCCTTCCTTTGTGGCTGTAGATCTCTATTGTTGTGTTCAGCCCTTTCCCTTGCCTTTCTATCCAAATGTACATAATGGTTACGTAGTGAACCTTCACCTAGGTTCCAAATGGGAAGCCATTCTGCGTGTTCGAGCTTACATTTGTAATGTGTGATTCCATTTATTATTGAGGTAGCTACTATTTTGTTGATAGTCTCCATTTTGTCTTGTGGCTTTAGTAGATTCATTATATGCGTTTTTATTGTATTGTACTGTTGTGATTGTGAGTGCATTATGATATTTTGCTGTTGATGATGTTTTTGGAGGTGGACGCTTACGTTTCTTACCCTTTTGTGTTCTGTTTTGTAGTATGCTCGTAATAGGGCTTCTGAAATGTTATCTTGTGGCTCCCATGAATTTGGGAAGTTACCTTGCCATTTGGCCTTAAAGTGGCTCGTGCCTTCAATGAGTTTTGTAGCCAAAATTTGCTCAGCTACATACCAAGTGTTGTCCTTCTTCACTACGTGTTGTTTTTGTGATTTTGGGTTGCAGTCATTTGATCCACTAGTTGACGTCTGTGGATGTTTGTTGGTCTTTTTATTTGTTTTAATTGGTGCCTTATTTCTACCGTTATTTATCCTTGTATCTAATGGTCTACCACTGGCATTCAGTGTAGGTTGGTCTGTGCTAGCATCTACTGTGTTTGGTATCTGGTTGTTCTGTGTTTGTTGGTCAATATGGGTGTCTACTGTGTCTTGTATCTGTTGGTGTGTAGTACCCGTTTGTTGCTGTTCGTTTCTCTGAGGCATGACTACCTCACTATCAGTTTGTTCATGGTTAAGGTCATCTGCTTCTATTAGCTCTAGAGGTATGTTTGTGGGCCTATTCTGTGGGTCTATAAATGGTTTTAATCTGTTTGCGTGGACGCGTGCTTGCACTTGTTTGCTGTCACTGCTTCGCCTAAGCTTGTATGTATAGTTGGTGCCTACATCTACTATATAATATGGCCCTACCCATTTGCAATGAAATTTTGGGGAGAGTCCCACTGGCATTTTTGTGCAGTAGAGCCATACCTGTTGTTCTAAATCAAATATCGGTTCTTTTGTGTTTTTGACACGGTTTTGGTTGTATCTGGTTTGTGCAGCTTTAATGTTCTCTGTTGTTATTTCTTTGGCAATTTTCAATTTATTTGTTAGGCCTCTCATGTATTCTGTGAGGTTGTTAGATGTGTATGTGTGGTCTTCAGGTATTAAGGCTACATCTATGGGCAGACGTGATTCACGCCCATATAGTAGGTAGTATGGTGTGTACATTGTCGATTTCGTTGCATATGATGATCGGTATGCAGACATGATGCTTGGTACTAACTCTAGCCAATTTGTTTGTGCCACATTACAATATTGTCTGAGTGACTGCTCTATCACCGAGTTCATACGTTCGACAGTTGCATTGGTCTGTGGGTGATACGAACTAGTTTGTACCTTTAGAGATCTGAAATACATTGCACATTTCTTGAATAATTTTTGACAGAAAATTTGCTCCTCTATCAGACAACAGGGCGTGTGGAGCACCATGCCTAAATATTATTTCATTGTATACGATCCTAGCAATTTCTGTTGCCTCTTGGGTCTTTAATGGAAAGACTGCACACCATTTTGTGAATGGATCCACTATCAATAATAAATGTTTGAAGCCATCTGTGCTTGTTGGTAGTGGGCCCAAAATATCGATATGAAGCCTCTTAAATGGTCCTTCTACTGGAAGAGGTCGTAATGGAGCTTTTGTAAGGTGATAATTATGTTTAGCTTGTTGGCATGATATACATGATTTACTGTAGTACTATATGTCCTTATACATGCCCCACCAAAAGTGTTTCTGCCTAATATGTTCACGTGTTCTTTGAATCCCTTGGTGACAGCTTTGCAATGAGTCATGATAGGACTTAAGAATATCATCCTGTAAAACATTAGGTACTACTAATTGCCTAATTATTCTATCAGCTCGTTTACCTTTATCTCTTGGATAGTACATATGATACATTATACCATCCGTTATGGTGAACTCCTCACATTCCTGCCTAACTTTTCGAGATTCATTATCATCTTATGGTAGTTCCCTATTCATTAAATAGTTAATGTACGGTTTAAGCTCATTGTCATTCTCTTGATGCTCTTTAATATTTCTGCTCTCAATTGCAAGAATTTCCTCAGTTATCAATAATGGGTCTGTCATGCAATACTATTCATTAGCCATGATCATATTAGTTAATATGTCAAATGTGTTAGTTTGTTTTGTTCGGTGAGTACTATCTTTGGGTGTTGATTCACCATTGTTATACCTATTAATTATATGGATGTAATCATTAATTTTGTTTATATTCTCTAAATGTCTAGACTCTGTCTGCAATTGATTAGTAGTGTAATTTTCTGAATTATTTTTATCTGAATATTGTATTCTAGTAAGTGCATCAGCATTTCCATTGTCAAAACCTTTCTTATATACAATTTTATAGTTGTATTCCTGCAATTCCAGTGTCCAGCATTGTAACTTGGTTGTATGTCCACCAACCGATTTCAGATGTTCTAGTGCTTTATGATCAGTGTAAACTGTGAAATGTCTGGGTGCTACGTATATATGATATTGTTTAAATGCTGTTATAAGTGCGAAACATTGACGTTCTGTAATTGGCCATTTCCTTTCTGTTGCAGTTAACGATCTACCACCATATGCAATAACTACCTCATGTCCATTATCATTCCGTTGGCCTAACACAAAGCCTGCATGATACTCTCATACTCATACTCTGCATGATCTGAAGCATCAGTATGAACAATGAATTCATTATCGAAATCAGGAAATGACAATATTGGCTCAGATGTGAGAATTTTCTTCAAATGATTAAATGCATTCTCACATTCTGTTGTCCACTCAAATTTGGTATCTTTTCTAAGAAGTGCATTTAGAGGAGTGCTATCTTTGAAACACCTTTTACAAATTTTCTATAATAGTTACAGAGACCAAGTTAGGATTTAACTCCTTTGACATCTTTTGGTGTGGGAAAATTAGTGACTATTTTAGATTTATTTTTATCTACTTTAATAGCATCTCTTGACAGTACATGGCCTAGGTATTCAAATGATTTAGTGGTAAAATTATATTTTGATGGTTTCAACCTTAATCCCGCTGCTCTCAATCTATTGAATACACTTTCTAAATCATGCATGTGTGATTCAAAATCCTTGCTAAATATCAGGATATCATCTACATGACCGCAGAAGGACCGCATAAATAAAAGCAGCAACTACCAATACAGTATCCTGGACCTACATAAGATGACAGTGTTGAATTCTCCGGAAATCATCCACCCCATCTTCACATAATACAGCGTGCATCACATTAATTATAATTTCACTAGGTTGACCCACACTACACTTAGCATATGTTTGAACAAGAGAGTGGCCCTTTTTGCCAGCTCTCTTCCTCCGCTTCGGCGTTGAAGGCATTTTCCTGTGACGAAGGGCCGCACGAGGCACTTTCCTCTCGCAACAATAATATTTTTGTTAGGGGTATAATGGTTTATATTAAACTACATAAGTGATCTCGTTATGACCCTCCCTTGCAGGGATACCTCACTGATATATATGGATCAGTGAGTTACCTCTGATGAACCCACGATAACAAGACACCAACTTGGTTCTATGTACTGTATATTTTCTCTCTTGTGCTAACAAACGAGTACCATTGTTTGTGTAGTATATATTTTTCTTAATTATCATGTCTAGGCTCCTAAATTGAGTCATGGACTATCATGCCAGTGAAACAAATAGTTGGGACAGGACGGTGAGATTCAATCTCGGTGGCAATGGTCGCACGGCCCCACTGGAACGTTATCATTCCACCGGCTCTAGAAGTCGGTCTTTGTAATTTTTGGCAATTCACAATACTGGATACATAACCCCGGGAACCATAGCTAACCAGCATCCTGTACATGCGGTGCAATGGACCAGAGCAGTAGGATGGACCAGTGCATACCCCTGCGAGCTACAAGTGGCGCCAGATGTGGGGCTCGAACGAGAAGCGAACCCATGCCATCCCTCAACACACTTGCGTTTCAGTCTCCTTCATTCTACAAACAACAGTCACATGATATGGAAGTAGCATCGTATGATGAGAGAACTGCACACGTGCGCACCGACTATGCTAGAAATTTCCCCGGTGCGGAACAACCAGCGATACAATATGAGTATTCGCCGATCAGTGAGGGGACCTTCCGCAATGCCTCGCAGGTGGGTACTCAATACATCACATTGTGGGATATCCACGATAGGCACCCAACACCTCTGCCAGACTGCAGTCGACCATGACAAAGACCCCTATTGGGGCGCACTAATTCTTCACGACCATTGCGTTCACCCATGTCATCAGAAGGTGAGCAATGGCCCGCTCCTTATGCACCATGTCCCGCATCGCCTCCTATCAGAACGTCGTCGCCTTATTATCCATCTGTACCACGACACGAACTGGGGGATGTGGAACATCCGTTTCAATATTATACCAGAAGAAACACCACATCACACAGCATGCACCACCCCTGTCAGTCTCCTGGACCGCCTCCGTATGAAGAGCGTACATCACAGGCACCTATGGAATATCTGCATCACATACACGAACGCCTCCACCAGACTATATACCTACACCTGTCTATAGACCCACATCAGGGCGGTATTCAGTGGAACCAGCATATCGCGCTCAACATTATCTTTGGGAATCACCTTCATGGACGCGATATGAGTGAGATCAACAACCGGAACAACCACCAACACCACCACCAACACGCAGACCAGCGTCCGCGTTTACACCATTCTCCCCAGCGCCACCGCCCAGATTTGCGCCTATAGTACCATATCATGGCCATGGGCGAGTCATTCTCCCTCCTGAATTCAGTGGGGAGTGACTGGGCCAATTTGGAATCATTAGCCGCACAAACCATTGGATGGATCAACAAATGGGAGAGTATCTAGCTGCAAAGCTGTTGGGCAAGGCATTGCAAGTTCTGGCAGATTTGGGGTCAGACTCCACGCCAACATACACAGAGCTTGAAAACGCGCCATCGAAGAGATTCGGAGACACCACCCTTGGAGAAACGAGTCGTCTGCAGCTAAAAAACGTGCGTAGATGAGCTGGGGAGACTTTGCCGGAGTTAGCAAGTCGTATCTGATGATTTGTTACACGTGCATACCCCAGCACCAATCACGAGGGAGTTATGCATTTTCATCTTGACAACTTCATTGACGCATTAAGTGGCGAGCCCGCCCTAAAGGAAAACAATTATTTCTGATCGAGCATAACAATTTAGTCTTTAACGGCAACTGTAGTAATGGCAATTGCAGTCAAAATCGAGAATTTCTTGGAGCGGGAAAAAGCTAATCGCCGTCAACTACATCCAATTATTGAAGTAAACGATGCACACCTCCCAATCGCCGCCGACACCACATCTGCACCGGCATCCACATCAGCAACAGACCCATGCACCACACAATTGGAACACCCCACCAGTTATAATCATGCACCTAGAGGAAGGGGGCATGGCCAGTCCCATCGAGGAGGCCACAACAACGCCCCTGGATGCAGAAACCAGCACAACAACAGCAATAGACAAAACATGCGCGATAGGTTAGAAGAGATAACTAAACAGATGTACACCACAACCTGAGTCCTCATTAAACTAGAATGGGCACTGATTATAGAGTCACTTCGGGGCCCACTCTCACAACCCGGCTCAACTACGGCCTCCAGACAACAACATCAGGTGGCAAAAACTACAACGCAAAATACTAAATATGCGACAATATACAACCACACCCACCCAGCTTCACCTAAGTCGGAGTCAACCATGCACACTGCATCCGCGGCACTGCCAACATCTCCCTCAGTGAGAGATTGTGACCCTGCAACCTCCGCATCTCACAAACCTTCTTTCTTATGTAAAATGGCAATGGTTGGTTCTAGCACCTCCACTGAAACAACGTTTATACAAGAACCACGACCCACCGCCAAAGCACATAACACATGGTGCCCCTTGGTGGTATGCAACTAACAGGTCCTAACGGCATCACCCACCTCAACTAGCAGCAGTAACAGTGACATGGACAGTGATCAGCATTCGGCATCATGCATCTGCAAGAAGAAGCATCATCCAAAAGGCGGCAAACTGTAGCGCCGCCACTGCTTCTTTTGCGCATCTACTAAACACCCCATGATGCATTGTCAAAAGTGGCTAACACAGCTAGTCCTTATCCACGACTGCACAAGTCCTATCCAGACTGCTGTCTACAAAAATTCACGGTACAGCAGACCAGCATCAACAACACCACTATTGCTACCCCAAGCTCTGTCATCACCTAAGCAATCACAGCAGTAACGACGACGAGTTGGTCCCTTCCTCACTCAGCCACCGATTGCACTCACAGAAGCTATCCAAAAGCAAATGGACTATATACAGGATGATACTGCACCAAAAGAAATCATCCAGGCAGAATCATTGGAAACTCTTCCACAAGCACACCACAAAGTAATATACAAAGGTGCTTGCCTGTTTAGTGACGTTTCTACCAGTGCCACCATAGACACTGGAGCTTCCATCACCGTTTTTAACAAGTGCTTCTATGAGACCATCCCACCTCATAAAAAGACACCCCTTAGGCCTACAAACAGCTGCCCGAGCCGGTATTCCTGTGGCTGGTATGCTAAACCTCGTAATACAGATAGAGGAGATGCAATTCATACAGTGAGTTGTAATTGCCTCTATTCAAAACGATACCCTGCTAAGTTCTAACTTCCTCAGTGCATTTGGAGCTGTCATACATTGCAGACAACAGGAATTACACATACACGACTGATGCATACCCCGTGGACCAAAATCATCACTGTACAACATTTGTGCAGTGATTTTGGCATCTATGGCCACAGTTGAGCCGGGACAAGAGGAAATATTATGGGCTACCGCACCACAGTTAGGAAGCAACACACACACACACGCACGCACGCACGCACGCACGCACGCACACACACAACACACACACGCACGCACGCACGCACGCACGCACGCACACACACACAGCCATGCTGGAACCCGACCCCGATTATATGATCGCCTCACAATGCGCAAATCCCTGGATGATCGTGGACGCCACCAACAAGGATCATATACCATTCAGAGTATTCAATGGCACAGCGGACCCAATAACACTAGTACCGGGAGTTCGTTGTGAACCTCTGGTGGATGTGATATCACTGGAGACATCCCCCTACCGCACCTACACCAGCAACAAATTCTGATGATTTACCGGAACATCTGCATGCCATTTATTTGTGCACCACAGTTGGTTTAACTCAATCTCACAAACGTGACGTACGACAAATATTACATAAGTATTGCGACAGTTTTTCAGGCGAAGACTTGGATCTGGGAGAAACTCACCTCGTGCGACACTCCATCAACAACGGAAATAATCAACCCATTCGACAACCAGTACGACGTCTTCCCATTCACAAGAAGGCGGAGGCACATCAACAAGTAAACGACATGTTGCAGACAGCATCATAGATCCCTCGGCACCCCCTGGGACAGTCCCATAGTACTAGCAGGCAAGAAGGACAGATCGTTGCAGTTTTGTATAGACTACTGCCGCCTTAATGATCTTAGCGTCAAGGACGCCTATCTGTTACCATGGATATAGCAGGCCTTAGATTCCTTGTCCAGAGTCTAGTGGTTTTGTACTCTTGACTTAGCTAGTGGATACTGGCAGGTAGCCATGGATGAGGCTGACCGGGAGAAGACCGAATTCATTTGTAGAGACGGTCTTTTCCAATTCCGCCAGATGCCCTATGGCTTGTGCAATGCTCCTGGAACATTCGAACGCCCCATTGAGCAGGTACTCTCTACATTACAGTCGGAGCTCTGCCTCTTACATTGACGACACAATCGTCTTTGGCTCTTCATTTGAGCAGACTCCTAATGCGGTTTCATACCGCCAACCTCAAGCTCAAACCCAAAAAGTGTCATCTTTTCAGACAGAGTGTCGAGTTCCTGGGACATGTCATATCCGGTGATGGAGTAGCTACTTAACCGTTAAATACCGAAACAGTAGTTGAGTGGCAAACCCCCACTTCAGTCAGTGACACCCAGAGTTTCCTCGGTATCTGCCAGTACTATCGTATATACATGCGTCACTTTAGTGAGATTGTTTCCCCATTATTCCAGATCACTGAACGACCATTCGAGTGGACAAGTGAGTGTGAATGTTCCTTCAGGGCACTGAAGAATCATTTGACAACCGCACCAATTCTTGCTCATCCTAACCCTAACCTCGATTTCATCTTAGACACGGATGCATCTGCTTATGCGATAGGTGCAGTTCTATCTCGGGTCACAGAAGATGGAACAGAGCAGGTACTGGGCTATGGTTTGCATACTCTGAATAAGACAGAGAAACGTTATGCAACCACTGAGAGTGAATTGTTAGCTGCGGTATATTTTGTCAAATATTACAAGCACTTTCTGTATGGCACCCATTTACACTCCGTACAAATCACGCCTCACTACACTGGCTCAGAAACCTAAAAAATCTGGAGGGCCAGGTAGCAAGGTGGCAGGAGTCCCGGCAAGCTGCATGAAAATGATGATGCCTTGATCAGAATCGGGCTCGAGGATGATCAGGAAGTAGCCACCACCATGACACATACACCACAGCCACCTCCCGTGTTCCCAGAACTATGGTGTGCAGAGTGGGACCCGGAGACAGTCGCTCATGAACAAGCAACAGATGCACAAACACGAAATATATATGCGTGAATCCAGGAGGGGGTATACAAGGTGGCGTCCTCTACATTAATAACCAGATAGTGATTCCTGAGCATTATCGTGTGATCATACTAAAACAGCTGCACGACAATGCTGGACATTTAGCCATAGCGCGTACATTGAATCGCATCAAACAGAGATTCCACTGGATCAGGATATGTGATAGTATGAAGGCATGGTTCGTCAAATGTGTCCCATGCCAAAGACGCGCTGTTGACGAGCACCATTTCGAACCATTACAAGTTAAAATTGTTGGTGCACCATGGGAGCGAGTGGCTATTGATGTGCTCAGACCCTTGAATACGACGGGTGAATGAAACAAGTACATCCTGGTATTACAAGATTATTTTACGAAATGGGTAGAAGCATTCGCTTTGCCGGACCAAGAGGCATCCACAGTAGCAGAGGTCCTGTCAAGTAATGTGTTCTTCCACTTCGGTATGCCATATGAACTGCACTCTGACCAAGGAAGTAATTTTGAGAGCCTGCTGTTCCCCGAGCTCTGCAAATTGTTTCAAATAGTCAAAACTCGTACAACGCCCTATCATCCGTGAAGCAATTGGATGGTAGAGAGGTTCAACCAAACCCTGGCGGAGATGTTGACTAAGGAAACACATCCTTGATTGTCGTGATTGGGATTTATGACTCCTATACGTGTTCATGGCATACTGCACTTCGACACATTCCAACATGGATTATACTCCTGCTTGCTTAATGTTAGGCCGTGAATTAGCCTTATCCTTGGACTTGGCTATGCCCAGGATTCCAGGAGCAAAATTCACCATCTCTCTACGTAGAGCTCATGCGGCAGTGGATAGAACAGGCCCATGAGCTAGTGAGAGAATCATTATCCACTGCACACCGACGTCAGAAAACAAGGCATGACCGGCAAGCGCATGGAGACCCGTATGAGGCGGGAAAAATTGTTTGGGTTCACGATTCACGATGGTCTGCAAACGTGCTGAGTAAACTGAGTTACCAGTGGAAAGGCCCCTATGTGGTAGTAGGTAAGAAGTTGGACGTCACCTACCAGATCCGCGCCTCGGATATGCTGACCTCAGTCATCCACTTCGATCGACTTAAACCTTGTGTTAGTGACGATCCAGTGCCAGAGCTCGGACTGGGCATTCCACGTAACACCATTACCCAGACAGATGTCTCTACGGAAACATGTATTCCCGACATTAGTCCAGGGCACCGCTGTGCCAGTTCGACCCCTCTCTTACCAAGCCAGGTGTTTGGCGAATATATGACTAACGATGAGGATGATGACGAGCCACGTACTCACCCTCTTCCTCCTCAGAGCAGGTCTACACGATCTGGGAAGTCGTATCTGAAGAATTTCTCATTTGTGCTGTCCAAGGGGAAGGGCAGAAAAGTTGTTCCGCTGACCTCTTCCAATTCTCACCCACTTCATGCTATTACCACAATTATAGAGTTACCACAGACAGAAGTGGAGGATGCCCCAGGTCATGCTTCTTGCGAGGTGGAACATATAATAAATATCATGGAAGTGAAGAGGCCTGATGAGGCATTGGCCTGTTACAGAGAACAGGAAAACCGCACAACTCGGTGCACTCCCCCTCCAAACTATCAAATCACAGGACCACAGCCACTCCAAGTTGCACCCCATCCATTAGCAACAACAACCCCATTCCAACTTGCGTCTCTAATCTCCGCACCGAGTTCGGACATCACACGTCCTGTCCATTTCACACTCCTGTTTCAGAGGTAGCATCCCACACCACAGTCACCTCCATGACTGGTGGTGGGCGGGGAAGCAGCCTGTTCAGCAGAGTCTCGGCTCGAATATTCTCGGTACTTAAGAACTATGACAGAGTACCAACCATCTTGTAACGGGAGACGGCCATCCCCATCAAAAGGGCATCCCCGACCACAACCGCCATACCAAGGCCCCAATGAGCAGTCAGAACATCACACCAAGACACAGAAAGCCAGGAGCATAAAGAACACACTTGTGTTCAAGGCTGGATACGTCAATTCTTCATCATGCGAACACTACATATATACCCGATTACATAGACAGTATAACGGAGATGTTCAACACAATCAACAACATAGATGCACAAAACTTTTGTAACAGAAAAGTTAGACACCTTTTCCCGCAACATTCCCTACAGCACAAATGCGGTGAGATTATAATCCACCGCAACCCGGCTTTCCGCAACAAAAACAGAATCGGCATTCCCCAGCATGGAAAACTTGATCTGCCCAATTCACATAATGCCAGCGTCATACAGCAGCCCCGACTTCCCTACAACAGAACACTACCACCATAAGCATGAGTCAATGTTTTCTGCAAGCACCCTCTTATCTAGTAATACGGAGAAACCTGATCATATGGTAAGGAGGAGAAGCACCGCTGCCATCTACAGTACAGCTACAAGGGACTCCCTCTCCACCCACCTTGGAAACGTCGTACGTAAGACACCTCAATCACACGTAATAACAGTCAACATTATTAAGAGAGCAAGATGACCGCAGTCTGTCATAGGTAGCTAGTACGAGATAGGCACAGAACGTCAAATTTGGTAATGATCTGATTCAAGTACGACAGCACCCATCATGGTCATCCGCACTCTAAAAGTAACTCTGTCCCATTCTAAAAAGGACTCGGCCATTACGCAGTGAAATACATCATGTCCATTAAAGTTGACACCACAAGCACCGCAGTGCCCTTGCCCAACTGCAATAAAAAACTTTGACATTTCACGACAGCGCAAGATTCATCCACAGATAAGCAGCCACGTGTATCAATCAAATTTTCCAACATAACAGAGACACAGACACTCAAGATGACTGTTTCACAATCTCCATATGACGGTACTGTAAATTGTAAACTGTGGCACGCACATTCCGAGCTGTACCGTAATAATTAAGTTTGGTCTAGGTATGCTGAGACTAGTCCTACCCATAGAGGAGGATGCTTGGCAGTCCGCCCACCCGGAAAATACAGTCCAGCTTGATGGAGTCAGTAGACTTGGAATCCGCAAGACATGGACCTGTTTAAACCAAACAATAAATTACCGTCAGCTATACTGTCCTAATTTTGATTAAGAACACGACTGTTCTACCGCGTATACAAATCATTAGCGCGCAGGCTGATGAAGCAGCATCAAAACTTAGACAGAATAACACCACAGAGAATTTCAAATTTTCTCTTACCTGCAAATACCAGCCGACAATCAACACGGGCTGGGAGATATACACCATACACAGGTGGAGGCGCATGTTCAAGATCACACGCATAAAAGGGATACTGTTCTAAGGAACAGAGAAATGAAAACATATGTTTCTGCATCAAATACGTACAGTCAACAGCATCAAACTTAACATTTATACAAATTGCCTAAGTTTCGGATCAACCACGTGCTTTCAAAACAAGAATCACGTGATCATCACTTCTATTTTCAGGTAAATTGGATCAAAGTCTATAAACAAAAGAACCACTCCCACGACCCTACCACAACGTGATGTAGGAGGCGAGAGGTGGTGAGACGGTGTCACAGCCGCTGACGTCATCACGCTCTCACACACCCCATAGGGAGTTCCAGCCTGAAATTCGAACAGGCGAGTTTATAAGCATCCAACTTGAAAAACCGCAATATGCTAATTAAAAGGTGAGCGTCCACAGGAATAAATAGTTCCAGATTTTAACGTTGATCGGCGGAGACCTGATTTTCCACCGAGTGGGGATGAAAGCGGCTATCCTACCTACCTGTATATATATCGACCTTCCTTTGACGAAGGGAATATATAATCAGACTTCAGGAGAATGAAAGTTAAATAAACCCACATATGGAGTGACCGAGTCACTCTGAAACTTTTGGAAGTGGTCCTCCGCCCTCCTGTGACGTCACCAAAAAGTATAAAAGGAGGAAAGCACACACTGAAACTTCATCTTCCCTTCAAACTCGACACCAGGGAAGATCAGGCATTAGGCCATTTTCGTGTCGCAATCCAAATTGTGCTGTTTTTCTTATTATTATCATTTCATGTTATAATTGGCCACGAAAGTATTATGAAGAGATATGAAAATTAGGAAAAGTTTAGTCAGGTCCGTGCAGTTCTGCATATAACAATCATGCGGGAATAATATGTCACTTGTGGAAGATCTTGCGTTATCCAACAGCTCGGAAGAATCAGCACCTGTGACCATTGGCAAGAAATATCCATGTACGTTCTTCTTCTCCTTCTTCTTTTCGTTCGCTGATCATACCGCCAGTCCTGTAAGTGACTATCGACATGATCATATGCGCTAAGTGCGTGGATCCATGGTTTATTAGAGTGCGCCGTGCGGCCTGGAACCTCCGTCTTCAGCACTCGAGGTTTCTGTCATGGTTACCTCACCCTTACCTCCTTTAGTCGCCTCTTACGACACGCAGAGGATACGGAAGGTGTATTCTAAGCCCCACCTACAGGGCAATCCATGTACGTCAACTCCATATGACGGACAGCCGTGCAAGTGCGCATTTTTCAGAAATTCGGACTTGAAACTTCACATCAATCCCGACCATCTACTTCAGAGGGCATACTGTGTGGACTGCAAATACTTATATTCCGCCATACAGTATGGTGTTACACACGCGTTATCTTCTGTTGGTCGTAACTTGAAAACCTGGTGAACAAAGTGAGGATATAGATGTCCTCGCTCCACGCTTTGAAAGTAGACTTCCAATAGTATTAATTCCGACCGGGAGATGGCCAAAATTAAATGCACAAAGATAGGACAACCTGACTTTCCACAAGTAGCTCCAGCATCCGCATCAGCAACACAGTCAGCTGGGACCAGCACACCAGCAATCATCACCACAACACCCATAAAATCAACACCGGCAGCGCCTGCAGCATCGGCATCCACACCAACTGCAACATCCGCACCGGCAGCACCCACAATAACCACATCGGCAGCCCACATCACCACAACAACATCCGCATCCGTGATCGGACAGACAATTTCGGTAGTGATAACCACTTCTGTGACAATTAATGATCCAGTGTTACAGGACATTTCAGACAGATCAATATCTCCTCTCAGTTTAGTTATCGACAAGGAGATAAGTCTCACGGAAGCCACCATCACCACTTCTGCAGCACCTGCCAGCACTCCGACATCCACACGCAGCACCATCATACCAGTAGATCCCGCCATCTGAAAAGCTACAACTCCAGACAGACCGTACTCAGGGAAATGTTGCTTAGCTCATCAACCCGAGATCCGCACGGTACCTAGAACATCTGCGAGTAGACTTATTCATGCTGTAAAAATTAGAAAACTATCCGCACCCACTGAAGCAACATCACATCGCCACATTCTGCCACACCCAGCCGACCACACGAAACCACCAGTACTACCACAGCCACGACAACAGTGATGATAGCAATTTCGGAATCAGCCACCATCAGGGCACCGCACATTGTCGTCAACACCACCACCACCACCACCACCAGTGCATTAACTAACTTATCCACAACTTCATCACATCTGAGTGCAGAGAGCATTAACATAGACAATGTAATATCAGCACCAGTAGATCACCCTCCACGACAATTCATGTTCAGATTGTGAAACACAGACTCGCTAGGGCAACCTTTCAGCAGACAATTGTGGGCATTATTGTCGTGAATGCAGCAGAATGTTTGACTAGGTGTGCGGAAAAGTGAACAATTATATTTTTATTTTTGAGATATTTTTCTTCTTATTATTATGTTTTTGAAATTGAAACCCCGTCCCTTTGGTTGACTATGGTCAGTCATCCTACACAGCCATGAAAATTACTGCATGGCTGTGTCTCAACACAATACTCACTGCGGATTCCTGTGTTGTAAACCCACTGAGTACGGTGTAGATACACAACACACCACAGTGAACATGTATTATTTCCCATCATGCCGTCCCAGATATTGCTGTGGCTGCCTGATGAACTAGTCTTTATTATTATTTACTATTTTTCTTATTATTTTTCTTCTCGTGTTAGTATGACGAGACGGATTTGGGGATGGTGAGAGCTATCCGTGTGGACCTGCCAAAACTGGCCGCACTGTATGCATGCCCTCATATAAATGGCATGCATACGTAATTACTGTATTCATTACACACTATATATAAATATATATATATATACTGTACTTTTATATCTGTTTTAATATTTATATCTTAATTTGGGCACGTTGAAGCTTGGGCGTTCTCGGCGGAAATTTAATTATCCTCCACCAGGAGAAGGCCCATGTGAGCTATTGTTGAGTCGGATCATGATAATAAATAAAATAAAACAGCACGCACATCAATATCAATAAGAAAAAAAAGAAGGCCTGGAAAAATAAATACCAGGCCAAAAATCAAAACCAAAGTATGCCTCCCACCCAAACTCTTTCGAACCTCTATGTGCTCTTCTTTGATAAACTACGCGTCTCTCGCATCACTACTTCTCTCGGCTACACGCCTACTCGAGAAGTCTATGGTTCTCACCTAGTATGCTCCCGTGCTTTGCATTGCTTGTTGGTAAGTAGTCAACTTGTAGTAGTCTGTAATGATCGTTATATTCTCTTGTTTTGATTTTAAAGCCAGTCCATGAGCTGATCACTTGCTCCTTAACATCATGTAGATGTGCGATAGTAGTAAAGGGGCCCGCTGTGTGCTATTGTTATGCAAATGAGCTCTTGACCTATTCAAATACTGCGTTCTGATTGGTTGTTCTGAATGAGCGTGTAGACGCTATTGTTCTAAATGAGCGGGTGGACGCCATTGTTCTAAATGATCAGGTAAATGTGTTCATACAAGTGTCATTATTGTTCTAAATGTCCAGCTATACGCTATTGTCTGTTCGCTAAATGACATATGTGTGTTAATGCATAGATTATTGTGGGGTTTTAAAAGGTATTGACATGCGTGCGTAATGATGAACGTGTGCTGGCTTCATGAATGATGAATGTGTAGTCTAACGTATAAATTAGGTGGGCGGCGGCCTTTCCCCCCCCCCCCCCTCGTGGTTAAAAAGATATTTTGAAACTAAGTGGCTTCCTATTTAATTGAACATGACTTTTGAATAATAGCATACTGCAGGAACAATGGTCAGATGAATTGCAGGTGACCAGCAGTGCGCTATTTTTTTCCTGTCAAATTGATTAATGTGACATTTGACCCTATCTCGACCAATCAGGATTTAGAACAATAGCATCCTGCGGCCACCTGCATGAACAATAGCGCAAAGTAGGTCATTTAGAACAACAGCGCACAGCTGGTTGGTATC
The DNA here is from genome assembly GCA_034401795.1 of Chaetoderma sp. LZ-2023a. Taxonomy (NCBI): domain Eukaryota; kingdom Metazoa; phylum Mollusca; class Caudofoveata; order Chaetodermatida; family Chaetodermatidae; genus Chaetoderma; species Chaetoderma sp. LZ-2023a. The sequence goes on along the minus strand of CM067370.1, from coordinate 155,907,645 downwards.
TGTTGAATATTTTGAAACCAGTGCGAATTGTAGCTTCCTGCATAAATTAGTATAAAAAATATTTGCTTAAACCACCACTGCACCACGATTTAGGTTTGAAAAATCAAAAAGTTAAAATATAGTTCATTCCTTAGTTGTATATCTGATGAATATTTTGAAACTCATGCGAATTGAAACTTCCTATGTCAAATTAGTATCAAAAAATATTCGCTTAAACTACCACTGCCCCATGATTTAGGTTTGAAAAAAATCAAAAAGTTAAACTATAGTTCATTCCTTAGTTGTATATCTGTTGAATATTTTGAAACTAGGACGAATTTAGCTTCCTATGTCAAATTAGTATTAAAAAAATATTTGCTTAAACTGCCATTGCACCACGATTTAGGTTTGAACAAAATAAAAGAAATGTTAAAATATAGTTCATTCATTAGTTGTATATCTGATGAATATTTTGAAACTAGCACGAATTGTAACTTCCTATTTCAAATTAGTATAAAAAAATATTCGCTTAAACTACCATTGCACCATGATTTAGGTTTGAAAAAAATCAAAAAGTAAAAATATACTTCATTCCTTAGTTGTAAATCTGATGAATATTTTGAAACTAGCATGAATTGTAGCTTCCTATGTCAAATTAGTATCAAAAGATATTTGTTTAAACTACCATTGCACCACGATTTGGATTTGAAAAAATATAAAAATGATAAAATATGGTTAATGTGTAATTTTTCCTGCAGGTGTGATTCGAGTGTTAATGAATCCGTCAATAACGTTCATCACATAGCGTTTTTCCTGCACTTTTGTTAAGAATAGCGTTTATGCGCATGAGTGATGGTACCTGCATGTACAATAGTTCTGTGGTCACATATGAACAATAGCATCCCACTTAGAACTATAGCGCACAGCCGGCACGAGTTCTGATTTTGCACTGGTTGTGATGAACAATAGCGGTCACCTGCATGAACAATAGCATCTACCTGCCTGAACAAAATTGTCTCTTTCTATAATTAAAATTTTTATTTAATATAATTTAATTTATAAGACAACAACAACTTCCAACCAACTAGTTTCAAAATATGCAATAACTTATATGAATATATTTATATTTATTTATTAATTTGTTTTAATTTATAAGGCATCAGCATCTTTCAGTCAAATTAGTTTCATCAACTTATATGAATATATTTAATTTTTATTTATTAATTTATATCTATTAATTTATATTTAATTTAATTAAATTCATAAGGCATCATCAACTTCCAGTCAAATTAGTTTCAATAAATATTTTATTTAATAATAAAATAATATATTATTATAAACAAATAAAAAATTCCAAATATTCCTCTATGACATTTTATGACTTTTGAAAGTTATAGGTATAAAATTCAAATAGCCAAACTCAGCTAAACACGGTGAAATATGTGGTAAATAATAGAAAACTCTATAACATTCAATATATATATATATATATATATATATATATATATATATATATATATATATATATATATATATATATATATATATATATATATATATATATATATATATATATATATATATATATAAAAATATATTTATATAAATATATATATATATATATATATATATATATATATATATATATATATATATATATATATATATATATATATATATTTATATATACACCTGTGCAAAAGTTAAGCACCACCCTATTTTTACGCACATGCGAGGGTATATTCATGTGCTATGAAGAAAGCAATAGCATAAACATTTATGTACCCATCCATCTTAGTGCAAGAGGTAATAATGCAACTAGAGGAATGCTGATTATGATGGTGGGGAAACACTGCATGTTTTTGTTTGAACTTGAAAACGAGGCCTGAATATGGTTACGTTGACACAACTGACAACTATTGCCCTACAGTTGACACACGTGGCTAGATTGTCATTAATGGTGTCTGAAAACGAAGTTTAACATCTGTGCACGAGTTTGAGACTGTCATTATTAATACCGGGTATATCCACCTTGTGCCTGGATGACGGCCTGGACACGACGTCTCATGCTGGTCACCAACCGACTGATACGCCATTGTGGTATTTGTTGCCATTCAAGATGGAGTGCGTCTGTTAATTCCTGTAGGTTCTGCACAGGAGGATCCCTCCTTCTCACCATGTTTCCCAGAATGTCCCAGATATGCTCAATAGGGTTCATGTCAGGGCTCCTTGCTGGCCATGGTAGGGTTTCGATGGCATTCTGGCGGAGGTATTCATGCACAGCTCTAGCACGATGTGGTCGGGCGTTGTCATCCATGAATATAGGGTGGGTTCCAGGTGCATGATTTACAAAATGAGGGACCACAACTCTATCCAGTATGGAATCTTGATATCTTTGTCCATTTAGTGTTCCAGGTACAGTCAACAGATCCAGCTTACAATCAAATGAGATGCACCCCCATATCATAACGGAATCTCCACCAAATGGAACTTCTTCCATGATGTTACGTTGGTCGTACGCCGTGCGTCTGGACCTCCATACACGAGTTCGACCATCTGTGGCATGAAGCAGGAACCGACTTTCATCGGACCAGTGTACCCGTCTCCAGGATCTCATGTTCCAGTGTCTTCTTTCGTTGCACCACCTCAGACGCTCCTCTTTGTGGTGTGCAGTGAGGAGAGGACGTCTGACAGGTCTCCTAGCTTTCATGCCAGCAGCATACAGTCTCCTTTTGACGGTAGACATTGACACTCTATTGCGCGTTTCCCATTGCTGGCTGAGCACTCTGCTGTTGGTGAATGGAGATCTCCTAACAAGGCGTACTAGGGCTCGATCATCACGGGCAGTAGTCTTCTTCGGTCTTCCAGATCTAGGCCTGTCGTTCACCTCGTTAGTTTGACCATGTTTTGCAATCAAACGACTGATTACAGTATGGTTAATGTTCAGCTGTCTGCCAATCTCTCTGCATGACATACCAGTGGTATGCATGCCTATGATTTGCCATTTCACACGATCACTTAACCTTCGTCTTGCCATAGCGGTTCACAATCAAGAGCTAATTCTCTCTGTACAAATAAACCACGGTCATGAACACAAAATTCCTAATCTTGTCGCCTAAATCTATATGTAATGTTCTACACCTCAAACTGGACTTTTACATAACTGAACACGTGTGCTGTTTCCCGCCACGCACGGACATCAAGCGGCGTGAAGTCATGCATGCATGTGCAATTCGTACTTGGAATTATGTCAGCTAACGCGGGGACAAAAAGTATGGCAGCCTAGTTGTACCATCATGTTTCTACGTTCTATTGTTTTTGCTGGTGCTTAACTTTTGCACAGGTGTATATATATATATATATATATATATATATATATATATATATATATATATATATATATATATATATATATATATATATATATATATATCAGTATATAAACAATATATGCATAGGACGTATATTTAAGGAGATGTAGGCTTTTAAAGGTATACGCTATAAATTTTATCAGTAAATGCACATTCTAGTAAAGTCATAGAATGAATGATTGATAGAATTTAGCATTCGCTTTAATACCTCATACGTGCTAAAATGTTCAAACGGTTTGTCTCGAGTATTTCTGAGGCATACAAAATACTGATTAATGGTTATGGCGCATGACTATGTATATGGACCACTCAATGATGTGAATTATTCCTTTTTGCAATTCCTATCTTTATCTCGTTTATTTAGATATAGCGTATTCAAAAGATAGTGGTTCCAAACATTTTTTGCATAAAATGGTTGGTAGGGTCTAATAGGTGTGCTAACGCAGAGATACTCAGAGATACACTGGTGATATCTATACAAACTTATTATATCTGATGAATATCATTATATGTGTATTTAGTGTATTTCTCGTGTATTTAAGGAGATGTAGCATTTTAAAAGACAGTGGTACCATATTTTGTGTGTGAATAAAATGGATGGTATTGTCTAATAGGTTCGCTAATGCAGAGATACTGAGAGATTCATGGGCAATATCTATACGATCTACATTATATCCAACAAATATCATTATTCGTATATCTAGCATTTATCTCATGTATTTAAGGAGATATAGCATATTAAAAGATAGTGGTAGCAAATATTTAGCATTAAATGGGTGATCCGTATTCTACAGGTTTCTATTAAAAAAAATATACCCATAATTTAGTTTACTCGTCTGGTAAGCCTCTCGTCTGGCACGATGCAAACCAGTTAGCATAGCCAATACCTATTTGAAATATTAGCGATGCGTAGGGCTGCGCGGTTTGGCTTACAGCCATATCGATTTCGATATGACTTTTCATATCGGTTTTAACCGAATATCGGTTTTATGGACATGAAACAAAAAATTTAAATGACAAAACTAGCATGAAAACAGAACGTATTTTCATGCCTTGATAGATTCGTAACGTTTTACGCCTTTAAAACTTAATATACCTAATAATATCCATCTTCGCGGGAGTGAAATTATTAATTAGACCACCTAAATATTACGCACAGTTAAATAAACATCATTTATTTTGTCAAAATTAATCATAAATCAGCAAAACCGGTTGCGAAAAGACATAAATCACGTGATTTTAATTAATTATGATGTAATTATCTCCCTTTCTTCTTTCATTTCCAATTCGGCCTGATGACGAAATCATGCCTTGAAGAAAATATTAACTGTAATATTTTGCTAACGCAAATTTCATAAGTTAATATGATATTGTGTATAGAAGATAACGTTTTAAAAACAGTTTGAGCAATACTTTTATTTTAAATTATATCCTAATCAGCAAAATGTATTCAGCATTATATTTATTGGCGAGATTTTTATGCATTCGGGCGATTTAGTTTTGGGACGACTGCATTATGTTAATTAGCCGGTGAAGAAAATAAAATGGATGCCGTTGCTTAGAAATGTTTTCCCCGATACAAATTTCAATGACAAATTCCCGTGTTGGTGTTGAGTTTTATATTGCAAATTTATCTGAGACTACCAGAGAAAAGACGATTGGATATTTATGTAATTAATTCGCTGCTTGATTTCTCTCGGCATACAGCGAGTTACATGGAGTTACACAATATGCGCAATTGGGGGCCACGTTCAATTATTAGTTGCCCCGAACATAGCTTAATGGAAAGTCTGGCCATTATTATTCATTACGCTTTTCATGCGCGTTATTATCTTTTATTTTTAACAATCCTGATACGAAAAACCGAAAATATGTTCATATTCGGTTTTTCGATATTTATTTTTTATAATCGGTTATGAAACCGTCAGTGCATGATATTGGTTTTAAATATGGTATCCGCATATCGCACAGCCCTAGCGATGCAGTACATGTTCTATCATTCTCTAGTCCTATTTTGAAACATTAGCACCGGAATGACTGGCGGATGACTGGTGGGTATCGAGGTTAATAAAAGATTAATGTGAGTAAAGTGCTGCAGGCATTAAAAAAATCGATGAAGCTTTTTACAGAGCGGGTGTAACAGAGTTCATTCACGAGCTATTCCGTGTGCACACTGAGGATAGCCATACATGTCTTTTACTATTTAATAACTATTCTGAAGAATATTTTAAAACTAATTTGTCAGTGGGCTGTTGTTGCCATATGCGCATGCGTGCATGTATGTGTGCATGTGTGTGATGTAAGGATAGCTAGCCAGGCATGTCTTTTACTATTTAATAGTCATACCATTGAATATTTGAAACTAATTTGTCATGGCACTGTTGTTGCCATATGCGCGTGTGTATGCGTGTGTGATGTGAGGATAGCTAGCCAGGTATGTCTTTTACTATTTAATAATCATACTGTTGAATATTTTGTAACTAATTTGTCATGGTGTTGGTGCAAAATTGGCCAATTACCTTAGGGCCTCTTATTTATATTGAGTTATTGTCTCTTTCTATGATCCACCAGCCGCAAGGCTTTATAATTGTCTGAATTTCCCTATCGACACGTTGGCCAGATCCGGCACTGGGAAACTATCGGAGGTTTCCGAGCAGTGATGGTTAAAATGAAGATTTACATACATTTCCCCCTGTATCTTCAGATACCAGTTAGTTAGATACCCCAACCAATGTAGGAAGCACTGCGAAAAGAAATAATATTATATGTATACCAGGCTGCAGTGCATCTCCAGGCATTCTGGAACTTAACCCTAATGACAGGTCAAATGTTAACTCCGTAGTACGTGGTGACGGACGAGATGCGGATCTCCATCCAATTCGTTGTAGTGTCTGGGTGGGGTCTTAGAACCCATCACACCCTCACAGGAAGGACTCTAGTAGTGAATATCTGTCTCTCTATCCTCACCATAAAGGACATGACACTTTCTAAAATTGCTTCTGTGAACTGTAAACTTGTCCTAGTGATGTTATATGTGGTTGCGGGAGAGGGTGACTGGATTGTTATTCGATTCGGGAGCTATTGCTCCATAACATGTATGCACACTATCTTTCTGAGGTAGATGCTATGCAGGGCGACCTACGGGAAGCTGAGCATCTTCACCCCTTGGATATATGTATCTAAAGTTAGGTGGGAATCCCTGCCACTTGGGGCCAGAAGTTTGTATTCGTTTCAAACAACTAAATGGTAGGTTAGAGTGTATTGGAAGGCCTGCACAAATAAAGTGGTGACTACCAATGCAGTAACTTTGGGCCTACATAAGACTGTGAATTCTTCGGAAACCATGCGTCCCGCCTTCACGTAAACCAGTGTGCATCACAGTAATTATGGTTTCACTAGGATTTTCAGCACTTAGCATTTTCTGTTTGAACAAAAGAGTGGCCATTTTTGCCAGCTCTTTTCCTTTGCTTCGGCATTGAAGGCATTTTCCTGTGATGGAGGCCCGCGCGAGGCACTTTCCTCTCGCAACAACAACATTTTTTGTATGTGTGTGCTAGGAGTGTAATTAATTTATATTAAACTACCAAGTAGCCTTGGCATGATGCTCCCTTACGGGGATACCTCTGTGGATTTACGGATCTGTGTGGTACCTTCGGCGAGACCACATAGAAAGAACACCGGATGGCTCTATGTTTTGTATCATTGTGCTCATTACTGTCAAATGAGTGATATTGTTTGTATAGTATATAAATTTGTGACTGTTTAATTATTAACATCTTGTCCATTATTCTAAATTAGAATGGACCATCATACCGGTGACACCAACAGTCGAGATGAGACCGTGTGGTTCAATCTTGGCGGCAATGGTCGCATGGCCCCACTGGAACATCAGTGTTCTTTCCAGACAGATGCGATACGGGATCCACAACCCCGAGAACCGCAGCTAACCAGCCCTCCTGCGCATCATGTATTTGCGGTGCAACGAAGTGGAGCGACATGGCGGACCAGCGCGTACCCCCGCGAGCTACAATATTATCATAGCACGCAGCTAGACACATGCCATTCAGAATATTGGAACGGCTGTCGCAGAGCATGTGTTTACACTTTGCCCCTCTCCGCAGTAAAATCCAGCTTATATATAACTTTTTTTTCAAAGCCGAGTAAAATGTGCTGTTACAAATTTGAATATAATTGGAATGGCAAAACTACTATTGTCTAAGTCATAAAGATTATGCTCAAATTTGAAGCAGTATGTTTTATTATGTTTTGGAAATATGAGGTTATATCTGTGATGGGCGGTATGATTCCACGTGTGTACATGCTTAATAGCATGTCTTTCACCTGTAAACAACTAAGACGTTTGCAACTATCAAAATATTGTGTTGAATATTTTAATGAATTGGTCTGGAAGTAGTTAGCGATTTTCTATGTTAGAGCACTCTTTTTGTCAGATTAGTTTGTGAATTATCTGCAGTTTACTTCATACAACTTGACAGACTATTAAGCATTTATGACATACTAAATCACACCATTAATGACATTGATTATAACATCACCCTACACTCAAAGTTTTCAAAGTGTTACTCCGCGTATAAGCATATGACCCTGTAATACTGAACCAATACATAGCATGCTACCTAATAAGGAATTCTGATAACTCTGGGTACCTCAACTGCTAGACTTAATGTACAATATATGAGTAAAGAGTCAACCATCAAATGCATATACAAAGTGGGTGGGTGTCTAACCAATATTTATATTATTGTCGTGATATCAAAATTGAGGTAAAAAATTCATATTAGACTTCAAACTACTAAACAGTATAACGTAATATAATTAATATAATTAGTTGTAGTATTATTAACAAATAACGAAAACGTGATGGCCAAATCACTGTATATGCAGATAGAAAATGCATAGAACTACTAATCTACCAAGATCATTCTCGTGTCATTTGTTCCTCAGAATGTATGCGAGTGCACTCAAAAATAATCAAGTGCTAACACATGACTACAATTCAATGAGACAAACGCTCACACTGCTACTATCCCTCCTCGTCATGCACCCACACCATTAACCCCTCTACTAACCCATTGCAATTATCTGACACCCTCTTCATATGACACAGTATTATAAAGAGATATCGCGAATATGGCATCTCTAAAATGCACACGCTGCACACATCGACCATTTATGATTATTACTAGAGCATCAGTAAAGCTGTCGGTTAATATTTGTGGAAACACTACAATAATGTCATGTAGTCATGTCGTGGTAGCCCTTAGCCATTCAGATGAACATAACCAGCCATGGTTGAACCCAAAATGTATCACGGAACCTGCTACTGGGTGTCAAATGTACGTATGTCTGTCGCTCTGTCTGTCCTATCGCTGATGATTACATATTGTTACCATCAGCTTCGTTGCGAATTCCTATGTTAGCTGAATCTACACGGTATTCCACGCATAACTTCATGATGAATACCATACCTTCTTGAGTCACAGTATAAGCATATTTGATTACACCACAGCCTCGATGCATGTGTAAAAACATAATCGACGATATATATATATATATATATATATATATATATATATATATATATATATATATATATATATATATATATATATATATATATATATATATATATATATATATATATATATATATATATATATATATATATATATATATATGTTAGGAAATAAAGATTAAAACACGCTCAATGCAAGATGTTTCTATTTAATTATAAGTCATTACGCATAATAGATTTCATATAATGGTATCAAGCAATAAAATGTAACTACCCAGTATTGAAACCATCAGATGTAATGGCAGATTCTACCATCAAGTGATTGGCCACATGCATACATGACTTACATGTGTATGTAACAAATGCGTTTGCATACAATAGCATACAAACTGTATTGACACATTTGCCGTATCAAACAATTAAATGTGACTACCATGCGTTGTCAACATCTGTTGGAATGACAGATTCTGTCATCAATTACTCGACATACGCATGCATTCGTTTGTATAGCCATGCGTGCATTTGTCTACTATAAAAATAAAACAATCAAACTGTTTTGAAAACATTGGGCGCATGTGTCTACTTTATTCTTTATGTACAACTAAAAACTGTTTTTGAAAAAAACCCATTAGACGTGTGCGTTTACTTTATTCTTTTTGTGCAACTAACAAAACAAATTTCTAATATGCATAGTTATGCAAGTCGTATGCATAATTCATTCCATCGAGTGGTTGCAATGCGTACGCATAGTCATGCAACAAACCCATTAATCGTCATTTGACTGCACTAGAGCAACACTCTAGACAAAACTGTTTGAACAATTTGGCGCGTGTTGCCTGGCATGGTAAGTTATGAAAAGGAGAATGTTAAAAATTAAATTTATCAGTCATTCTCTGCATTAGAATGAGCTCTCAAATGTGTGATCATTGGCGCACGGCAAATTCCACTCCGATACATTGCGGGGGGGGGGGGGGGGGGGGTGTATCGAATGTAACTGTTATCATGCTGTAGCAATATGGCCACCTACATGAGTTGTAATGCTTGAGATTAGGAACCATGATGCAGAATACCTCTCGGATCCGAATCTAAGGAGTTATAACAAATTAGTACATACGCAATACCAACTGAAAAACGAATGTTGCATATGTATTTTGTGCGTCAAGAACCGAAAACACAGTTGAGATCCACAAATGCACTAAAACCAATATCATCAGGTCCTTTTTTAAGGACCACCAAATCTTAGAATTATGCTTTATACAAACAACCGCATTTATTATGTGCATACTTGTATACATATGAAAACACATGTAATACCCTCATGAAACATATTATATGCGTGCATGCACATGTGTAATACACTCATGAAAGAACTGTGCATATGTATGCATGTATGTACACATACATTCGCACACACATATGAATTCACATTTTTTTAAACGTGCACTCATCAAAAGCACATACACGTATGTACGCATACATATGAAATCGCATTTATTACAAGTGCATACTTGCATATATCAATGTGTCATTACATTTGGTCAAGCTATGGATTGTTATTTGTTATTGTTAAGTGCATTGCAGAGGCGTGTATAATTTTGTATTTTGGAAATCAGTTAAGTGATTAATGAGCTTGTATGTCTTAAGAAAAAATTCCATCTTTTATTCTATGGTGAGTGACTTATATGGAGGGAACCGATCTATCACTCAAGTATCTGATGTAATAACTAATTATTTCACTAGTGAAGTGCTAGTCACAATCAGTATGAGGCATAAGTCCATCATGACGCTAGTAAATGAACTGCATGAATTGTATGTCTTTGATGAATTTATATTTTTAAATGAAAATAATTTGTGAGTGTTACACCACCCAGTCAAATTAGTTTCAAAATATTCAACTGGCTAGCTGTGTAGTAACCAACAAGTCATCAACAATTTAGCTTTAAACATACATTGGGTATCATTAATATTCATCTTAGATTCCTTTTCATAACCAGACTATGGGCATTGTATTTTGGAAATCAGTTAACTGATTAATGAGCTTGTATGTCTTAAGAAAATAATCTGTCGCTCAAGTATCTGACGTTATAACCAATTACCTCACTAGTGAGGTGACATCACAATCAGTATGAGGTATAACTCCAACATGACGATAGTAAATGGACTTCATGAATTGTATGTCTTTGATGAATTTATATTTTAAAATGAAGGTAATTTGTGAGCTGCTGCTCCACCCAGTCAAATTAGTTTCAAAATATTCAACTGGCTAGCTGTGTAGTTACCATCAAGTCATCAACAATTTAGCTTTGAACAAACATTGGGTATCATTAATATTCATCTTAAATTCCTTTTCATAACCGGACTATGGTCACAAATGTCTGTGCACGTCGCTATTCCTTCACCACGTGCGTGTATGGATGCTATTGTTATTAAACATCATTCATTTTGACAGGAGCTACAATATATCTGTCCACAGATTAACACCACAATTTCCGTAAACATTCTTGGAGAAAAAATTAAATGGCAGATACCATCTATCTTTAAAGACATATATCTCCTGAAATACACTAGATACATAATTATTATCTATATAATATTATACATACCACATCGCTAAGTTTACCTATATGTTGGATGCGTAACACTGTTCTTTGCGAATAAATTACTTTGTCACGAAGCTTTATCGGTTCTACATTAATTAAGATTCATTCATTAGAGTAGCATCTGAGTTTAACTCAATTATGCTGGTTTACTGATAGAATTTATAACGTTTACCAAGCCTATACCTCCTTAAATATATGTCCTGTGCATATATTATTTATATACTGATATATAGTGTATGTTATCGAGTTTTCTATTATTTAGCATGTATTTCGCCGTGTTTAGCTGAGTTTCGTTATTTGAATTTTATACGATATCACTTTCAAAAAGTCATAAAATGCCATGGAGGAATATTTGAAAATTACACCCGGAACAGCTGATACATATTTTTATCATTTTTATTTGGTTTTAAATAATAAATTATTTTTTTATTAAATAAAATATTTATTGAAACTAATTTGACTGGAAGTTGATGATGCCCTGTAAATTTAATTTAATTAAATAAAAATTAATAAATATAAATTAAATATATTCATATAAGTTGATGAAACTAATTTGACTGAAAGGTGTTGATGCCTTATAAATTAAAATAAATTAATAAATAAATATAAATATATTCATAGGTTATTGAATATTTTGAAACTAGTTGGCTGGAAGTTGTTGTTGTCTTATAAATTAAATTATATTAAATAACAATTAATATAATTATAGAACGTGACAATTTTGTTCAGGCAGGTGGATGATGGATGCTATTGTTCATGCAGGTGACCGCTATTGTTCATCATAACCGGCGCAAAATCAGAACTAGTTCTGGCTGTGCGCTATTGTTCATAAGTGACTGCTGTGCACTATTGCGCATGCCAGTGCCATCTTTCATGCGGATAAACCCTATTCTTAAAAAAAGTGCAGGATAAAACATTCAATAGCATGTGATTAACGCTATTGACGGATTCATTAACACTCGAATCACACCTGCAGGAAAAATTACACATTAACTATATTTTAACATTTTTTTATTTTTCAAATCTAAATCGTGGTGCAATGGTAGTTTAAGTGAAAATTTTTTAATACTAATTTGACATAGGAAGCTGCAATTCATGTTAGTTTCAAAATATTCACCAGATATACAACATTTTGGGGTGTTTTTTTCAAACCTAAATCGTGGCGCAGTGGTGGTTTAGGCGAATATTATTTTGATACTAATTTGACATAGGAAGCTACAATTCGTGCTAATTTCAAAATATTCATCAAATACCAACCAGTTGTGCGCAATTGTTCATAAGTGGCCGCTGTAAACTATTGTTCTAAATGACCAGCTGTGCGCTATTGTTCATGCAGGTGGCAGCTGGACGCTATTGTTCTAAATCCTGATTGGTCGAGATAGGGTCAAATGTCATATTACAACCCATTAATCATTTTGACAGGAGAACAATAGCGCACAGTTGGTCACCTGCAATTCATATGTGACCGTTGTTCGTGCAGTATACCATTATTCAAAAGTCATGTTCGATGACATAGGAAGCTACTTAGTTTCAAAATATCTTTTTAACCACGAGGGGGAGGGGGGTGCCGCCGCCCACCTAATTAATACGTTAAACTACACGTTCATCGTTCATCCAGCACACTCTCATCATTACGCACGCATGTTAATACCTTTTTTTTTTAATGCATTAATCTATGCATTAACACACATATGTCATTTAGCAAACAGACAATAGCGTGTACCCAGACATTTAGAACAATAGCGACACCTGCATGAAACGGTCTACCCACTCATTTAGAACAATAGCGTCTACCCGCTCATTTATAACAATAGCATCTACACGCTCATTCAAAACAACCAATCAGAACACAGTATTTAAATAGGTCAAAAGCTCATCTGCATAACAATAGCACACAGCGGGCCCCTTTACCACTTGCGATTACCCATAACAGAGACCTATTAATACAGGTCTCTGCCCATAAGTGGCGTCATGCAAGAGGTGCCTGGGCTCCATCCCCCAACCCCCAACCCCACCCCACTGCACCCCCAAAACATTGACAATTAAGTTTTTGTATACTAAATATGTACTTTTATTACTCATAATTTAGGTAATGGACCTTTCCATTTTAACTATGTCCCACCCATCTCTAGCTAAGCTCCACCCGCATCTCGCTCGTGTTGGGACCGATCGATCTCTGAGCTCCCTGGCTATAAATTTCCAGAAAACTATACAGGTAAACTGTTGAATATTTTGAAACTAATTTGACTGGGTGCTGTTGCTGCATATAGCATGTTTATTAAATAATACAGACATACAATTCGTACAATGTGTACTATAAATAGTTAAAGACGGTCCAGTCAAATTAGTTTCAAAATATTCTACAGCATGTTTATTAAATAGCAAAGAATTACAAAGACATACAATTCATGCACCATGTCGGACTCCTTGACATTTGATGACTGTCTATATGGAACCCTTTGTGACATAATGATTGTGACATCATGTAGCACGGATCTGCTGGATGGGTATGGACCATCCCAGCTCAGCTGGGTATTGGACGACCGTTCCGGGTGCGTTCCAAGCACCCCCGCCCTCCCCTGAGTAGGATAGTATGCGTGTATAGAGCTATATGAGAGAGATTTCTGTAAAACGTCCGTGAGATGGCGTAGTGCACATGCGCGTGCGTCAGAGCTTCCCCGGAGAGAATGCATACTAAAGTGTACCGGGTCGGTGCACGTAATCCCTTTAAATTTAACTAGGGTCGTTCTTGGTACCGATCAGGAATGAGACGAGGGTTCGAAAACTATTTACCTTTCTAAAATCGGACCAGAAATGGCCGAGTTATCCTAAATTAGTTCATTGAAATTATTTTCAAAATATTACTGAGATGTGTATGTACTAAATGAATGGGGGGAATATGCCTATCACGTGATATCATCCTCGCCCTTTCTATCTACACGCTGATTGGCTACAGATCGGCCGCTGTTTGGCCGGGCATCCTCCCTATAATGTCACGAGTAGTATAAACGGAGCGAAAAATCAAGAATCGAGAACACACTTCAGCGAGAGAGAACAAGTGGCAGGTTGTGTGGTCAGAGCAGTACAAGACGTGGGCAACTGCTTACTGACTGTGGCTCCCTATTAGCTGCAAGATTGCCTTTCAGATTTCAGTTCTTCGTCTCTGGCCCGCAATCAAACATCCGCATCTAGTTTTTGTACGCCTCGGACGGCCATCGGGGGGGGGGGGGGGGGGGGGGGGGGCTAATTAAATAGAAGAGACTCTCACTTCCAACACTTCAGGGGAGCCTTCCTGCGATTTAATTTCTCCAGTATGTAGAACAAGTGGTGAATCTTGGTGGACAACTCGTCAGATCTGCCTGGGCCACACAAAAGTGGTAATCAAACTTCCGCGCAGCATGTCGTGTGTTAATTAACTTTTAGGCCGCAGTCTGGTGGGACTCTGCCTGGTATGCCGCAAGAGCTATACAGTGTACCATATACGGTGTACCCAGGAATGTACATGCATTGTTTAATTATAAATTTCAACTGTAGCCCTTCATGTTACAGGCAACCTTCACACTTCCGATATAGTACGGTCATTTCTAACATTCTGCTTAATTATTTATATTAGCTGTTATGACTATCCACTGGACATCCGACTTCAGTCGCTCTTCTTCACCGTCTTTGAGAGTGAGCCTCATCAACAGTTCACCTGCAGAGATTTCCCAGCAACGCCAGGATCGTGCCATCTCACGCTCCTCATCTGTGACGCAGCATCTACAGTGATTTATTAACTTTTTCTGTACCGATGACTAATAGGTACTCATTTAACTATTGCATTTATTCATTTCTTCACAGGTACTGATAACTAATAGGTACCGCCCAGTCGTCTGAGAGCGCATTTTATAGTTTATATCTTTTACTGTAAATATTATCCCTATTTCTGTGCTTATCAAGCACAGCAATGTCCTATGACCTGGTTTATTCTAAATACTGTGATAGTTAGTTATATATGGCAGCAGCCATCCTAGTTACATGTTTTGCTTATTTTATATAAAACACTAGGATCGCAGTATGCTAGGCTAGGCTATACAGCAACATTAAATCCGCATCACTTTTCCCCAGCATCAATTTTACACTGAGGTCACTCTTCATGTTCACATTACGCGAACCGACATGTGATCGACTAAACCTGGCTATTCTAGCGAGATAGGATAGGTTCAAAAGTAGTTAGGGACACCCACTCCTTAGGAGACATTTGTGTAAGCCTTTTTTTTGGATGTAGTTGATATGTAACACCGCACACTGGATAAATTGTGTAAAAATTGGCTAGTTACCTTAGGGCCTCTTATTATATTGAGTGATTGTCTCTTTCTACGCTCCTCCAGTTGCAAGGCTTATTGATTGTCTGGAATTCTCATCGACACCTTGGCATGGTCCGACTTGGGAAACTATTGGGGTTTCCAAGCGGTGAAGACCAAAGTATCGATTTCGCATACACCTCCTTTGTATCTTCTGATACCAGTTAGCATAGATAACCCCACCAAAGTAGGAAGCACTGTGAAAGGATATTATTTTTAACTGGCCAGCAGTGCATCTCTGGGAATTCTGAAACTTAATCCTAGTGACAGGCAAACGTTAGTTCCCCGGAGCCGGATCTCGAGATGATCCACCCCTCCCCCCCCCCCACCCCACCCCCACCCTGACACACCTGGTGACGGATGGAACGCAGATCTCCATCTAACTCCGAACAATGACTTGGTGTGGCTTTGGAACCCACCACACCCTCACGGGAAGGTCACTGGAGATGGATGTCTGCCTCTTACTCCCCGCCATAAACTTTTATGCGCTTTTCAAATTGCTTATGTAATATTGACTTGTCCTAGTGATGTTATATATGGTTGCGGTGTGATATGTAACTGGATCATTATATGATTCTGAAGCTGTCACTCCGTAACATGTCCGCTCCCTGCCTTTCTGAGGGAGATGCTTCGGAAGATGACCTTCGGGAAACCGAGCATCTTTGCCAGTCAAGCTCATGTGTCAAAGGATAGGCAGAAATCCTTGCCACTTGCGGCCAAAGCTAGTATATAAATCTAACACCTAACCGGTAGTTTAGGATTTAGCAGAAGGACCGCATAAATAAAAAGCGACAACTACCAATACAGTACCTTGGACGTACATAAGATGACGGTGTTGAATTCTCCGCAAATCATCCACCCCATCTTCACGTAATACAGCGTGCATCACATTGATTATAATTTCACTAGGTTGACTCACACTACACTTAGTGTATGTTTGAACAAGAGAGTGGCCCTTTTTGCCAGCTCTCTTCCTCCGCTTCGGCGTTGAAGGCATTTTCCTGTGACGAAGCCCCGCGCGAGGCACTTTCCTCGCAACAATAATATTTTTGTTAGGGGTATAATGGTTTATATTAAACTACATAAGTGACCTAGTTATGACGCTCCCTTGCAGGGATACCTCACGGATATATACGGATCGGTGAGGTACCTCTGACGAACCCACGATAACATGACACCAACTTAGTTCTATGTACTGTCTATGCATATGTCTATTTTCTCTCTCGTGCTAACAAACGAGTACCATTGTTTGTGTAATATATATTTCTCTTAATTATCATGTCTATGCTCCTAAATTGAGTCATGCACCGTCACACCGGTGGCACAAATAGCTGGGACAAGACGGTAAGGTTCAATCTCGGCGGCAATGGCCGCACGGCCCCACTGGAACGTTATCATTCCACCGGCTCTAGAAGCCGGTCTTTGTACTTTTCGGAGATTCGCGATACTTGATCCGTAACCCCGAGAACTGTAGCTTACCAGCCCTCCTGTGCATCCTGTACAAGCGGTGCAACGGAGCGGAGCAGTAGGACGGACCAGCGTGGACCCCAGCGAGCTACAGTCATCATACACGCGCTGAGCTGATTATGATGTTATACGAGGTCAGATGATGGATGGATACTCTGGAAAGGTGAATTACTTCACAGGTAGGCTGATGTCACAATCAAATAAGTCATGAATGCACCAATGGTGCGTGTCAATACTTATCAAATGCACGTCTAAGTCCGTCATAAACGCTTAATAGCCCATCAAGTTACACGAATGGAACGTCTTTACTATTTAAAAAACATTATGTTGGATACTTTGAAACATATGCAGCAACACGACTCAGTCAATATATTTTCAAAATATTCATCAGCTTTCATGTACAGTTTTCGAGAAATTTAAGTCTCCGGGAGTGCAGGGATCGATCAACCCCAACACGGGCAAAGCGTGGGTAGAACTTAGCTAAAGATGGGCGGTGCCAAAACTGGATTCACTAATTGTCTACTCTTTGCATCTTTGAAGAGCAAAGTGATGGCAATAGGTAGCGTACTTAACAAATTCTTTTTTACAATTAGGCCTAATTTGATCAAATAATTTATATTTTCCCACTGTTTTTGTCCTTGTTTCATGCCTAACGATTTCCCCCACATTGATTTCACAGAAAATGTAACAGACTTGAGATAAATGTGCAACCGGTTGCCGATTTTTAAAGGAAATAATTTTATGAACCAAGAAACAAGGATTTTATGTAGAATTATTTCCTAATTATTCGCAAACTAATTAGCAAGATCTAGCCACAAGATGCAGTAAATATCCCTAACACCTATGTTAATATATATATATAAATCGAAATGAGTTCGGTTATTTATAGAGATTCCAGGTGCGGTCATTGGTGATTGATCGTGCCCTTTGAAATAAGGATGTTGAGGATATATACGTAACCTAGATAGACACCTGTACTCATTGTCGCACAATCCGTAGGTGGCGCGCGTCAATACTTATCAAATACTCGTCTCTGAGCCCGAACAGGTGTGTACCTTCGTACCCAGCTTATAGGACGCTAGACCATATTGGTAGACCAGGTATGGGAGACATAGAGGGTGGAGATGGGGTGGGTGGGTGGGTGGGGTGGCGTGGTTGACAGTGGATATGGTTACGGGGCGAGGGTATTGTAATCGGCTCTGTCCGTGTGTCTATATGTGTGTATGTAGTTTTTATTATTGTCAAGCATTAGTTCTAGGAACCCTGTCATTGACGACGCACTGGCACTAGTATATAGTAGTCGTCATTGGAACGCAATTTTCACATTTTTCAATCTGAGCGAGGTTCGAACCCAGCCGATTATATGGCACGTATTCGCCCAGCGTTTGGGAGACGAGTAGTCTACCCACTGGTCCACCACCCAGAAGACATTAATCCTCTTTCACCTGACCATCTTTCAACTACCCGACTCACAAGTCACAACCACACGAATTGACTGGAACTGAATGTGTACATTCCAGACTTGCCATATCTCTAGGCACTGCCATGTATGTAGTTTTTGTATTATTGTCAAGCATTAGTTCTAGGAACCCTGTCATTGACGATGCACTCGCACTAGGATATAGCACAGTCGTCATTGAAATGCAATTTTTACATTTTTCAAGTTTCGACCTGAGCGAGGCTCTAACCCAGCCGATTCATGTACGTTTAACACAAGGAAGGGATAAAAGAACTCGGACCCGGATCCGATTAAATTCTGGATCTATGCATATTTCGGAAATTGCAGGTCCGATTTGGCTCAAATCTTTTTACAAGAAAGCGTTGTCGCACTCTATGGCTCTGTGGGATTTCTGGGATTTCTGGATTCTAGTCTCGATCCCCCTGTCAATCCTTCCATCTTCTGTCCTTATAGCTACTACTACTACTACTACTACTACTACTACTACTACTACTACTACTACTACTACTACTACTACTACTACCACTACTACTACTACTACTACTACTGCTGCTGCTGCTGCTGCTGCTGCTAATACTACTACTACTACTATTGCTACTACTACTACTACTACTACTACTACTACTACTACTACTACTACTACTACTACTACTACTACTACTACTACTACTACTACTACTACTACTACTACTACTACTACTACTACTACTACTACTACTACTACTACTACTACTACTACTACTACTACTACTACTACTACTACTACTACTGCTGCTGCTGCTGCTGCTGCTACTACTACTACTACTACTACTACTACTACTACTACTACTACTACTACTACTACTACTACTACTGCTGCTGCTGCTGCTGCTGCTGCTGCTAATACTACTACTACTACTATTGCTACTACTACTACTACTACTACTACTACTACTACTACTACTACTACCCCTGATGCTACTGCTACTACTACTACTACTACTACTACTACTACTACTACTACTACTACTACTACTACTACTACTACTACCCCTGATGCTACTGCTACTACGACTACTACTACTACTACTACTACTACTACTACTACTACTACTACTACTACTACTACTACTACCCCTGATGCTACTGCTACTACGACTACTACTACTACTACTACCACTACTACTACTACTACTACTACTACTACTACTACTACTACTACTACTGCTACTACTATTACCACTACTACTACTACTACTACTACTACTACTACTACTACTACTACTACTACTACTACTACTACTACTACTACTACTACTGCTACTACTACTACTACTACTATTACCACTACTACTACTACTATTACCACTACTACTACTACTACTACTACTACTACTACTACTACTACTACTACTACTACTACTACTACTACTACTACCCCTGATGCTACTGCTACTACGACTACTACTACTACTACTACCACTACTACTACTACTACTACTACTACTACTACTACTACTACTACTACTACTACTACTACTACTACTACTACTACTGCTACTACTATTACCACTACTACTACTACTACTACTACTACTACTACTACTACTACTACTACTACTACTACTGCTACTACTATTACCACTACTACTACTACTACTATTACCACTACTACTACTACTACTACTACTACTACTACTACTACTACTACTACTACTACTACTACTACTACTACTACTACTATTACCACTACTACTACTACTACTATTACCACTACTACTACTACTACTACTACTACTACTACTACTACTACTACTACTACCCCTGATGCTACTGCTACTACGACTACTACTACTACTACTACCACTACTACTACTACTACTACTACTACTACTACTACTACTACTACTACTACTACTACTACTACTACTGCTACTACTATTACCACTACTACTACTACTACTACTACTACTACTACTACTACTACTACTACTACTACTACTACTACTACTACTACTACTACTGCTACTACTATTACCACTACTACTACTACTACTACTACTACTACTACTACTACTACTACTACTACTACTACTACTACTACTACTACTACTACTACTACTGCTGCTACTACTACTACTACTACTATTACCACTACTACTACTACTACTATTACCACTACTACTACTACTACTACTACTACTACTACTACTACTACTACTACTACTACCCCTGATGCTACTGCAACTGCTACTACGACTATTACTGTTGTTACTACTATAATGTATAGTTTAATACATGTAATTACTCCCATTATTGTATACTAGGCATATAGCTATACATAGGCCACTATAGATATGTTACACATGCGTCAGCGCTATTGCCACAATAATAGTATTACACACTGCTACCACCATATGATATGATAAGAGCCTGGGAGAATAAAGCGAACTTGAAGTTTGTCACATTCAAGCTGCTTTCCAGATGCACGAATTCAGTCACGCGCTTGAGTTGGGCGCCATTGATGTGTTATTTAGTTTTCCAGGCGTTTGATTTGGTAACATGCCATCTGTTTCTCTGATGCAAAATTCAGCTTTTTGTTATGCTCAATGGACCTTCCCAGTTTATCCATCACTCATATGACATCATAATCAACTATGTGACATGTAGGATGTCGTCATAATCAATGATGTCATGAATGGCGTGGATAAGTTCGTCAGGAATGCTTAATTGAAGACGGACTAAGCGTTGTTGTACGAATTGTAGGCCTATGTCTTTATTATTTAATAAACATTCTGTTGAATATTTTGAAACTAATTTGACTGGGTGCTGTTGCTGCCATATAGGCCTATATTCAACACAGGCGAAGCGTGGGTGGAGCTTAGCTATAGAGATGGGCGGGGAATATAAATAACCATGGCAGCATAGCAGAGAAACAGACTTAGGCCTATAGAATAGTTGCGATTCGCGATTAACTAAATAATAGAATTCGCCCATTAGATATAAAAACGAGAAAAACTGCGTTTTCTGGCAAATTTGTTTTACGTGTTCCCTTTGATAGACAATGAATAATTAGTATGTGGAGTCTAAAATTCTATTTTCGATACTTTGACTTTGACCACACAGCGTGCTAATAAAAACATACTTCGTTATCGAGCTATCAAAATGCATACGCTTATATAAAATCCATGTCCCCCACCCTTAATTCCTTTCAATAAAAAAATGCAATACATATGAGCACACTAGGGGCCTATATAGTGTAACATTATATGTCATAGGTGAACACACACACCCTCCCTATGATGGTATAACCTTTCCGTGACTCCTTTGAATAGGTACGCTTTTCCCGACGCTTGCCAATGGACCTTTCCAGTTTTTGCCATGTCCCCTCCCCCCCTCCCACCTCTAGCTAAGCTCCACCCACACTTCGCCGTGATAGGATTGATCGATCCCCGAATTTCCTGAAAACTCTACGGGTAAGCTGTTGAATATTTTGTAACTAACTGGACTGGGCGCTGTTGCTGCCTATGGCAGAACAGACTATTTATTAAATAGTAAAGACAACGCATAGCCCGTCTTCAAATATGCGATCGTGACGTACTTATCTACGTCATTCATGACGTAATTCATTATGATATCATTCTACACGTCACGTAATTGATTATGACGTCATATGATTGGTGGATAAAGTGGAAAAGTCTATTCGTTTGTTTAATTGGTTTAATCTGTCCATCTGCCTTGCCAGCCATCCGGCTCTCTGTGTGTCCGTCCAGCCACTCACTCACATAAAATTAAGGGAGCTGAATACTACTTTCTTTCTACATGTATGAACAAAGTTTAAATATTAACACTGCAGTGGCCTTTCCGGTGTGGTGAACAAAATTCTATAAAATGACAAAATATGTCTTCCAAACTTGATTAATTTTTTCGGCATCAAATGATCAAAAGGAATCAAAAGGCAAAATTGAGTGTCCCAACAAAAGCATATAACACCTTTGAATGATCGGTTCATGATCTCGTGAAGGAAACACTACTCACTTATCAATCCAATTCGGAAGAGTAAAATTTCACTAATCTGTGTGGAGTGAAACCAGTCCACTAATCATTGGCTTTATTAATGATGTTTGTGATAAACCCGAATCAAAGGAAATTCAAACCTTGCACAAAGTTCAATTGTTCAAATTAAACCATAGAGTAGTTTTTCAAAGGAGATTGAGTAATTCAGTAAACGTATATAAAGCTGTCTATACTGAAGGACTGACAGATTTGTCATACAGGCTACTGATGAAGCACATCCATGTGAAATGCATTTAGCCAATTGACGGTGTCCATAATTACTGTGAGTAACTTATAATATTGCGTATTGTATTGTTGTATTGTTAACCCTTGCATATTACATGTTAATTCTATAATTTGTCTTTCAGGTGTAAGTCATATATTGGTTCAATTTGTAGTTGATGTGAATGAATTTGTGTGCTTGAATTTGAGTTTGCCTGATCGAATCGTTCTTACCTGCTCAACTGCCTGTCTGATTGCTAGTTAGATTGAACGATTGTCTGTCTGAATGGCTATTGCGAGGAAGAATGGTCGTAGGAAGAATGGAGATGGTAAAGGGGGTTCATCTGCGCATGCGCGCCTGGTAAAGCTGTATTACCAAATAATTCAGTGCTTCCACCATATTGCTACGCTACGTAGGCATTTAGATGCCGAAACTCTCCCTGATGGGCTTAGCAGGAAGGTGGAAGAGCTGAATGGATTTTGTAAGCCAGCTATACCAAATGATGACATCTACTTTGCCATCTGGAATGTGAATTTTGAGTGGGCAAAATCTACCATTAAGGCCATGTTAAATCACTATAATGAACAACTTGGTAGTATTAGAACTGAAGTAGTCCTCACACAGGCAATGCCACATTTAGACCTAGGTCGTGCTAAATCCAATGCTATACGCTGGGCAAAAAACAATTATAATAGAAAGCTCGACATTAATGCGATTAGTTCTTTTTACGATTTTGTGCGACCGATAGATCCATCTCAGCAACCAATTCAAAATCTCGCACAAGCCACGCCTCTGGTCATGATACCAACTGTGGCCCCACAATCACAAATGAAAAAACGCCTCAGATCACCTGAAACTTCGCCGCCAGTCACAAAACGAGTAGACAATAAAACCTCTCCATTGCTACCATTAGATTCTGGCCCTAGAGATATGCTATTTGAAGCATCATTAATCCCACTACCTGACTCTCCACTAGGCAATCTAAATGACCCAAACGAATATCCGCCCTTGCCACAGAGGGAAAGGGTTAATGGTAGCAAATCTGGTCCACGGACTGGCGCTTCTCAGAAATCCCCCAAGAGCAGTCAACCATCGGGTCTCAAGACCCCATCCCCAACAGGGAAACTGCCACAGCCCAGCTTCTCTCCAACTCCAGGTCCAAGTAATGCACCGGAGGTGCGTCCTATTAAATTTGCAAATAGACCCCAACAACCCACCATGTTGGAGAGAAACATCTTTTGGAAATTTCGTCATGAAATCGAAAACAAAATTGACTGGCGACTACCTGTTCTCACGAACAAAGTACTCATCTTTGGAGCTTCGAACCTGAGTCGCATTAATGTTGAGCCCCACCCTGAAACGCAAGTTGCCTGCTACCCAGGAGCTAAATTGTGTCATGCTAGAGGACTAATTCAAAAGTACACTGGATCATTTAAACCAGAGAAAATAGTGATCAACATTGGCATTAATGATATGAATGAACCCATCTCTAGTTCAAAACATAGATTAATGCTGCTTCTCAGTGCGATTAAGTCCAAATTCCCAAAGACTGCGATTTACTTCGCAAAACTTAACTATTCAAGTCGGTTGACAGCTCAGCAGAAGTTGGCGATTCAGTCCATCAATTCGACGGCTGAATCATCAAAATCTGTGACTGTCATTCCTGCACTTAGACTCTCCGAATTTAATGTTGTTAAGGATAACATTCATTGGACTGAGAAGACAGCTAACTCGATGTATTCTGCCTGGCTTAAATTCCTAAATTTAAACTAGACAAGGGCCAGGGTAACATCCGCCCGGAAACAGGACTGGGCAGTAATATTGTCAATTTAACTGGCTCCCCATTATGTGAAGCAGAGCAGTCACTGCTCAATTTTGGTCTTACATTTGTCCCAACACCAAAACCTAAAACAGGTTTGGATGCTCTTTTAGATAATGGCTGTATGGAAACATCTGAATTTAGTCACCGTATTAAGTTAGCAGACTTCTTTCGTAACTCTAATAGTAACATTCCACCATTCATTGAAAAAACTGGCTGGGCACCAAACGTAAAAATCCTGGACCCAGCGATCGGTGAAAGCATAGAACTCTTTTCAGAACGTGTTAAAAATTCTAAATTCCCTAATGATCAACCAAATTTACCCTATGAGGAACGCCAGGCCTTAATTGAATTGTCTAAAAACAGCGAAATTGTCATCAAACCTGCAGATAAAGGGTCAGCGACTGTAATAATGCTTAAAGATAACTATAAACGTGAAGCACAACGACAACTTAGTAACCCAAAGCATTACCAGAAACTAAGCAAACCACTTTGGCAAAATAATTGCAGCAAATTTAATGAGATTCTTCAAAAATTGCTCGATAGCAAGAAGATCACCGAAAAGCAACATAAGTATCTCTTTGCTAAACTTGAGTCAAAACCACGGACTTTCTATCTTTTGCCAAAAATTCATAAACCCATAGATTCGTGGTTGGACACAATGTCACCGCCCGGGCGACCTATAATCTCTGATTGTGGCTCAGAATCCTACAGAATCAGTGAATACATCGATTACCATCTACAGCCAATAGCAAATAGACACCCCAGCTTCTTGAAAAACACAGAAGACTTCTTATCACAGGTCTCTGAGACCTGGATACCTCCAAATTCATTCTTGGTCACGCTTGACATCGATGCTATGTATACAAACATCGACATCGAGAAGGGTATAAATTCTATCCGTAGAGCATTCGTGAACTACCCAGACACCAACAGGCCAGACAGAGAAGTAATAGCTCTATTAGAGCTGAGTCTGAAAGGCAATGATTTTGAATTCGATGGCGATATTTACCAACAAATTTGCGGCTGTGCGATGGGCAAGCGCTTTAGCCCATGTTTTGCCAATATTTACGTAGCAGAGTGGGAGGAGGAAGCGTTAGAAAAGTGTCCAAAACATCCCCTCATTTATCGCAGGTACCTTGATGACATTTTCATGATTTGGCAACACACAAAGGCAGAGTTTGATGAATTTTTCGAAATTCTGAACAATCACGATCCGAATATCAAATTAAAAGCAACCATTGACGAGATGTCCGTAGATTTCCTGGATGTAACTGTATATAAAGGTCTAAAGTATGAAACAACTGGCTACTTAGACTACAAAGTGTATTTCAAACCAACCGATTCGCATCAGCTATTGCACAAAAAATCTTTCCATCCACCACATACTTTTAAAGGAATAGTTAAATCACAAATAATCCGTTTTCACAGGAATTCTAGTGATAGAAAAAATTTTGAAGAAGCGTGCTCTACCCTATTCAAAGCCCTCAAACCACGAGGTTACTCCTCACGATTCTTGCGCAAAATCAAATCTGAAACATTAGACGGCTTGGAATCCATTCCAGATAATGCCTCAAATCGTCGGCCTACCAAAATTTCTCACAATCGTCCTATTATAGGTGTAGGCGAATCTCGCAAATGCGGAAAGAAAAGGTGCAAGTTAGATGAATTTCTCCCAAACCAGAATACTTTCACGAGCTTTCAGAACAAAAGCAAGTTCCAACTTCAGTCTAATCTAGATTGTGACTCTGAAAATGTTATTTATCTAATTTCATGCAAATTGTGCCAAAAACAGTATGTCGGCGAAACCAAATGTCCATTAAGATGGCGGGCAACTCGACACCTCTCAGATATTAGGCTAGAGGAAGACACACATGTTTCCGAACATTTTAATCTTCCTGACCATTTAGTCCTTCGTGACTTTGAAATTATGCCGATTGAACAGCCACCCCTTTCAGATACGGCAGAAGAAACTGATAAACAAAGAAAACTTCGAGAATCGTTTTGGATTAAAGAACTCGAAACACAGTGGCCAAGGGGAATAAACTCGGACCCAGGCTTATCTGATCAACGTGACAAAATTCCATTCATTCTGACCTATAATCGGAAAAACGTTGAAATTTCCAAAATTTTGAAAGATGAGTATCAAAACCTACAGGAGAAACTGAAACAACCCTTTAACAAGCGACCAGTAATTGCGTTCAAGAAAAATCCGAATCTACGTGACATCTTGGTAAAAGCAAAACTCAAATAGCTATCCATAATATCCATCTCAATCATTCAACATTAACCCTTGCATGATGGTCAGCCAAAAACGGTCAATTTAGTGATCTTGGGCAATGTCCATTTGCCGGCGGGGATTGGAGTATTTTTGAAAATTTACCACTGTAATGACTGGCTCGGGAACCGAGACAGTCGTTCCAGTGGTGTATTCTCGGGAATGACCTTGTCTGTGCCTGCAAATGTACATTAAATAAGTAAGCGCATATTTGGATTTTACTGAACAAATTTAACCAGTAAAGGGTTAACATTAATGCCATATGGCTTTCCTCAAACAAAATGACAAATCTCAGGCAGTAGGATAAACCAAAATATCTTAAATTTTTTCAATTATTGAAGATTCTGAGCCAGTGCGTTGACAATATTGACTACTACTACTATTACCACTACTACTACTACTACTATTACCACTACTACTACTACTACTACTACTACTACTACTACTACTACTACTACTACTACCCCTGATGCTACTGCTACTACGACTACTACTACTACTACTACCACTACTACTACTACTACTACTACTACTACTACTACTACTACTACTACTACTACTACTACTACTACTACTGCTACTACTATTACCACTACTACTACTACTACTACTACTACTACTACTACTACTACTACTACTACTACTACTACTACTACTACTGCTACTACTATTACCACTACTACTACTACTACTACTACTACTACTACTACTACTACTACTACTACTACTACTACTACTACTACTACTGCTGCTACTACTACTACTACTACTATTACCACTACTACTACTACTACTATTACCACTACTACTACTACTACTACTACTACTACTACTACTACTACTACTACTACTACTACTACCCCTGATGCTACTGCAACTGCTACTACGACTATTACTGTTGTTACTACTATAATGTATAGTTTAATACATGTAATTACTCCCATTATTGTATACTAGGCATATAGCTATACATAGGCCACTATAGATATGTTACACATGCGTCAGCGCTATTGCCACAATAATAGTATTACACACTGCTACCACCATATGATATGATAAGAGCCTGGGAGAATAAAGCGAACTTGAAGTTTGTCACATTCAAGCTGCTTTCCAGATGCACGAATTCAGTCACGCGCTTGAGTTGGGCGCCATTGATGTGTTATTTAGTTTTCCAGGCGTTTGATTTGGTAACATGCCATCTGTTTCTCTGATGCAAAATTCAGCTTTTTGTTATGCTCAATGGACCTTCCCAGTTTATCCATCACTCATATGACATCATAATCAACTATGTGACATGTAGGATGTCGTCATAATCAATGATGTCATGAATGGCGTGGATAAGTTCGTCAGGAATGCTTAATTGAAGACGGACTAAGCGTTGTTGTACGAATTGTAGGCCTATGTCTTTATTATTTAATAAACATTCTGTTGAATATTTTGAAACTAATTTGACTGGGTGCTGTTGCTGCCATATAGGCCTATATTCAACACAGGCGAAGCGTGGGTGGAGCTTAGCTATAGAGATGGGCGGGGAATATAAATAACCATGGCAGCATAGCAGAGAAACAGACTTAGGCCTATAGAATAGTTGCGATTCGCGATTAACTAAATAATAGAATTCGCCCATTAGATATAAAAACGAGAAAAACTGCGTTTTCTGGCAAATTTGTTTTACGTGTTCCCTTTGATAGACAATGAATAATTAGTATGTGGAGTCTAAAATTCTATTTTCGATACTTTGACTTTGACCACACAGCGTGCTAATAAAAACATACTTCGTTATCGAGCTATCAAAATGCATACGCTTATATAAAATCCATGTCCCCCACCCTTAATTCCTTTCAATAAAAAAATGCAATACATATGAGCACACTAGGGGCCTATATAGTGTAACATTATATGTCATAGGTGAACACACACACCCTCCCTATGATGGTATAACCTTTCCGTGACTCCTTTGAATAGGTACGCTTTTCCCGACGCTTGCCAATGGACCTTTCCAGTTTTTGCCATGTCCCCTCCCCCCCTCCCACCTCTAGCTAAGCTCCACCCACACTTCGCCGTGATAGGATTGATCGATCCCAGAATTTCCTGAAAACTCTACGGGTAAGCTGTTGAATATTTTGTAACTAACTGGACTGGGCGCTGTTGCTGCCTATGGCAGAACAGACTATTTATTAAATAGTAAAGACAACGCATAGCCCGTCTTCAAATATGCGATCGTGACGTACTTATCTACGTCATTCATGACGTAATTCATTATGATATCATTCTACACGTCACGTAATTGATTATGACGTCATATGATTGGTGGATAAAGTGGAAAAGTCTATTCGTTTGTTTAATTGGTTTTATTGACCACTCATACCTGGGTGTATTTGAGTCATTCACTCGCAATAGAGGTGATTCCCCCGAAGGGTTGCGCAGCTCCGCCGAAAGGTAGCGAAAATGAAAGTAAAAACTGAAATGATCAAAAAGTCAGATAGATGCTGCTGGGGTGTATGTATTGCGTGTTGCTGCCTAAGTGCCGCTTTCCATGTAAGCTTGTATGCGCGCTTTTCTGCTAGCGGAAAAGTCGATCCAGTGCATTTAGATAGAACCATTTCCATGTGAGCTTTTCAGCGCGCTGAAATTCTCTCGCAAAAACAAGTCTAGCTAGCAGAAAAGTCGGTCTAGTGCATTTCCTATATATACATTTCCACGGGTGTTTGTCCGTGCCGCTGACACGCGCGCTTGTTATGTATGTTGATCTTGTGCGCATGCGTGCCGCCTTATAAGCAGGTTATTTTGCAATATTGCCTTTGAACGTTATGCAAATATAATAATGATGCCGTGCAACCTGCATTTTCTTTTGTATTATTTGTGCAAGAGACAAGGAACTCGCATTTGTATGATGCAGTTGATGCAGTTGACAAACCAAAAAAGAGTGCACAGATTTTGGGTGCGGGTATTGTTCTACCAGATCAGTTAACTGCTCCTGTTTTGAAAGTTCAGCATCAAGTACCTCTCCTCTGCACTTTTGCGACATGACAGTGTAGTGTGTAGGAAAGCAAAAATTGATCAAAGATATGCGGAACTAGAGCTTCAAATTCTCTTGCCTACGCTAGGAAAACAGCCGGATTCGCTGGTAAACTCGCCTGCATGGAAATAGACAAACCCGCGAGCAGAAAAGCGTGCAAGAACACGCGAGCATAAAAGCTCACATGGAAAGCGGGCCTAACGAGCTGTTGTTGGCGCGCGTCCGCGGTGTATAGGAGGATGGGAGGGGTGAAACTTTATTTCTCTCGGTGGTGGGATGGGGTGGAGGGGAATTTGAGAAATTAAATCTAACAACGGAAATTAGGAAAAAATTTGTGAAATAAAAAATAATAAGAGACGAAAATGAAAGATAATGCTATCAAATAAACGTAGTAAAAAAAACAAGAAACGGGAAGAACTAACCTTAAGATTTTGTGTTTGTACAAACAAAAAATCCCGAAAACTTAAAATTATAACATGTTGCTGTTAGAAATATCAAGTTGAATGCAAACGGCACTGTTTATGGATTAATAGGCCTAACAGTCACGTCGTCAGCCACGAGGCGCGAAGAAACCCTTTCATGCTTATGCTAAAACGTTGATCAGGCGCTGAAGAAAGGAGAAACACCGTAGTAAAATCCACATCCACGCAGGATCAACATCCACGACGACCTATTGCACGAACCTCACCCTCCCACTACGTTCCAGTATCGAACGGCGTAGCTATGTGAGTGGGCGTATGTTAGTATGATGCGACGACCCTAACATCCACAACATGGCCAAGCCAAGAATGTTTCTGTTTCACGTTATTCCAGAGCTGCACCGCCTCACTTCCACGTCCGCGTCATTTCATCATCAGGCATACAAGCCATCAACAGGACACAACAAGCAAGCACGTCCATCAGACACTTCACATGGCCAACGGCATCTTTCCACAGCGGGTTGATCGGTACGAGTTGGTACGAGTCTGCCCGCTTGTCAATGGAACAAATCGGTTTACGTAATAAATAAAATTGAATCGTGTTTGTTAATATCTTCGAGTTTGTTTAGTGCGAGATGAAACAAGGGATTCCCGAGATGGTTCTCATTAGCCCCCAGTCAAACTGGTTTCAGAATATTCAATGGCTTACATGCACAGTTTACCTTGAAATTTAGATTCTGCGAATTAAGCTTTCAAGATTTTAAATCGATTCCAACGCATGTAAAAATGGATGTGGATTTAGCTATACGTGGGCGAGGTATATAGATGAAAATCGATCCATCTATTGTATAGGTATGCATACAACTTAAAAGGTTGTAGCACGAATCGAATAAGTCGATACTGCTTATATGAATTGTTCGGTCGGTTATAGGGCTACGTGTTATAGAAATCTTAAAATCGGGCAAAACTCCAGAGGAACTGCAAGACCAAAGAACTATCCGGGAGTTACTATTGTCCTTCACTGTCTTTGATTTGGCCAGCGTCATTCGTGTTTTGATGATGTTTAAAATGCATTGCAGCCTACGAGATGAAATATATCTAAATTTAGGTCAATAACCGCAAATGCATCACGTTTTGCAATTATGCATGCATCTTGACGTCACCATCAACCCACCACCCAGCCGCTAACCGCAACTGCCTCCCATCTCTCGTTTACTGCCGCCACCGGCGACACTACCACCACCAACACCGCCACCACCACCACCACCACCACCACCACCACCACCACCACCACCACC
The DNA here is from genome assembly GCA_034401795.1 of Chaetoderma sp. LZ-2023a. Lineage (NCBI taxonomy): Eukaryota > Metazoa > Mollusca > Caudofoveata > Chaetodermatida > Chaetodermatidae > Chaetoderma > Chaetoderma sp. LZ-2023a. The sequence goes on along the minus strand of CM067370.1, from coordinate 155,875,799 downwards.
ACCAACAACAACAACAACAGCAACAACAACGATAAACAACACTACCCATCACCAACAACAGCCACCACCACCACCACCACCACCACCACCACCACCACCACCACCACCACCACCACCACCACCAACAACAACAACAACAACAACAACAACAACAACACTCTTGGCTCAAGCTCTCCCATCACCCATCCACGCAAAAATATGAAAAGGGTTTTCAGTGTAGATAAATACTAAACCCATTACAAGGACGTTCGATACATAGGCTAAAATCGGGTTCTTAACAAACCCATTAGATGGACAATAAATATAAACCCATTTTCGTAGCAAACCCGTTGCAGAGACCAGGGCCGTACTTAAGGGGGGGCGGGGGGGGGAGGCAAGCGGGGAAAAGCCCCAGGGCCCCCACAAGCAAGGGGCCCCCACAATTTAAAGATTAAAAGAAAAATTATGCACTTTTTTTGAAGTTATAGGACATTTAAAGCAAACTTTATTAGTTTAGAACTCTTAATCATGCATTATAATTCTATTCTAATATTTGTGGGGGGCCCCAATTCTTGTTTGGTGTTCAGCAACAATGTTAATTACGAAAATTTGCAAAATAAATAATTTTACAACGAAAGAAAGCGCCATAATTCACCTTGAAAGTAGACTCTCTGGCCGTCTCAGAGCACCTAGATGTAAAAAAAAATATTTTTTTTTTGGGGGGGGGGGGAACCCCCAGATCCCCTGCTCATTCTTTGCCCCCCCCCCCCCCCCAGGGCCCCCACATATCTAAATACGGCCCTGGCAGAGACTTTCTAGTATAAAACCCATTATATATCTAGTGACGTTAAAATACGATAACCTATTTCACGCCGAACCCATGATGCCGAATAAATATGAAATTGGTTTCATAGCAAACTTAACCGAGTGCGGAAAATTTAACTATAGTTGCTTTGTCGTTTTAACTGGCTCACTGCTTCAAGCCACCAGACAATACTTTCAATGGGCACATATTCTTGACCTGCTGAATACTCTAAAAAAAATTTCAGTCAAATTGTTTTCAAAACAGTCAGCTGGTCCAGAGATATAACCCCTAGAACATCCCATCTGCAAAAACTCAGTCAGATGGTCATGAAACGTGTGAGACTTCTATGAAGCCTTGATGCACATATACGGGTCCATGTCTAGTTATTCCCCGCCCATTTCTAACTAATCTCCGCCCATGTTCTTTATGCGTGTTGGAATCGATTTGAAACGTTGAAACCTGAATTCTCAGAACCTATACAAATAAGCTGGTTGATATTAACTGTCAGATAAACAGTCAATAAGTTTTAAAATATTCAACAGAATGATTATTAAATTGTAAATTCATCAAAGACATTAGACATAATTCATGCATTTTCGTGACGGACTTTTCAACTATCGTGACGGAGCTACGTCATTTTGATTGTGACGTCAGCTAACGAGTGACGTAATTGATTATGATATCAGATACTTGAGTGACAGAACGGATCCATCCATTGTGAGAAAGGGTTGGGTGAAAATTTGGATAAAATGTCATGGAGAGCCCTATGTAAAGGGGAATATTCACACTAAAATTCTTGAAAATAAAAATGTGAAAGTTGTATACTTTTAGAACCTTAAATTGTGCGCCTCGATGCAACGAAACGAAATAAATCTTAACGTATGATAATTACATATAAATTAATATAATGCTTATGTTGTAAAATAAAATTAGTATGTAAATAATTATTTCGTTTCATTACATCGAGGTACCGTTACACAATTTAATCCTTTAAAAGTATCAAGGTTATTATAGAGGTAAGCTGTTGAATAGTTTGAAACTAATTTGACTAGGCGTTATTGCAAAAATAAGTTTCAAAATATTGCTTAATTTAGCATTTGAACCTTGAATTACCTATACTAGTTAGTACCTCAATTTCACAATAGGTTAACAATGCACATAAGATTTTTCAAGGTTTTGATTCTAATTTGGGCAGCAACAGGTTCCAGTCAAATTAGTTTCAAAATATTCAACATAATATCTCGTACGCCTTTAAGAAGTTATTTTATCTGGTATGTCTGAAATGAAACCGCAAATATTTATCAACCGCTCCATAAATTCTAATTCTGGATCTTTGCCTGGATCGATGGAATGAAATGGGGCAAGTAGATCAATTCGATGATCGGTGTTCAATAAATACGGGTGTCGACAGCTGAATTATCGGCATCGTTGTCGTATAAAGCATCCTCGTCACTTCTTCATGCTAATTATTTATTCACTGGTATTGACCCTTTGAAGGCTGAATTCCCATAATGTCACCTTCAAGGTAACTATACAGGTAAAATATTGAGTATTTTGAAATTAATTTGACGGGAAGCTGTTTCTGCCTACAAAATACTCGACAGAATATTTATTAAAATCATAAAGGACGCTGATGGTTTTGTCCTTTTAGAATCAAAGGGTTAAGCATCTTTATAAAACATCACTCCAATCTATAATCTACTCTCAGTATAATATGTGTACACACACGTGGTCAATCACTGACGGCATTTACATACAGACTAGCGTTAGACATCTACAGGTAAGCGCATATATTACAGAATCAATCAATCACCGAGAATTGTGTCTGCGCGTGCCGGGGTAATCGATCATCATCGATACCCGGGCCAGCTGATCAGACATAAGAGATGTTTAGTTAGTGAAATAACTAAGTCAATAGGCCTCTCGGAAGAAAAGGTTATGCCCTATAGATTTTAGTACAAGACGACTATAATTCAAATGATGCCTTTTACTATAAGTGTATACTATCTCACTAGTATACTAGTATTCAACTATTAGAGTGACCCCTACGTACCCCCACCCACACAACCCCACCCCTCTTACCTCATTTCACTCTCTCCCCTCTCCCCACTTCATCCGTCCCTCATCCCTACCCATCGATCCGCTGCCTCCCTCCCGCCCCTCCCTCCAGTCTTCTCTCTCTCTCTCTCTCTCTCTCTCTCTCTCTCTTCCTCTATCCCTCCCTCTCTCTCTCTCTCCCTTCCTCCCTCCATTGATCCCACCCCATCCCTCTTCCCCTCGCTCCCTCTTTCTCCCCTCTTTCAAGCTCGTCCAAAAACATTCTCAACTTCCTGTACAAGGAAGAAAGAGATTATCGTTAGTGGTGTTTTGTTTAGTGTTGTTTTGTTTGCTAAACACGCATGAAACAAAAACTATAGCATTCTACAAACAAAGGAAAACGTGAAAATACAAATATTGCTTTGACGTAAATGTGTCGCTAATGGCCGTAGGTTACATTGTAATACACTGTAAATATATAAATACACAAACTGCATCATTTCTAAAATACCCCGTTTTGAGGCGACAAAAAGTGATCATGCACCTAATCAATTGACCCATTATGCACCACCATCGATGTTGTAGGTCAAGCCATCATTATCGCGCTACCCAAGCCCAACTATCCACCAGCCATTCCATCAAATCTGCAGCCCACTGTACTCATCGACAGCATACTATCCAACATGACCCTATACTGCATCCGAGACAAGATCGATGACTTCACTGAATCCTGTCAGATGGCTTTAAACGTGTTCGCAGCTGCGCAGACATTGTATGGCTCGTGTCAGTAGTCGTGTCAAAACGCTGGGATTTCCATAAAAAGGGGCATTGCCGCGTCACGAGCCTTTGAAACAATTAAACGCTCAAAGATCCGAGATGTACTACGCCAGGCCAGATGCAATGAAGATGAGTTGAAACTGGTGAGACTACTACTTGCAGATACCAAGCTGCGAGTGCGAGTCAAGTTAGTGAAGTCTGCAGAGTTTGAGACATCAATTGGCTCCCCACATCGGGGATATTTCACAACACATCACCCCTCCAGTGTCCATATAGAGCATGCCGCTAGAGATGGAATATGTCGACAATGTGGGCTTAATAGACGAGGAAAAGAAACCCCCATTGACGAGCTTCTCGCTGCAAGCAAACTGAAAGATGAGAATCTTTTTATGTATGAATCCGAAACAGAGTTCACCCACATATACCTATAGCCAAGGCACGAAACTAAAGAAACTGACGATCCAATTCGTGGCGGCGAACCATGGAGGAAAAGTATAATCCTGGCCTCACTGCTCCGCAGTACTGCTGCCAGTATCTCTGCACACTGCGTCACGGGGAACAATGCTTTTCAGTCCTTCTGGAAGCTATAGATTCGTAGATCAAAGATGCCCTCGACAAAAAGACTATGCTTAGCCTATACAGTGCAACCTGTGTAACCTCTAAAACGTGATGCCTGCCACCACAAACACATCCGCACCATCACTGGACACCGATGGACGGAAAACATAATCTACGACGATGCGCTATGCAAGATATGTAATACATTACCGCTGTCCGTAAAAGTCGCCAGCAAAAATGGTCCATGTTTGGCCATGAGCTAAGGATACCAGAAGACACTTCAGGTCAGAGAGCCTTGGAATTAGCCCTAGTGACAGCCAGCAAATATAAAGCCAGGAGAGGACGTCAATGCATAAATATATCACCCCATCCACTAGCTCCTGCAAATTCAATATGCTTAATTGTAATGATAATTGTGTTTACATATACTATAATTCTATTGTAACATACGTTGGCATGGCTATCATTATATAAATTTTGGCAAATGTAAACATATTTAGCCAAATAAGCATGAAGAAATCGTCACCCACCCACCCACCCACCCCTTGGAAGGAGGGGGATTCCGGAAACGTATCCATATCATGGGGTGGGGGAGGGGTGGGGTGGGGGCTCATGTGGTGTACACCTTGTTTCAACGCTATAATAAATCAAAATTTAAGATTCATCATTTTTCTGAATAAACGAAGGTATAGCCCTAATCGAAGATGAGCTAAAACGTGTATGTGGTCATTTACTGTTGCAAACTAAACGAGGTCGATAGAATCTCGGTAGGTGCGGGTGGAGCGTGAAAACTAGGTCGCGATGAGGTCACGGTGAACTACTTTTAGTACGATCTATACATTAAGCCTACAATTATGCATACATAGACCAAATTTGATTGCTGTGTACGGAATAAGCTTTTGTGACTGACTGACTGGCGAGCGAACGAACTAACAAAGGAACATCACAGCTTATTGAGCTGCTACCTGCCCGGCCACAAAGCCACAACTCTTTCTATGCAAACCAGCAGAAATGTATGAAATTACTCGCGTTGTTCGTATTTGGAAGAATTTTTAATTGTCACTACGACCTTGATATTTGACCTTTTGACCGCAAATTTATCACAAATCTTCGGGAGCCGAGGGGGGGGGGGGGACAATATTCCATCCAAGTCTGGTCAAGATCACTCCAGTAGAACCAGAATTATTTTGAGAAAGTGTATCTTTCAGACACAGTTTTCAAAATATTCGCTTTTAGTTTCGGCGCTGTGGCATTGACCTTTGACATTTTGACCCCAAATTTCACACACATCTGGCGGGACCCCATGAACAAACGCGCACCTGTCTTGTCAAGATCGCTTAAGTAGAACCAGAGTTATTTTGAAAACTCCTATTTGAATAGTTTACAAAACAATTCTTTTTTTAATCTGGTGGCCCGTTGACAACAAATCTATCACACATCTTCAGGAACCAACAAGTAATCTTTTCCCCCAAATTGGAATACCGTGTACCAAAAACTCTTAAAACTACAGCCCGGAATAAACATTTGTGACCGACCAACCGACCAACCGACCAACCGACCAACCGCCAACCAGCCAACCAACCAACCAACCAACCAATCAGCCAGCCAGCCGACCGACTGACTAAAAATACAGGTACGACTTCGTGCCGAGAATATGACTATATAGGTATGAAAAGTTATGAAATGCGGACAAGAACTTGCGGACATGACGTAAATGACGATATCTCTGCGCAAAGACAGTGCACAAAGGATACTTGAATCGGTTCCGAAAAAGGGTATCGTAATTATTCGTGTATAACTTGAGCATAATAATGGGTTTCCCTAAACCAGCAGATGGGCTTACTCTGTGAAATAGATCTAGTAGATACAGTCCTTATGTGTTTCCCATGCAGCTAAGCAGAATGATGAAGAAAATATTATTATATGCGATTCCGGTTTTTATCTACTACAAAAATAGAGATGAAATAAAGAGTCGCGTGAAGCTTTGACATAGCTATATTCTGTTTCGGAGAATCAGTAGAATCAAATCTATAACGCTCCATTCTACTCGGAATTTCTTTCTAAATTTCAATCATTCATACAAAGTGAATACAAAACGAGCTGAAGATTTTTAAAAACAAATTGACTGCCAGCAATAACCTTTGTCAGCGTAATTTGTTGTTTTTTAAAATAACTAATCGTAGTTTAACTGAATCACGAAAGTGGTAAGTAGTATGCGTGCTTATCATCCGGCTGTTAACACAGGTTTCTGGGCCGTTACTAGACCAATACCGGGCCGTATTGTCCCGGTTTTGGGCCAGTAACGGACCAGGAACCTGTATTATCAGGAATGTAGCTTAGCCTCACTGGGGTTAATAACAGCAGCCGGTGTCGCGTGCGTCTCCGACAAGATATTAGTACTTGGAGACGCGACCTTTCATTTTTTTTTATTATTCCACCATTGGCCTGGACCGCGTCTACCTCGTCCAAGAAAAACCGCTAATTATTTATCCCTAATGAACTTTCTCTGAAGCGAGAGAAATATTCGTTTGAGAAACAACTAACTGCTCCACAGGTGGCATTACGCCGTGTTTGTGGCTGATTACTTGCGGTTGCGTGCATTGCACGTGTGTTTGTGTACGTGCGTATGAGTGTGTGTTATGTATAGGCCCCCATACACTTGCTAGATTCTATCTATAACAACCCCAACCCACCCCAGACACCATCACCCACCACCACCCCAACCCCACCATCGCCACCACGGGCGATGCCTCCAACACTACCACCACCGCCACCATCACCACCACCACCAGCGGCGCCACCACCACCACCACCACCACCACCACCACCACCATCATCATCATCATCTCATCCTCTTTATCATCATCTTCCACCACATTTACTAGCTTTATGGATTTCTCTTCTCTCCCGGAAGATGATATAGGCTATTTGCTTTCATAATGAGCTGCAATAATGGGGACACTGAAATATGCAAACTACGTCCTTAACTTTGTGAGTCTCTTTAAAAAATGCAGTTTCCGCAGTCCTCAAATCACAATGGACCTTTGTACTTTATCCATCCATCATATGACGTCGTAATCAACTACGTGACGTGTAGAATGTAATCATAATCAATGACGTCATGAATGACGTAGATATGTACGTCACGAACGCATAATTGATGACGGACTATAAGCGTTGTTGTACAAATTGTATGTACTTACTATTTAATAAATATCCTATTCAATATTTTGAAACTAATTTGACTGGGCGCTGTTTCATACAACAGCTCTCAGTCAAATTAGTTACAAATATTGAACAGCTTTCCTGTATAGTTTTCAGGAAATTAATAGTCACGCCATTCGGGGATCGATCGATCCCAACACAGCAAAGTGTGGGTGGAGCTTAGCTAGAGGTGGGTGGGGCATAGGTAAAACTGGAAAGGTGAATTACAGCGAATTGAATGGAATTATTGTTCATGGTGAAATTCAGAATAGGGTGCATTCTGAGAATGCGTCCCTGTAAGTGCATCGTTTAGATCCACAGTGACACATTCTCATAATATAATGTACTTTACTATTACTTATATGACCTATTATATTGTAAGTACATCTTACGGTGATACGTTTTCAGTGGGTACCTTATTGTTACTTATAACTTATTGCGCGGTAAGCATGCACGTGGTACATCGACAGAGGTCATTTGGTGGTGTTTTACAATCTAAAAATAGATCTGTGGCTTTTTCTCGATCTCGTATCGAAGAAGATCTCGCGAGATGATACGAATGGGTATTTTACTGTCAATAAATGCTGAAATACTACCTCGGAAAATCATGGGCGTATGATAACTTCAACGTTTTGGTGGTACTATCACGTGTTTGTGTATTGGTCATAATTATCACTTGTCAGCATGTGTCCATTACTTTTATCATGAAAACACAATGATATCAGCTCTGACACAGGCAGAATTTGTAAAACTTTTATTTTATAAGCTAAGCGTGTAGGCCTACTAGTCCCAGTCATGCCAAGCCACACCAGTGATAATTGATAATAATCACATCGCTTCCATGACATGAAAAACTACTCCCATTGCACAGTGACTCCTGTCAGTGGACCTTTCCACTTTTAGCTATGCCCAGCCCATCTCAATCTAAGCTCCACCCACACCACGTCCGTGTTGGGATCGATCGATTTATGACCACCCTGACTATCAATTTCCAGAAAATTATACAGGTAAGTCGTTGAATATTTTGAAACTAATTTGACCGGGTGCTGTTGCTGCCTATGGCAGCAACAGCGCCCAGTCAAATTAGTTTCAAAATATTCGACATAATGTTTATTAAATAGTAAAGAGATATAATTCGTAGACGTGTCGGACTATTAAGCGTTAAAGACGGACTATTTCGAATCACTCATGACGTCATAATCCCTACACGTCACTTGGCTGATTATGACGTCATATGACGTCAGATGATCAATGGCTAAACTTGGAAAGGTCCACTGACATCAGATAGGGCCTATATTACCATTCGCTACACTATTATTGCATTTATGCATTTAGCGCAGCGGATGGTGGTGATGATATCGGTTGTTGGACTGGATAGGAGTCCCAGTGCCCCATCGCTATTGCTTAACTTTATTATTTTGAATTTGAATACTTAAATGACTTATAATAACCTATCACGCGGTATCGAAACACTTCAGCTCTCTTGCGTCGCTTTGGCCTAATTCATATTACCATTATTACTTATAATAGAATATAATATTGTGATTCCGATTCCTCATTATCCTTGTCGCCGTCATTCTATTATTCTCATATCCTTCTTCGCTAAAAACTTCTTTAAAACTTGACACGCGCCTACGCGTAGTGATATGTAACCTGCCGTGCATTGGAAAACGTTCAAGAGCGCTCTACATGTGCAAATCTCGGCTTTTCTCGCTTTGTGTATTATATGATGTAATTAATGCGAAAACAGCTGATGGTCATTAGTTTGCCGATTTAGCAAAACGTTTTGAAATGTATTTTCTAATGAACGCAAGGCGGATTCTCTCTCCCGGGCAATGTATATATATGAGAGAGAGAGAGAGAGAGAGAGAGAGAGAGAGAGGGAGGGAGGGAGGGGGGGGGAGGGAGGGAGGGAGAGAGAGAGAGAGAGAGAGAGAGAGAGAGAGAGAGAGAGAGAGAGAGAGAGAGAGAGAGTTGTCTCCCTTATCCCGTTATCAAACAATTCCGGGACTTAATTTACCGATCAGAAGGGTATCTTAACCATTTCGCCGATGAATTCCCAATATCTCATTTTCAAGGGAACTGTACAAGAAAACTGTTAACTATTTTGAAATTAATTTGACCGGAAGCCGTTGCTGCCTTAATTTCAAAATATTCAACAGACTAAGTTTGAGATCGTAAAGAATTTAAATTTTCAGGGATTTGTCCGTGAAAGGGCTAAGTAACTAAATCATAGATTCATCAAATTCATCGATTTTCTTGACGGAATTATAGCCTACGTCATTATGCGTCAGTGACGTAATTGATTATGATTGTGACCGATCGGATCCCTCCATAGGCTCCATTAGCTAGAACGTGATGGAGGAATCCAGTTTCTTCGCCAATCATATAACGTCATAATCAACTATATAGGCTGACGTCATAATCAATTACGTCATAAAATACGCGATATAGTCCGTTATAAACGCTTAAAATTCCGTCGAGTTGTAGTAATTGTATGTCTTTAGTATTTAATAAACATTCTTTGAATATTTTGAAACTAATTTGACTTGATGTTGTTGCAACGTCGTCAAATTAGTTTCAAAATATTCAACAGCTTACCTGTATAGTTTTCTGGAAATTGAGATTCAGCGAGTGCAGGGATTGATTGATCCCAACGCGGGCAAAGCGTTGAGGGAGGTTAGTTAGCGATGAGCGGGGGAATAGCTAGAACTGGATTCCCCCATTCTACATTTCGGCTCTCTATAGCAAAACGTATTTTCCAAACCATTGGTCTGCCACTTCTGTCACCCATTGCCTACATAGGCTAAATAGCCCCATCTAGTATCTAGGATATAAAAGTCTCCCACCCATATATTCTTGTGGATAAGCGCAACAGCATCGCGACAGCGGCAGCGGTCCTACAAGCCATACATAAGTTAAGACGTTTCCAAAAGAGAACAATTTTGAACACGCCTTAGGCAGCAATGCCCTCCAATCCAATTATGCTCAAAATAGTCAATAATACGTGTTTGTTTTGGAATTGGAATCATCTTAAGTTATTTGTGGGCTATACTGTACCAACAGCGGCAGCAGCAGCAGCAGCAGCAGCAGCAGCAGCAGCAGCAGCAGCAGCAGCAGCAGCAGCAGCAGCAGCAGCAGCAGCAGCGATTGTCGTTGTAATATGTTGCGAATGGGTCAATCTAGGAATATCGGTAAAAAACATTTGTTTGATCCTAAACAATACTTTAATCTGGACAGCAGCAGTGAGTGTGTAGATAACGAGGCCTGACTTCCGTTATGCGCGTGCCACGTGACCCCTGGTAGTGTAATACACGCGAGTTTCACATATAAAAATATACGACAAAATATGTAAAAGACGACGTTGTTCAAATTCTGAATTCAAATTGTTTTATTGGTCTAAAATCCAACGACTAGATCACGACCGCCAGGAACCACGACAACAAGAAAAAAGATGATGATGATGATGATGATGATGAACGCGAGTGCAAGAGCAACAACCACCACCACCACCATATATCATCTTTATCGTCATCATCATGATGATCATCATCATCATCCTGACCTCCGTTAGTAGCTATTGTGATCCCTATGGTATATACACCTGCCACCTCGCCTTGCATCATAATCATTATTACTATAACACTAACACTCACGTTTGTTCAAGAAAATCTCAATTTTCTCATAGAAAATGCCCATTTGCAAACCAATAGAAGATTATTTTTGAAGATTTACCACTGGAATGACTGGTTCGTTTATCGAACCAGGCATTCTAGTGATAAATTTTTTTTTTATAATATAAAATGTGTGCAAATGGCCGTTTCCCAAGACTACTACCGAAGCCGTTTTTGGCCGGCGTTGGGTGTAAAAGGGATTTCTAATTCAGATTTATCTTTCGTAGACTTATTAAAATGCAATTCTCTTACTTCTTGTAGTTTAGAACACCTAATATGACGAAATCAGAAATTTCCTGATAGCACAAATTCTTTTATATTTACCATACCCACCCAGCCCCGTCAGGGTAAGAAGGTATGGCGATTGTATGCGTGTTTGCGCGCGCACTTGAAAGCGTGCGTTTGTGCGCGAGCGCGCGCGCGGGCGGACGTGCGAGCAGGCGGTGGTGCCTGTGCGTGCGTGCGATGGGGCCGTCTGGGCGTCAGGGTGGTCGAGTTGGCGGGCGTGGTGTATGAGATATATCACAAAAACTGCTAACTCGACTCAATGGAGAGATTTGCCCGCTTCTTCCACGGCAGCACCATAAACAGAGTAATTATAGCCCTATGAAGTTGAACATCCAAAACTGGACGTGTGTTATAACAATTGTCTGGATTCATTCAGGTAGATGCCATCAATGCAGATTCTAACCCATGTATGACGCCATAGTTTAATTTTAACACATTGCTTATTTGAAGTGAGAGGCTACAGTTAATCAATTGACGTTGTTGCAACAGCACGTAGTCAAATTAGTTTCAAAATATTCAACAGCTTACCTGTATAGTTTTCTGGAAATTGAGATTCAGCGAAATTTGACGTTTTCTAAAATTACGGTATCCATTACGTAATACATAAACGGGACTAGGAACGGGGAAAACCAGGTCTCGGATCCCACAAGCTAAGTGGACCCAAAATGGCCAATGTTATACAACAATCTTTAGTAGGGGGGGGGGGGGGAGATTTTTTGTTACAAAGTATTTTTTAAAAAGAAAAATTTGACTCTTTCCGTGTCTCTTTTAGGAAACAAAGTAGACCTAAGCATGTTGCGTATCCCTCGGAATCCATGAAATAAAAACCCCAAATTCACGGAAATTCTACACCAGCACCCACCCCGCATCTTATTCTCTGTGTGAGTTTGTACAATGATTTGAACACAGGCTACTGGGCCGACAATGGACCAAAACCGGGCCAATGTGGCCCGGTATTGGTCCAGTACCAGCCCAGCAGCCGGTACAGAAACCATAAGGTCACCACCGCACCACGTGTATAAAGATATACACGACAAAACTGTCACTACGTTGCGTTTTTCTGCGCGGAATGTCGTCGTCTGGCTGTATAGGGTCGTGTATCTGAAATCGAAGAATCATGACACAATTCTCTTACACACCCAGATCTCACACAAACACTGTCACGGTAGTAAATCCGATATCAGATGTCAACATAGCGTATATAGTGGAAACCTGCCATGACAGACCACCTTATGGAGCGTAATCAATGGAGGGGTCCGATCTGTCAGTCAAGTATCTGACGTCATAATCAAATACGTCACGTGTTAGGCCTAGCTGACGTCACAATCAAAATAACGTTTGGCTCCGTCGCGAAAATGGGAAAATCTGAGAATACAATATGTAGACTCCTTTGCATCTATAAAGACATCCTGACGATCAGAATAGAGTAATCCGGGCTGATACTCAAAGATCTGATGCGGTAATCAGATACGTGACATGTCAGCTGATGACGTCAAAATTAAAATCGAAAAGTCCGTCATGAAAGTGTATGAATTGTATGTCAAGTTAACTATATGCTACACGTAAGCTATTGTATAATTCGAAACTAATTTGAGGGGGAGCTCTAACAGCTCTCTGTCAAATTAGTTCCAAAATTTGTTTAGGCGTATTAAATTATAGAGCTGTTAGAGCTCCCCCTCAAATTAGTTTCGAATTATACAATAGCTTACGTGTAGCATATAGTTAACTTGAAATTTAGATTCTGTGAATTCAAGTTTCAAAGTTTCAAATCTATTCCAACACGCGTACTAAGTTGGCGGAGATTAGCTAGAAATGGGCGGAACATAGACACAAATCAACCCCTCTGTTACACACTATTAACCCGTAGTACACTGATGTCAATATACTATCTTTTACCGTGCAAGTATCAAAGAAACTGGTGTACATTTTTCAACAACTTTGCCGGAAGATGTTTCTGTCTACGACAGCACTATCTCCCACCAAATGTGTTGAAAAGTTAACACCAGTTCATCTTTTAATTTAATTTGAGTAGTAAGGGTTAACAGGTGAACCTAAGGATATAAAGGATATTCTGTTGAATAGTTTAAGACTAATTTAACTAGGAGCTGTTGCTATTCAACAACCCAAATAAAATCATGCGAATATAACGAGAGACACTTCGATTTTTCAAACGTAATGGCGCCAACATAATTCAATGTGAATTTGAATTGGCACGTTTGACACGATTAAATAACTGTGAATTGCCATCACGTCATTATTATAGCAGAACTGTAAATGACCAAAATGTATAGGTCTACCTAATGTCGAAACGACATTATTTTAAAGTTTTTTTGCATTTCCATTTTCAACCACATGCATAGAACCTATTAATATGACCGAGGCTACAAAATGCACTCCGCCTCCCTCCACTGCTTAAAGAGACCTTCACAATAGAGCGATCCAATCCAGCACTCAAGCATCTGACATCATAATCAAATACGTCACGTTTGCCGACGTCGCAATCAAAACGATGAAGCTCCGTCACGAAAATCGAAAGGTATGTCACGAAAGGGTATGGTCTTCGATGAATTCTCTGGAATTTTTTTCGAAACTACCTAATTGACTGGGAGCTCTAACTGCCATAGACAACAACAGCCCCCCCCCCCCACCCCCCCCTGCAGTCAAATTTGTGTCAAAATATTCATAGCTATAGAAAGGGCTCCCGCCACTGAAGGCAATCAGAGGTATGCTGTGCCCTCGCTGGTCTTCCTCCGACAAGGTGTCGACAAATAACGACATTGCGTAAGAATGGCATAGAGCTGGATAAAGCCTATTTGGGGTGGATGGTTAATTAGTTGTGCCCCCCCCCCCACCCTCTCTCCCTTATCTAGAAGGCCAAGGACGGAACGGCCGCCGCAGGCTCTGCTATCAAATATAACAAATTCGTTGCGTACATTTAAAATGCTGTTAAATATTTTTAATCTAATTTGACTGAAAGCTTCCAGTCAAATTAGTTTAAAAAATATTCAACGGCTTACGTATATCATTGCTGTAAAAGTGAGGTACAGTATGATTACAGGTTCAAATGGGTAAGATGCGATAATTGTCTTTGATCTGTGGGACCGTTATTTTGGGGACCTCAGAGCTGTAGCACCGCCCCCCCCCCCCCCACAACCCCCAACCCCCCCCCCCCCCCTCCCCCTTGCCGTAATCCGGCTCTGAAGGTATGTTTTTCATGCATTTGGCGCTGGTGGTGTTTGGATAAAAGCGAAGTTTTACTAGCTACTAGCTATTTTCTTTCATAATATTTTCATTCAGGTCCTGATGTCCACTTCACTGGTCACGCAGTTATATGTTTAGCGGGAATCCGGTCGCTTACGCTTACTTTGCGCGGATTATATCCTGTGTTCTCCCGGATAATGTTAGCCGTTCAAATTTGTTTTCTTAACGCCTGATCCGGCTTTGGTCCGGGAATTAGCATGTTAAGGCGGGATAACCGTCGGCCATTACAAACTTCGCGCTCTAACTTCAAATTTACAAACTTCTTTGTGCTGTTTAAACAAAATGAATGACTTGTAAAAAACAACATGAAATGAGAGGAGGTAAACATCGCGACTTCGTTCTAATATGCCCATGTCAATATCCAAAGTTATACTGGATTGGGACTTCATCCGCGATCTTAAAGCGACCAGAAAGGGATAAGTGTATTCAAAGTTATTAATGAATTAATTCCACACATGTCCGCAAACCCACAAATAGGCCTACTTGCGCAAAATTAGTAAGTACGCAGTAGGCTATAAAATAGGTTTACTAATTAAACATTCATTCCAACGTTTTCTCTCGAGGCAGTCATGGGGATGAAGGGGGGGGGGGGGGGGGGGGGGGGGTGATACCGGTACTCATCGGAGTCGCAATACTTGTCGAACATTGATGGGAGATCGGCGTAACCTTTGAAAGATTTTCACGGATTCACCATATAATCTGGGCTGAAATATCAAGATATTTAATTTAATTAATCTGACGCATATTATTGTTTTCTTCACGGATCTTTCATATTATTTTTATTATCGGTAACGGTTTGTCAGATGCATCTCCTACAGTTTCCAGCGAATCGACTCCAAACTTGGTCAACCTCTAGTAGCCTACCCATCATGGAGCAGTTTTCCAAAAATACGGTATCCATTAGGCCTTTTAGATTGGCCCAATGGTTTTGAGCTAGCCACTTTTACATGAAAAAAGGTCCAATAGGAAATGTATGGGGAGTTTCAGTATTGAATAATGAATATTTTGAACTGCGATTACACGTGGATTCGCTGGGATCACTACCACACTTGATGTTACCATTGGGGTCCGCAGGTGTATGTTCACGTAAAAGGTGACCTTCATCTTTGATCATTAATCCATGAAAAAGGAAATGAATGACGATTTTCAATATGGATCTCTGAGCTGAGACTAGGCCTTGAGCTTTTATCGGATGACTCCTGTAGGCCTATCTGGCCAGGATGTTATGCCTGGGTCGTCTGCTGATTTGGAGGTCACAGCCACAAGATCAAGGTTACCCATTAATTGTAGAATTTACCAGTTTTCGGGGTTGTTTTTTTGCAGAAATTAACCCCTTGAACAGATGCGGTTAATGGGCATATTCAGAGCTAAGAGTGCAGAGGTTTGACCATATATCCCAAATGTCTGTGGAGAACTAGTGTTCGGTATCTACATACTATTGTTGTCTAAGAAATCAATACCTTTCAAAATTGTTATCAAAATATTCAGCAGCTTTCATATTTTATTCATTCCAGTCATTTGAAACATGCAGATTCTTTGGAGTGCAGTATGAACTGGGTTAATTAAATGCGACCCGTAGCTGGTAGAAAATAAAGTGAACGACGCTTTTTCGTTAAATTTGGGCCAGTGGTGAATGATTCAAGGCGATCCGACCTCAAGGTCAAGATCACTCCGCAGGTGTCAAAGTTACCAGTTTTCTGTTTTTGCGGAAATAAACTCCACTTTCCCAGGCATGTTCAATTCCTTAATGGTCAGACATCGCAGATTTAGAGTTATGTCTGTAAATGTCTTCTAGGTTCATTTCATATTATTGTAAGAAAATGCCACACAGTATAGGTGTTTGCATACAAAGAGAGTAACGGTAAAACAACATAAGACAAAATAAAAACTAATACAACAAATCATGCAATAGAGTCTTTATAGACATGCGCAGATGTTCAATGTAGGAACCTAGATATTAGTAACAATGACACGTCCTCATACATGTCCATTATTTGTCAGACTAATTAAATTGTTTTTTGCAATGTCCGGGCCGTGTCTGGATTCAAGCAATAAAATACTGAACTGGACTGACTGGACATGCATCCGCGTGAACAGATTCAATGTAATTTCGACTGTCATTTTCAGAGGCATTTAGTAACAAAGGCCAATTCATAGTTAAGAATTGCCAAATCGCCATAATTTAAGAATATCAAAAATGTAAATTGTTCAGCAGCACTCAAAGACGAACCAAAATCGTGATAAGCAAGAGAACTGTCTGAGAAGGGAAGTTACACCCGGATAATGCAGGGTGCTAGACCGGTACTGGAGCAATACCGGGCCAATATGGCCCGGTATTGGCCCAGTAACAGCCTAGTAACCTGATTATTAGGGTCGAGTCAACCAGCTAAGAAGTGAAGGCAATCGCTGCCGGTATATATTTCGTATTGTTTAAAGAATTCGAAAAAACAAATAGGCCCTAAACATTATTCTCAAATTCAAATTTTATTAAGGTGATGTGTGATTGTGTTCGCAAAGAAAGGGAGGTGGGGTGGAACACCAAGAGAAGGGAGGAAATGCACCATTTGCGTACAAGATGATATAGGGGACGAGTTCCATTACATATTTATATGTAGCTTTTTTAAACAAACCCGACTCCATATGCTCTTCTCCACCAATAATGCAAAGTTGCTATAAAAAATCTGCCGCCTTATTATAGTGATTACTACCTATGTCCAACGTGGATGAAACCGCCGCACAAGCACGGGCCGATAAACGCGGACAAACAAATAAGGAACTGATTAGTTGACGATGACGACGATGACGACGACGACGATAATAATAATAATAATAATAATAATAATAATAATAATAATAATAATAATAATAATAATAATAATAATAATGAATTATCAATGTACAAATTAAGCACACCGCCTGCGGCCTGCTATGTAATATATAATTTTCCCCATATGTCGCTGTGTGACCTGGGAGTAATAAAGAAATTTGAAACTTGAAACTTGAAACTAAAGCAAAGTTAAGATGGACAATAAGGATGTTGTCTGCTACTCAGATTAGGCCTACATGCGCTAGCTTGCTTAATTAGCTTCTCAAGGCAGCTCCGTCGAATTTTAATTTCTTTCTTGCGTCGAGATTCAAGTGTGAGAGAGGTGGAGTGGGGGGGGGGGGATACACCTACCTGAAGTAAGAAAACTTGCCCATGATCCGATTGGCCCGAGTTATCAGATACTGGTCACGTCTCTTTACATTCGAATACTTTTGCGCCGAATGGCGCAGTATATTACACACCTGAAAATAATGTCCAAATTTTGGCAAAGGAATGTGATTAGTAACTAATAGCTACGGGTTAGGAGTAAAGGGATTTTAAAGTCGAAATGGACCGGGAGCCGGTATAATTTGTTCTGCGACCGCCGTGGATAAGATGAGATTTAGTGATATTAGAAGCCAGTTTCAGAGTGTCAACCAAACCTACGACTGTTTTCTTCGCTATGACACACGAGTCTGGGTAACCGACAAAGGCAAAGAAAGGACAGATGAAATTTGGAAAATTAAGACGTTTTATAACAGAGCCGTCGCAGAATGGATACGGTTTTTGATAATTGTGCGCGTCTGGCCTTTATGACATTATTGTAAAGCTTGTATAGAACGGTCACCTCATATAGGATTACGAATGGTCAGTAAGTCATGTCTATTGTCTAGATTAGACTCACAAATTGATACATGAACCTGCGTTGGTGTCACAAAATGGCGGGGATTTGACACGGGTGGTCTTCAGAACACCCACGTCAAATCCCCATCATCTTGTGGTCCCTAAATCGGAGTATCATAATATCCAGGGACCAAATTATATAAAATTGGGATGGCGGCGAAATATGGCTGAATATCAGAAATGTAAACTTTGCTATAGAAAGCGGAGTCCGACCGATATTTACACGGAGAAGCTTCGGCAAACTTTGCTCTTCGGTTGCGCTAGCTACCGGCTTTAACTCTATAAGACGACTCACCATCGCGCGAGGTAACCCCGGCTAAGTATCCGCGGAGAAATTACCAGTTGGAATCTAAGACGAGTTGTTTGCTAAGTCAGATGGCGAAAATCTGGAGGCGATTATTGCTATGCGCTTGCTTACTTGCTCCCTCGTGGTGGCAGCAAAATCCAGTCTAGGAGAAGAAGAGTACAGTCGCCGAAGAATGTATGATTAAGCCATTAGAAAAAGGAAACTCGAGCGTGGTATGTTTGGGCATCTTCAGCCGTGAAAGTAATCCAGTCCCGTCTTGTTCCCATATTGTGAACGGATCGAATTGCCGGTCAGTCTGACGGCTCTGAACAATTAATTCAAAGGATTCCAAGCTCTACTCGAGACTGTACTACTTCCAGAACTCATATAGGTTAGGTAATTTAGGTTGCTAAGTAAAAAGAAAATCTTCGGCCAGCCGTACAAATTTAATTTATAGGCCTACAAATCTAATGAGTTAATATCGCCAGTAGGGCCTAATCATAATCCATTGGGGTATACCTATGATATAATAAAGTAAAATACACACATCCGGGTTGCGAATCGCTTGCAGTGCCGTGATACTTAACAAGCCCGTGAAAGTCGGCCTCTAGGCCTACAATTAATGGAGAAAAATATAAAATATGTTGAATAATTTGAAATTTTTTATATTGAAAGTGATGTTAATATTTTAACAACAACAACAACAACAACAACAACAACAACAACAACAACAACGACGACACGACATTCCGGCAATTATTTTTTCTAAACCGCCCACTGCCATGATGATGACGATGATGTTCGGATAATCCTCCTGTTAGTAGGAGCACCCGCTTCCGCGCTGCCAAGAAATACCCGCGCTACAAAATAAGTTAGGCCTATGCCATTTGACCACATAAATGAATATATTTCTAGCTATGCCCAGTCAATGGACGAATCAACAACTCCCTGTCAAATTATTTTCAATATATTCATCCCCTTACCTGTATCGTCGTTACCTTGAAATTAAGATACCTGGAATTGAGGTTTTGAAATATTGATCGAATTGTAGATTTATTAAAGACATAACAATTCGTACAACTTTGCAATTTCAAACGAGATACATCTTAACTCTCTGACTGCGGAAAGCCACCAGCAAATAATTTTATGAGTGGACAACTCTGGGCCTGCTGCATGTTTTGAAAATAATTTGACTGAAAGTTGTTGGAACCATGGGAAATTAATATAGTCTGCAGAAATGCAGCAGCCAAACGTATGATTATTTCATTCCGTATAAATGAATTAAAATTCTTAATAGTAATGGTGAATTATGGATAATGTCTCTAATTCAATTTCACAGCTTAGTTATTATATTAAGTTATGCGGAATGAAATTATCATTTGCTAAGATTTATTTCGTTTCATTACATTGCGGTACAAAAACTAAGCCCCTAAAGGTGTATAAGCTTAACAATTTTATTTGGTGTGAATGTGGACTTTTAGGCTAATGAGATGATCGTCGTAAAACAATAAAATTATACCTCAATTCAAATGTTCATTCAAAGCGGAGTGAAACATCCAAAATCCACTCATTGCGACACCCAAGAAAGCATAGCATAAAGTCTTGACTATATATTTGGTTAGCCATCGGACCAGAAACGTAAAACTCTTAAAGCGTATATGCTGTTGAATATTTTGAAACTAATTTGACTGCGAGCTGGTGCTGGCAGCAACATCTCCCAGTCAAATTAGTTTCAAAATATTCAACTGTTTCCATAAGGAGTTATCTTGAATTTGAGACGCAAGTACGCCTTTCAAGGATTAAAAAAATTTACGAGATATTTTGGATACAAATAATTTCTACCAAATTAACGACCAACGGAAATTGAGTTTCTAACAGTTTTTAAAATGTTGTTTAATAACTTGTAATTGTTTTAATAATATTGTTTAAATATGTTTTTGGTATCATTTATTAAATGAAGAAAATAAAGAAGACAAGTGCAATCAGTAATTGCAGACCCTTTGCCGGAATTTTTTTATGGGTTTTCCGAATTTTTTAGATTTTTTTCAGACCACGCCCAATGTGGAATCATAACGTCACCCCCCTTTCTTCTATTGAAATGTGACCAAATTGGACCAGACGTTTCCGAGATATCTTAAGATCCATAATTTGATCCGGTCCGGATCCATGTTCTTTTATCCAGATTACGGCTAAGGTTTGGAGATCCTCTTGCACAGCGATTTCTCCCCACACCCCCACCCCCGTTGTGACAGACAGACAGACAGACAGACAGACAGACAGACAGACAGACAGACAGACAGACAGACAGACCGACCGACCGACCGACCGACCGACCGACCGACCGACCGACCGACCGACCGACCGACCGACCGACCGACCGACCGACCGACCGACCGACCGACCGACCGACCGACCGACCGACCGACCGACCGACCGACCGACCGACCGACCGACCGACCGACCGACCGACCGACCGACCGACCGACCGACCGACCGACCGACCGACCGACCGACCGACCGACCGACCGACCGACCGACCGACCGACCGACCGACCGACCGACCGACCGACCGACCGACAGACAGACAGACAGACAGACAGACAGACAAAGGGAGGCAGCAACAGCACCCAGTCAAATTAGTTTCAAATTATTCAACAGACATGCAATTCGTACAGCAACGCTTAGTCCGTCATCAATTAAGCGTCCGTGACGAACCTATCTACGCCATTCATGACGTCATTGATTCTGACGTTATCCTATACGCTACATAGTTGATTATAACTCATATGATTGATGGATAAACTGGAAACGTCCATTTTCTGTCAAACTAATTTTCAAAAGCATCAGTAAACCTATAATTTTATCTATCTACGTGGTCAATGCTATTTAAATATATTATAAGCTATTCTGTCTGCAATTTATTGCAAATTCTGTCAGCTACATGGGCCTACACGCTCAGGTAAAGCACACGTTATGCAAGTTCTGCCACCAAAATGATACACACTGTCTACACTGAAGCAAATTCAGTTTTATATTGGGCATAAATGATTGCAATAGAAAATATGTTCTGGTTTGTCAGCGCGTCATAAGATCGTACCATCTCAACATGGCACCTGAGAGCGCAGATTACTGGGCCGATGCTGGCCCGATGCCGGGCCGATACTGAAAGTATCGACCCGGTATCGGGCCAACATCAGCCCAGTAAGCCGCATTATCTGGGTCCTATAGGGCGTTAGTCCAATCACATACGGTGTATGTTAGCTCCCTACGTTCTCCCTCCCTAGGGAATTGACCCGCGTTGCACATGATTGGATAAGTAGGGCATATATGTAGCAAAACAGGCGACTATAATAGTCGACAGGTGACAATGGTCTTTGGTTCTTTTGCCAACGCGGTTTTTTCGTTTGTCTTATGTATGTAAGGCTAACATAATTTGAATTGTGAAACTAAATCAATTATTTAAAAAAGTTATTAATTCCACAGATGTACATAATATTAAACATGTCGCACGCGCACGCTATATGGGTTAGGCCCTACGCCACAAACAAATAAATATCGGGCACGAATTTAAATGTTACTAGGTAAACACGCGCCCATAGTAGTTTCACACACGTGCGCGTAATCTCGCCCGCCCGCGCGCCTTTCAAATAAAACAAAACGCAGGTGCATTATTAATGTTGTTGATTGCTTAGCCCACTTAAATCGACCAGTAGCAATATGCCTATAGTATATTCCATTACAATATGCCTTGAATAGCGATGAAACATTCCAGCATATCTTCAAAGACCCAGTTATTGGAATTCAGCATACTTTTCCTACGCGGTTAGTCTAATATACCCTTATGTACTGGTGTCTTTATTAGTCATCGCTAGTTATCCTATTGTAAGAGGTATGCAATGACAGAGATTCATACTAAATGGCTACCCTGATTTGGAACATAACGGGAACCCAGTTATTAAATAAAAAGTGTTCACGAGTACGTTAAAACAACAAGAGCTCCGCAAACGGCGCATCATAGGCCGCCATGATGATAACCCAATGACTGAGAGCTATCAGAAAATATTTATTGCTTCCTCAGACCCATCAGACCAGTCATCCTTATGAAGCGTCAAAGCGATCCGTTAAACGGTCAAGGAGGTATCGTCCGAAAACTAATTTTCAAGATGGCTGCCGCTGACTGGCGGCCATATTGGATTTTGGATTATCGTAAATTTTAATAAGTTTCTTCACCAGACATATTCCAATGACCCTAGGAAGTGATCCGATAAATGGTAACGAAGATATCATCCAGAAACAAACTTTTAAGATGGCAGCCCGTGGCTAGCGGCCATCTTGGATTTCTGATCATTGTCGATTTCGATAGGTTTCTTCCTCAGACCTAGTCCAACCACTCTATGAAGTTTCAAAGCGATCCGATAAATGGTAACGGAGTTATCATCTAGAAACCGATTTTCAAGATGGCCGCTGGTGGCTGGCGGCCATCTTGGATTTCAAATCATTGTCAATCTCAATAGGTTTCTTCCCCAGAGGTAGTCGAACCAACCTATGAAGTTTCCAAACGATGCAATAGACGGCAACGGAGTTATCATCCGGAAACCAATTATCAAGATGGGCGCCTGTGCCTGGCGGCCATCTTGGACTTTGGATCATCATCGATTTTGATAGGTTTCTTCCCCAGACCGAGTCCAACCACTCCATGAAGTTTCAAAGCGATCTGATAAACGGTAACGGAGTTATCATCCGAAAACCAATTTTCAAGATGGCCGCTGGTGGCTGGCGGCCATCTTGGATTTCGGATCAGCGTCGATTTCGATAGGTTTCTTCCCCAGACCTAGTCCTACCACCCTATGAAGTTTCATCCGGAAACCATTCTGCCGCCCACACGCCCGCCCGCCCACCCGCCCGGACGGACGGCGCCATTACATAATTTTTTGGCGGGATATAAAAAGCAGTTAACACAATCTTAAAGGTTAGTTTGAATGAAGGTTGTTGTGAACATTCCCCACCCCATGATGTGAACATGCCCCAAAGGCCCCCACCCCCACCCCTAAAAAGAAGAAACTTGCACGTGTAGGACCTAATACATTAACCTATACATTTAAAACTCTGTCGGCCATATTTCTCAGGATTTAAATTTCCCAGTTAGAACTATATAAGTAAGCCATTGAATATTTAGAAAAAATTCTGGCTGGTATTGTTGCTAATTTTATTTCTTCTTCGTCTTCGTCTTCTTCTTCTTCTTCTTCTTCTTCTTCTTCCTCCTCCTGCTCCTCATCCTCCATCCCCATCCTCTTCATTCTCTTCGTATCCCACCTTCGCCCCCTCCCCGCCTCCCACCCTCCAGTTTCTTCCTTCTCTTCCCGCCCCCTAACCGCCTCCTCCTTCTCCTGCTCCCCTTTCTCCCCCTTCTCCTCCTTCTTCTCCTCCTCCTCCTCATCCTCCACCTCCTCCTCCTCCTCCTTCTTCTTCTTCTTCTCAACTGGGCCCCTCTGCTGTCTTTATATTGAAAATAACTGGCAGTCTTAAAGGATATAGACTGGAGTTTGGTCTGTTTGTACACAAGCGCATAGTACTATGTCACCTATATATTCCCTCTCTCGACGTGGACACGAAGGTCACAGTGGCCAATTCTAAGGCGACAATTCCTGTAGCTTGGTTCTCTACCCATCAACCCGTATACATCACACCATGCTGTGGATTGCTGTATTCACAGCTCTACATCACCAGCCTTTCTCTAAGGTTGCTCTAGCTCAGGCACTAGCGCACCGAGCTGTGAACCTGCCGATCCCGGGATCTGCTCGCACAGCTGGCGATTGCTGGGGACATAGGCAATCCCCTTCGCTCTTCTTTGCATCCCTCCACCTAAGAGTAAGAAAGGAAAGGGGAGAAAGATGACACCTCCACGCCGGTCTCCTCCGTAATTACCAACTTTGTTGGGAAACTAAGTCATCAAGGATTGCAGGCTGACATCCGCATACAGAGGCAACTCTAACTATGTCTAACCTTCTAACAAGAAACTGTGCTCCACATCCTCGGACAACGCAATCTTCCCAGGAGCTTACCATAGCTACGTTGAATGTACGTGGTCTGACTGCAACATCAAAGAGGTAAACCTTGGGTGCAGACTGTGAACACTATAAAATCGATATCACATGCATTCAAGAGACTAAAGTAGTTAAACACTCAGGGCAGCAACTTCAAACAGGTCATAAGCTAGTATTCATGGAGTACAAACGGGCCACTTACCGTGGATTAGGCTTCGTAATCGGACCAAAGGTATTGGACATGTCATTAGTTTTGTATACGTCAGTGATTGCGTTGATTTTATCGACCTGGCTATACCAACGCGAAAGCGCACCAGCACTAAGTGTCGCATAGTCAATGCATATGGGCCAACTACCGAAAGGGCCAAAGAGAATCCAGCTATATTAGATTCCTTTTTATGCAGAACTGAGCTCCGCCATTACTATCCCAGCTAGATGGCAACTGTTCATGTGTGGCGATTTCAACTCCAAGCTGGGTAAACTCGGCATTGCGGACAAAAGTTCAGGACTTGGCTCTTGCATGGGATCATATGGAAAGGGCACACGCAACAGCAATGGAGATACACTGGTGGCATTCCTTAGTTCCAATGGCCTATTTGCCACAAAAAATACGGTTTTTAAACACCCATGCCGCCACCGGACAACATGGACTGGACACATTGCTGATCGCAAAGCCCCAAAAGGTTCTAAGGCTACAAAAGCTGTCTTCAACCAAATAGATTTCATACTATGCAAGACAGCAGCAAAATCCCTACTTCGGAATGCTCGTTCCTATGGAGGCACATACCTCAATTCTCACCATAAGCCAGTCATTACACGCCTCCATATGAACCAGCTCTACCTAATGTATAAACGCCATACCAGGCAAGAGGGTAGAGTCACCTACAACCTACCCACGTTCATCAGCGACACTGACACTCAAATGTCATACAAAAAGGCCCTCGTGGCGCAGATAGCTAACATCGACGTCAGCTCCGCTCCAAACGAAGCCCTAACCAAAACAATAGAACTAGGTATACTGACGACCCTCTCGTAGTAAAACTGTCAGCAGAACAGAAAGTGTTACGTCTGCGCATCTATCAAAGTGGCCAAAGTGAAGATCGCACCAAACTACGCCAGGAACTCAATAACATTCTGCGCCACATTAGCAAATGCTTAACGATCTTGCTATCCAACAAGCAGATGCCCGAGCAGATGAAATCACTGCCACGGATGACTGCCACAAAATCTTTCTGGCAGCCCGAGCCCTGAGAGCTGCTGACTATACACCACCACTAACTGTACACAACTCTGAATGATACTTTATCGGGACTGACCAGGGCAAAGCCGAGGAAATTCGAGAATGGTTCAAGGAACAGTTACTGACCACGATGATGAGCCCTTGCACCAATTCTCAGGAGACCCCAGGCCATTACTAACACCAATTAATACAGCAGAGGTTGAGAAGGCACTTAAGTCCCTAAAAAATGGACGTGCATCTGGACCTGATGGCATGAGCAATGAACTATTCAAATATGCAAGTGATATTATCTCAAAACCGATTACGTACATAATCAATTCAGCTTTTATGCACCACCTTCCCATCGACGCTGTAGGCCCCCTTATCGCGCTACCCAAGCCCAAGAAGCCACCTGACCCCCCCCCCCCCAACTCCCAGCCAATTTGTGGCCCATTGTGCTCCTTAACAGCATACGGAAAATCCTATCCAATGTTACTCTACGCCGCATCCGAAACAAGATCGACGACTTCACCGGATCATGTCAAAGTGGCTTCAAACGTGGACGCAGCTGCACAGACATTGTATGGGCTCAACGCATGCTTGTGTCGGTAGTCATGTCCAAACACTGGGATTTCCACAAAATGGGCATTGACATGTCACAACCCTTCAACACAATTAAATGCTTAAAGATCCTAGATGTACCGCACCAAGCCAGTTGCAATGAAGATGAGCTACGACTAGTGAGACTACTGCTTGCAGACACCAAGCTGAGAGTACGAGTCAAGTCAGTGAAGTCTGTAGAGTTTGAGACATCAATCGGCTCCACACAGGGAGATGGTCTATCCCCTGTGCTCTTCACCTGTTACCTGGCTGCTGCATTGAAATCTTTGCGGGAAAACTCCACAAGACCCCCCCCCCCCACCCCACCCCCGGTGTCAATACTGGGCATGCCACTAGAGAAGGAATATGCCGACGATGTGGACTTTATAGACGAGGAAAAGAAACGAACTTCTCCCAATAGCTGCAAGCAAACTAAAAATTGAGAATCTCTTTATGAACGAATCGAAAACAGAGTTCACCCACATATACCTATCTACAAAGCATGAAACTAAAGAAAATTACGACCCACTCCGTGGTGGCGAATCATGGAGGAAAAGTAAAATCCTGGGCTCATTGCTTTGCAGTACTGCTGACATTGCTGCACGCTGCACGCTGCACGCTGCATCATGGGGAACATAGCTTTCCAGTCCTTCTGGAAGCTATGGATTCGTAGATCAAAGATGCCCTTGTTAAAAAGACTACGTTTATACAATGCAACCTGTGTATCATTGATGATGTATAACTGTAACAGCTGGGCAGCTCTAGACACTGCCAACATCTACGCACCATCACTGGACACCGATGGCCAGAGACCATAATTTCCAACGATGCACTATACAAGATGTGTAATATGCCGCCGCTGTCTGTAAAAGTCACTCAGCAAAGATGGTCCATGTTTGGCCATGTGCCAAGGATGCCAGAAGACACACCATCACAGAGAGCCTTGGAATTCTCCCTACTCGGAGCCAGCAAATACAGCGCCGGGAGAGGACGTCATTGCACAAATCTGCTAAGCGTGCTGCGAGGTGACCTCAAGAAAGCAGGACTAGGTACACTCAA
Organism: Chaetoderma sp. LZ-2023a; assembly: GCA_034401795.1. Taxonomy (NCBI): domain Eukaryota; kingdom Metazoa; phylum Mollusca; class Caudofoveata; order Chaetodermatida; family Chaetodermatidae; genus Chaetoderma; species Chaetoderma sp. LZ-2023a. The sequence continues at coordinate 155,848,299 of CM067370.1, read as the reverse complement.
GTCAAGAATGGACCTGATGAGGCTACGGATTTTGGCTGAGGACAAGACACAGTGGGCAAAAGCGATGAAGGAATGATTGCAGCTGTAGGATATTTCTACTACTACAGCCGCAGAATACAGTAATCATACATACATACCTAAAAGTATAAATGGGTACCAGTGTAAAACTGAAATCAGGGACTCGATAGACGCAAACCAAACCAATAATAAATAACTAGTCTTTCTTATATCTCTGCTTCAGGATGCATTCTTCTTCTCTATAGGCTGTGCAGTTATTGTTTTTGTCTCACAGCCTTGACCAGACTGGCTGATACTTCAATACTCGGAATCCCGTATCGGGTTGGAATAGAATATACGACTGTTTTGCAGTTCTGTTCGAGTGTCTGGGGACTGCCATGCAGAACTGTGATGGATGCATCCGTATTCGTGGATGCCAAGGCTTGTAGAGTGCACATTGAATCTTCCAGACTAACAACATTTGTGAGATTTATCTTGCATGCTCTGTGGTGATTCGCTGCTTCTGTGGTAGCTGCATGTTGCTTCGACGGTAAGGTTGCTACAGAGCTGACTTTCAGGAAATAGCAATGAAGTTGTCTGCTTATCTCATATAAATTTCACTTCCTTTGTTTCGAATGGTATTAAGGCTAGACCCATCCATGCGTGCATGAGTCCATGTGTCTTTGGTGTAGGCGTTAACAATCTAGCGACTTCTGATACAGGGAGTTGATTCTCTGTGCTTGCCATCTTTCTGATGCTGGAATCTCATATGGAAAGTTGTATGGCTGTATGCCATCTTGGACAAAATTATTTAGGTATTTTACAAAATAATTGAGATTCTGAATCTGACAATGAAGTGCGTGACATAGGAGGTTTTTCATCTTTTCGCTTTGTATCAAAACTTTCATGTTTCCTCTGTGTTACAGATGCTCAGGGTTTGTCGTCTTTTTCCTATTCTCAATTTGTGTAGACATAGCTGCTCCGCCACTCACACGTAGTCTCACACTCTGAGCTAGGTTCATATTTTATTTTCCTGTTTATGCTGGTGTTGAGCAAGTGCTTGAAGCACACTCCATCACTGACCTCATTCATCCAGTTAAAACTTGTTTCAAGATTCTAGAATTTTCGCCCAACTTGTCACAGATGTTTTCTTAACCATGGTTATACTATCCTGTTTACGACTCTGACGCTGGCTGTGTAAATATATTCCTTCAGTGTTAGCTTTGGGTCCAGCTTCACAGTTATGAATGTTTGCTGATTTCCAACCCCCACTTATCTGCCCATGATTGTACCTTAGTGGCAGTCTCTATAAAGGGATAAACTGCTGTTGACGTGTGTTATAATGTGCACCGTATTGCAAAATCATAAACACGAAATGAATTTTAGACATGTCTTTCTACACACGTGGTGTTTCCATTTATGTAAAAGAGAAATGATGTCGGAGAGATAGCTGTTCACCGTGGGGACTCTTTATCTCACCTACTTTCACTTCATGATTGAATATGTCATCTACCTTGATTCTAGCCGTGTTGTGTCAGTTCTTTGTCGACGTGACAAGCTGATTAACGACTCCTGTCTCTAGCAGTCGTAGCAAAGAGACCCTTTTTCAGATACGGTCGAATGAATGCTTGCACGAGGTCAATGAAGATGACTAGTGACGTCTTCTTTTCTTCTTTTAGTTGACATTTTCAACCTCTTGTGCTAGGAAGGAAAGTTGATCTCCGTGATTCTGTGCTGCCTTGATATCACCACTCTCTTGTTTCTTGTGATTTCCTACACATGTGTCGGCTGCAAGTTTTCATGAGTGTAGCTCTCCTTAAATATCTCGAATTTTTCTGTTTCTAGAAGGATCCTCTTCATTCAGGCATTTGGGGAGTGTCCAGCGACGTTGCATATCTTTCCTAAAACCATGGATTATGATTCAATTTTGTTCATCCTTGGCCTTGGCAAAATAACCCCATGCTTTGTTGTATGCAATGACATTTGAGCCAGTGGGATGCTCGAGTAATCTCTTTAGTATTACTAACCTGCTTTTGCCCAATTGATGGCTCGGGAAGGGTTTGTGCCCCTTTCTCAATCTCCTTCGATTTGATTGCTTGCCCATTTTTAGGATGGCATTGTTGAGACTCCGCATTTTTTTTGCCTCAGATTGGTTTGCAGAAGGCAGTCTTACCATAGGTCTCCTCAGCCAGCTTTTAGTAGAGCTGCCGATTCGCATCTTTGTAATTCCAATTTGGATACATCTTGATGTCTCATTTACCCGTTGGTTAACCCGTTGAGCCCTAAAATACTAGTATCGCAATTTCAAGGTAACTATGCAGATAAGCTGTTGGATATTTTGAAACAAGTTCGCCAGGAAGCAGTTGCTGCTATCCAGACAAATTAGTTTCAGAATATTCAACATAATATTTCTTATATCGTAAATGATTTATCGTGTTTGGTCTTTTAGGATAAAAGGGTTAATATGGTTATGGCCATGAGTTTTTAACGACCAATGTCATACATGTCCTGTGTAGATGTTCATCTGTGGCAATGGCGAGATATGGCTGGGAGGTGGGGTGAGTAGGGGTGCTAAAGTAGGCATATAGCTCAGAAATAACTGAACACGCCCTCCAAAACAAAATAAGACCTACTGTTGAATATTTTGAACATAATTGGATCAGAAGACATTTCTGCCTAAGGGAGCAATGGCTTTCAATCCAATTATAGTCAAAATATTCAACAGAACATTTCTTACTAACTGAGATGTTTCTGTATTTGTTTTGGAAACACGTTGGCTTATTAGCTCACCTGCCCTGAAAGGCCAAGTGAGCTTATGCCGTGGCTTCCGTCCGTCCTCCGCCCGTCCGTCCGTCGTCGATCGTCCGTCCGTCGTCCATCAATGTTTGCTTTTGAACGCTACTTCTCCTTAACCAATAGCAGAATCTTAACTAAATTTTGGTCAAAGGATGCTATTGTGCTCGGATCCGGAACTTCCATTTGAAATTTTGATTCATAAATCTTTAGGCTCAAAATCTTAGATTTTATTAAGAATTTACCGGAAATTGTTAAATTGCTTACCCTTTTGACCGATTTTAATCAAATTTGGCTGAAAGGATCCTATGGTCATAGGCTATAGAATTTCCTTTCAGAATTTTGATTCGTACATATTTTTGATGAAAAACTTACATTTTATTAAAAATGTACCGGAAATTGACAAAATACTTCTCCTTAACATTCTGACCGATTTCAACCAAAATGGACTGAAAGAATCCTATGGTCATAGGCTCTAGACATTCCATTCAGAAATTTGTTGTGTAAATATTTTGAGTGAAAATCCTAGATTTTATTAAAAATTTACCGGAAATTGTCATATTGCTTCTTCTCCTTACCATTTGGACCAATTTGAACCAAATTTGCCTGAAAGGACCCAATGGTCGTAGGCTCAAGATCCTCTGTTCGGAATTTCGATTCATCAATTTTTTGGGTGAAAATCTTAGATTTTATTAAAAATGTACCGGAAATTCTCAAAATACTTCTTCTCCTTAACATTCTGAGCGATTTCAACCAAATTTGGCTGAAAGGACCCAATGGTCGTAGGCTCCAGAAATTCCATTCAGAATTTTGATTCATCAATTTTTGGGGGTGAAAATCTGAGATTTTATGAAAAATTTACTGGAAATTGTCAAATTGCTTCTTACCATCTTGACCGGTTTTAACAAAATTAGGCTGAAAGGATCCTATGGCCATAGGCTCTAGAACTTCCATTCAGAATATAGATTCATCAATTTTTTGCGTGAAAATCTGAGATTTTATGAAAACTGTACTGGAAATTGTCAAATTACTACACCTCAACTGCTTGACATATTTCAGCCAAATTTCACTAATGGATTCCATGGTGATGGGTTCTAGAAGTTCTATTCAGAATTTTGATTGATCAATTCTTTGCGTGAAAATCTTAGATTTTAAGAAAAATTGACCAGAAATTATCAAAACGCTGCTTCTCCTTAGTTGCTTGACATATTTCAAATAGATTTGGCTAGAGTGAACAAGGTAGACAAGAATTTCTATTCAGAATTTTGATTAGTAAATTTTTTGCGTGGCCATCTTGGATTTTCCGAAAATTATCCATCATATCTATATTTAAATGCAAATGGTTCAAATGCTAATGGTCCAGGTGAGCGACACAGGCCCGTGGGCCTCTTGTTTTTAAACTGTAGCCTACTGTAGCAGCTCTAGTTCTTGATGATCAGGAGTAATGTATATATATATATATATATATATATATATATATATATATATATATATATATATATATATATATATATATATATATATATATATATATATATATATATATATATATATATATATATATATATATATATATATATATATATATATATATATGGGTTGGTGTTCAATACCAATTGGTTGATGATGAGTCATCTCTTTAACATCATCATATTTCTTATCGCTGTCTGCGTTGCCCAGCTTGGTGATTGACTCGGGATTGATCGATAGGAGACGCAATCTGTCTGTCACGCAAGTGTCTGACGTTATAATTTATTATGTAACGTGTTCACTTACGTCACAATCAAAATGACATAACTCCGTCACGAAATGTAGATTCTGTGAATTCTGGTTCCAAAGTTTTACATCGATAACAAAACTATTACAAAGTGGTCATAGGCAGCAACAACCACACATAGTCAAATATGTTTCAAATATTCAGCGTACATATATATTTACCTTGAAATTTAGATTCTGAGAATCGAATTTCATGCTTCAAAGTTTCAAATGGATTCCAACACGTGTAAGAAGGGGGCGGGTCCTAACTAGAAATGTGCGCGGCCTAACTAGAAATGTGCGCGGCCTAACTAGAAATGTGCGCGGCCTAACTAGAAATGGGCGCGGCCTAACTAGAAATGTGCGCGGCCTAACTAGAAATGTGCGCGGCCTAACTAGAAATGTGCGCGGCCTAACTAGAAATGGGCCGGTCCTAACTAGAAATGTGCCTGTCCTAACTAGAAATGGGTGTGACCTAACTAGAAATATGCGGGTCCTAACTAGAAATGGGCGGGCCTGACTAGAAATGGGCGGGTCCTAGCTAGAAATGGGCGGATCCTAACTAGAAATAGGCTGGTCCTAAGTAGAAATGGGCGTGTCCGAACTAGAAATTGGCGGTCCTAACTAGAAATGGGCGGATCCTAACTAGAAATAGGCTGGTTCTAACTACAAATGGGCGTGTCCTAACTAGAAATGGGCGTGCCCTAACTAGAAATGGGCAGGTCCTAACTAGAAATGGGCGGGTACTAACTAGAAATAGGCGAGTCCTAACTAGAAATGGACCTCTGTTCTAAAGGTTAAGGTGAGCTCATAATAACTTGAAAAGGAAAAAGTAGGTTTAAATATTATGTTTACTGAAATTACTGAAACTCAGTCCTGTGGTTTGCCCCCTGACGATTTAATGGGGTACATAGCTATAGAAAAAATGGTAATTTTCGCTGTCTTTTGAAATGCATACAGTAGCAGAAAGGTAATAAAGGGCTAGCGCGTGAAGATAACAGGTATGGTTTTCTATAGCGTAGTCTTTGGATGATGGTAAAATTATCTTCAATGTATAGATAAAAAAGACGGCTTAACCGCGACGATTTCTTTTTTCTTTCTTGACGTATTAGGCGTATGATTCCTATTAGAGGCGCGCTCGCCAAAGGTTTTATTTTTTCTTGGTGTGTAGGCCCACAACCTATGGAAGACCTGTATCAAACCCTTCTTGCTCCAAATAGTCCAGAGCAATGGCCACGTGTCTGGCATACACCGAGTCCTTTATTAGTCACGCAGGTAAACATCGCCCGGTCTTTGATGATTCTGATGATTTCCACGGGCTCAAGCGCCGTATATTCTTCTTCGATGGCAAAAGCGCCGTGCTTCGGAGGTCGCACAATATCGAACACTGACAAGTGGTTCATTTGTATAGCAGTAAGCCTACGACCACCGTTTTATGACTGCTGGTCTGGTGTTGCAACATAGGGCCTACCTACACTGCTGGATTCCGCACAGAAATCATCTTTGATGCACGTGCACGCGTTACTAACATATTTTGTCCTGTATGACATTTAATATGTTGCTCGTGTAACGTCTTTTAGCAAACACTGTGGGCACTATCGCTGCTACATTAGGAGATAATAACGACTTGTAATATAATTGTTGATCAAAATTGTCATAATTGCTTTGATGTCATCTGACCAGATAACCACCTACATTGAGATTTTGGATGAAAGGGATTCTGTTTTGTCATTTTAGCCCTTAGCCCTACGTATATAATTGCACCAAATTGAGCTTCTGGGACTTCGGGTTCAAAGGGTTAATAATGTTTCTATTTGCTAGTAAAGAGCACGGCAGGACCAGGCTATTACATTATGTGATGGACAATTACAGTAATTTCCCATGTCCTTTAAAGGATAACTAATCTCATCTCTTGATAGCTATTCACGTGATCTAATATGGCACTCATCTTCTTCTTCTTTTCGTTCGCTGGTCATACCGCCAGTCCTGTAAGTGACTATCGACATGATCATAAGCGTTAAGTGCGTGGATCCATGGTTTATTAGAGTGCGCCGTGCCGCCTGGAACCTCCGTCTTCAGCACTCGAGGTTTCTGTCAGAGTTACCTCACCCTTACCTCCTTTAGTCGCCTCTTACGACACGCAGAGGATACGGAAGGTGTAATCTAAGCCCCACCTACAGGGCAAATATGGCACTCATAATTCATGCAGGTAATTTTAAGCTTTGTATCATGCAGCTAAAGAAAGATATTCAGGCTTTAGTAGCAAAATGTTGGTACATTTCTACACCCTATGATGGCTGCCATAATTTACCTTTCAACCAATCAGAAAAATTCTAATACCTTTACCTTGGTATATACGCTCAGTCATAGAGGTGCCATCTATAGTTTGACAATGTAGTGTAAAAGCCACCATACAGGTAAGTTGTTGAATATCTTGTAACTAATTTAACTGGAAGTTGTTGCTGCCTTAGGCAGCAACAACTTCCAGTTAAATTAGTTACAAAATATTCAACAAGATGAGTATTATATGATAAATACTGTAATGCTTTGGCACTTACATGACATCACACACTATCGCTTGAGGAGACAAAATGGCGGCGTTCACTTTTCAACATTTACGCAATATTACAAAGATGATAAGGGTGATACAGGTAAGGGAATGTGACAGGATATGACTGACACGGAATCTATAAACCATGCTCTATCGGTACAATACAACATTCGAGACAAGATTAGCATCGCTTTAAAACAGACGCAGTACACTAAACCTGTATCTATTAACAATCACACGAGCCTGATGCTAATATGCGAAGACTACGAGAGACAAGAATCGGTTCATACTGAGATAGACGTATAGACAGACAGACACACAACATATTGGAAGAATGGACATTGATGGATGAATATACTGACTAACTGACAGATTATGGTTACGCCTATGCCCTCTGGCTGGACCTTTCCGGTTTATCCATCCATCATCTGATGTCATATGATATCATAATCAACTAAGTGACGTATTTGATGACGTCATAATCAATGACGGCATGAATGGCGTAAACAAGTTAATCAAGAACGCAAATTGGTGACGGGCTAAGCGCTGTTGTACGAATTGCATGTCTTTACCCTTTAATAAACATACTGTTGAATATTTTGAAACTAATTTGACTGGCCGCTGTTGCTTACCTGTATAGTTTTCTGGAAATTGATAGTTAAGGCGTTTTGGGTGGGGGTGGGGTGGGAGGGGTGGTGGGGTGGTGGTGGTGTTGTCGATTGATCTCAACACTGGCGAGGCGTGGATGGGGATTAAGTAGGGATGGGCGCGACATAGCTAAAACTGGAAAGGTCCATTGGCATAAGAATGGTAACAATAGTGAATCAAATTAGAATAGTGTGAATTATATATCACAGATACACAGGTTACTGGGCCGCATGGGCCCAGTACCCGCCAGGATCCTGAGTTATCAGCGCATGTAGAACAAAAGATATGTAAGCCTAAGAACGCAAAAAACACTGTGGGCGTACTAGGTGTCAGGACGGCCGTTTCTAGCGTCTGCGCATGATTTCAGATCGTTTTCCCCTATGTGAGTAGGGTGCCACAGAAACGAACAAGTGTTCTTGCCTAGGTGCAATCTAAAAAGAGAGGCGTGGCATCTTCGAGAATTCACTGTTCTCGATCTCGTATCGAAGGAGATCTCGCGGGATACGAATGGCCTAGGTGGCGTTCTAGGATTTCTCCGTTTCTTCTGTATAGTAGAAGAACTGTTTGCATTGTGGATATTGAGAGTAGTCTTATAAGAATTGATGTTAAAATGGTAGTAGGGGGGGGGGGCCTATTGACCAATGAGAAGCGTTTATGCATAGGCCTACTAAATTTCTAGATCTATCATCTAGAGTCTCTTTAAACATTGGGGGGAAATTTCTTATTTACCATAAAGTATGTGTCATTTGCAACAAATATATATTATTTAAGAGTCAAATACGTGTGTGCAAAACATATCTTCATCTAAGAAAATTGAGGTCTTTGGAGCCGTGAGAAACTGATACGCAGATCTCATACTATAAAGATTCGTGCGTATAAATAAAAATAACCACCTATGACTAAGTGTGTGGATAGAAAGTTCCAGGCAAAAGATAAAGACACAGACATTGAAAAGAAGAGATTTCCGGAAATTGTGAATAGGGCCTAGTCGGTCTAACAAAGAGTGAATACACAAATTAGAGAACGTGATGCCATGTTCAAGAGCAGTGAAACTAAAATAGGTAAATGAGATAGAGACAACAAAAACGTCAGCACTATGTTAAAAATGGGCACACGTGACGTAACGGTAATTAATCTCTAGTTTATTCATCAATCATATGACGTCAGAATCAACTCCGTGAATGTATATGATGACGTCATAATCAATTACGTCATGAATGACGTAACTAGGTTCGTCATGAAGGCTTAATTGATGACGGAGTAAACGTTATTGTCTTCACTATTTTGTTGAATATTTTGAAACTAATTTGACTGAGCGCTGTTGCTGCCATATAGGCAGACAGCAACAGCACCTAGTCAAATTGGTTTCAAACGTAGCAAGAGATGTGCCGGGCATAGCTAAAACTGGATTATTACATTGTCCATATCTGGTGAAGTCCATTTTCGAAATATCTGGCTGCAACGCCGCTTTATTACATTAAAGTTCCCACGAGTAAATAAATAGTGCAACAAGATGTGGGATACTTAGTATAAGCTTACACGTTAAAAATAAGAAATTTCAAACCTCCACCCTTACTAAAAATGGGCTGCTCTTTTCTAAGATACATGTCTAATTAGAATGAAATTTCCAACAGATCATCAGTTTGAGGATGGCAACAATCTGTGGGGATGAGCATGCCATATGCATAGTGAGCGTCTCACGTAAACCATACGGACAAGGTCAAATAGTTATTTAGTAGCGAACCGAGGAATGAATTGTACACCGTGACATGACGGTCACACAGATTGGCAAGACTATCTTGTGCATGTCAAAAGTGTGTGAGAGATCAGTGCCTTGGCATGGCCATATTACGGCATTGGATAAGGCCACTAATTTAAGGTGACAGACACAAGATGAAGTTACTTTGACGTATGTCATTATAGGAACTATGACACTTACTGACGTTGTAAACCACGCGGTTCTAGACTGTCAATCAGGCTGAAATGTATTAGGATCAATTGAATGGTTGAATGTGTTAACACGAGGAACAATGGAGGAATCGCGTTTTGGTTATGTCCCTAAAGCTAAGCTTCACCCACGATTTGGCCGTGTTGGGATCAATCGATCGCTGAACTCTCAGAATCTCAATTTCCAGACACCTATACAGGTAAGTTATGGCAACAACAGCACTAAGATAAATTAGTTTCATGCTTATAAAATAGTAAAGACACATACAATTCAAACAACTTGACGGACGAAATCGCGTCAATCATGACGTAAATGATTATGACTTCAGCATGCACGATTGATTATGACGTTATATGATAAACTGGATTCGCATATTGACAGAAACGGCGAACACTTCAAAGCCTTTTGTCATGAATGCTTACCCGAGTGCATCTGTGGAAGAAGGAGACGAGTTGCCTATGGGGTAGCTTTTGCCATGATCAAGGAAGAAGTTCACCTTGCTTTGGAAGATGAGACATTCCAAAACATTCGCAGCAACATTTAAAGGTGCATATTCACACCAAAAAACTGGAAAAAAATTGTTAAAATTGTGTACTTTTAGATGCTTAAATTATGTGCCTCGAATGAAACGAAATAAACCTTTAAATATGATGATTTAATTCCATCTAAATAAATTTCTTAACTCTTAGTTGTTAAATTGAAATAGAGGCACGGTCCCCTAATTCAAATTCACAACTTAAACAAATTTATATTAATTTATACGTAATGAAATCATCATATGTTAAGATTTATTTCGTTTCTTTACATCTAGGCACGCAATTTAGGCCTCTAGATGTATACTATTTTAGCAATTTTATTTTTAGGTATTTTGGTGTGTATATGCACCTTTAATTGAAGAACATTGTACTAGGATGCGACATAATTCGTCATTCAATATTAATGAGTCATTGAGTTCTGATAAACATCAGGAACTATGGACTTCAAAAGACAATGTAATAGGACAGGAACTGGCATGCAGATTAGTCAAACAAAAACCACACCCGTGTGTGGAGGAGAGGAAAAGATTTCTGGGAATTTGGGAAACGGTGCTCGATTCCAGGAGATTGTTATCCCACATTGGCATTCCTTACTTAATTATAATGTCACATAGTGATTCACTGATTATTCTAGCTGAAGTGACCATTCCTGCTAGAGTTGCATAACATGAAAAGGCGAGGACCCTAATCATGGATTGATCATGGCAATCGTAGAGGGCACAGTGATACATTTATTATACGATGTGACATGGCATCTGCAAGGACACGGTGGTGGTAGTGGTGGTGGTGGTGGAGGAGGAGGTGGAGGAGGTGGAGGTGATGGAGGTGGTGGTGGGGTATGGGGGGACTATATAAGAAAACACATCGCTACACGCGAACCTCTGTAAATGACTGGAAAAAATGTGAATTGTGTAAAAACGTAGTGTACAGTCAACAGGAAAACATGGACCATGAACATGGCATGGAATGGACCTTTCCACTTTTAGCTATTCCCCACCCATCTCAATCTAAGCTCCGCCCACACCATGTCCGTGTTGGGATCGATCAATCTCTGAACTCCCTGACTATCAATTTCCAGAAAACTATACATGTAAGCTGTTGAATATTTTGAAACTAATTTGACTGGGTGCTGTTGCTGCCTATGCCAGCAACAGCGCCCAGTCAAATTATTTTCAAAATATTCGGCAGAATGTTTATTAAATAGTAAAGGCATGCAATTCGTACAGCGTGTCGAACTATTAAGCGTTAAAGACGGACTATATCGAATCATTCATGACGTAATGATTATGACGTCATCATATTTGATTTCTGGAGATTGTAATATTAGTTCTTTGCTTAGCAACTCTGACAGGTGATGTTTGTTGTCACCCAACGAGAAAAATCTTGTCCATTTACTGAGTAGCAAAATGAAGGAAGGATTTTGTCCCGACATGTCGGATTGAGCGAGATCCCTTAGTTTGTTTCTTCCTGATACACTCCTTGATGGAATAGTGTTGGTAATTATAGATCGAATGTAACACCAATTCTGTCAAATTATGCACCCATATTCAGTACGTGATTTTCCAATTGATTTCGCCTGTCCCAACATCATCGAACCACAATCACTTGTCCAGCTCTTAGCAAATTAGTGGTTCGTTAATTTTACATATGAGGAGTGACCATATCCTTGGTTAGGACATCAGCTAAGATGGATTTGTTAGCTGTGTGAAAACTGCCACGTGTAGATGCAAGTGGCACTGGAACATGCATCAGTTCATGCCGAAGGATCTTTCCTAGGTTAACTGGATGCTTAGATTTGTACGCATTGATTAGCATTTACACAATGTTTCTGCCAAACCTTAATCACTTTTTGTGCTCCTTTGGTTTTTGTCACCGACTTTAGTCTGTTATAGAGAGATGCAAATGTTAGAAGTTTCTTCTTAGGTAATGGGTCCTTGAGATCAAAACATGTAAATTCTTCTGGTTGACCAGTAAGGAAACGTATTTAAAAACTCAGCTAATTTTTCTTGTGCCAGTTGCTGAGATCTCAGCAGTGACTCCTCGATATCTGCAGTAGAGATATGTTTTGTGACATTCTGTAATGAAAGGGAAGGGGCAGCCGAGGCACCAAACACAATTAACAGGCTAAATGTTGCCAATAGCTTGGCCTTATCCTGTTGGTCTCTTCATTTTAGCTGTGCTTGACTCATTATGTTTGTAATCGCCCCCTTATTCCCTCATTACTACTTGGCAAGCACGTACAGACAATTGGCTTCTTAAAGGAAAGGACCAGGCAACTAACATATGCTCTTGAATTATAGCTTTGCATAGTAATCAACTTATAGCCACCACTACAAAACAGAAATGAATCGGAATAATTTGAAATAACCCAAGCTAAATACCATTTATGTCACTCTAGCGGGAAGCAATTAGGGACGTAGCTGGTCCTATTGGTATAAATAATACCCGCTACAGCCAATCATATAAACTCTGTTATATTTGAGTTACGCTGCTTAGCCACTACACGTCTAATAGGTAAAATACTGTCCAGTTTTAAAACAAGTTGACTGAAAGCCGTTGTTTCCAGAGATGAGATCTACATTCAGTCACACAAATTTTACAATATTCAGTTGGCCTCATGTTGCTACCTTGGAAACCAGCAGTTTATTTTGAAATCATTTTGACTGAAACTTGTTGTTTCCACCAAAAAGTGACTTTCGAATATAATGTTTTCAAAAGGATCAATAGTGAATTAGGAGTAGCGAGTTAATCGCTCTATGTAAGCACCTATGGATAATACTACTCATATACCTTGCGAAACTATATTCAGGTTTGCTTTTGTTATATTCCGCGGTATACCTGCACACACACACAGTCGACACACGGCGGAGTGTGAAGCACCAATCGCTCCTAGATTTAGTAAATGCTTTTTCTCAAATAAGCTGGATTCATTTCAATTTTTTACCGATGGTAGTTTATTTAATATTGTATGCAATTACCAATAAACATCAATTGTTATTTCCCTTTTCCATCCCTTTAAATTGTAGGACAGTGCCCATCTGGTCTTGGTTATACTTACGATGCCACTGCCCTTTTTAACTGTGCTATTTTGACCATTCCTGGTTTCGTGGAAGAAATATGGAAGCATCTTCCCGAAAGCATCATGGTGTAGCTCCAATATGCTGACAAGCACTACATTTTCAGATAATGGTTTCTCTGGCCTAGCTCATCCGGCAACTCTTCCACTTCAGACAAATCGGAACCAACAGACAATAAATAGCTCAACAGCTGCAAACAGTACATTCTCAGATAATGAATACTCTGACCCTAGCTCACCCGGCACGCTCTCACCAACACTTAAATGTTCAGCAGCAGCAAGTTCAGCCACTGACACTAATACCACAAACCATAGTGCAAAGTCAGCAGTATCCATTTTATCAACATGTGGAAGCTCAGCTGTTACCACCTCAACCGATGACTGTCAGAATGAATCACTCGCAGCAATACCAAGTGAATCTCTCCAGCAGATCCATGGTCAGCCAGGTTCCCACTCAGCGGGTTTAAATGCGCAAAGAGACAAGGTCATGAATATATTAACCCTGAATGTGAAAAATGCTGAAAAAATCCATGAACCACCTTGAACTTTTATCAAAGAAAAATCCTATAATGCTTTTACAAGAATACTGGCTCTATAAATTTAAAGTTGATGTACTCTCAATTGTCTACGGCAATCAATACTTCTCTGCAAAATGTAATGGTGACGACGACCCCATTCCCCCTCTACAGGCACCAAGGGTTATAGTGCGGCTGCCATCCTCTGGTTATGTGACTTTAACCAACATATTCGAAAGATTGGTGACAGAAGCAATAGAAGTGTAGCCATAGAGCTGTTGACTAACACCCCCATCTGCCTGATTAATGTATATATGCCATCACGAGGGTCAGATCAGGCTGAAAGAGAATTTGAGAAGTTCTAGGTGAACTACATGAGATAATTGTGAAATAAGACGATTCCCACCAAATCCTAGTAGCAGGGGATTTAAATGCCTTACCTCACAGAGATCATCATATTCATAGAGATCAGCAGCCCAGGATATTTATGGACAAGCACCACTGACAGCTTCCAAACGATTACCCCTCGAAGGTGACATTCTGCTTGGAAAGTGGAAATTCTTCACAGATCGACTACTGGCTTCATACAAGCAAAGTTAAGGATCTAGTACAGCAGGTTGCAATAGCAGAGGAGCACCACCTAAATCTGTCAGACCATACATATGTCAGTATATCGATAACAGATAAACTCCAACTGCAACAACACTCAATACAAGGTACACAGCATGTTAACAAGCAGGTATCTGCAAGAATGAAGTGGGAAAGGTGTGATATCGGCATGTAGATGAACATAATTAATGCTTCGCTTAAAAATGAGATATCTGAACCCCATACATCCTATATGAACATGTCAGCTGACCAACTGGTGAGACATTTAGCAACTACTATGCAGTCTTCAGTGACAGATACCGGTCAAACCGAAGGGCCACAAAAGAAGAAATCACCGAAAGGAAGCCAACTATGGACTCCACACCAAGCCTCCTTAGTACACCACAGCAAGGTAGCAAAAGAAACTGGATGCTCAGTGAAAAACCTACCAACACCGACAATATCATTAATAAAGCACAAAAGGAGGCCTGGAGTAAACTTAGTCAATGAGTACGTCCGTTGAATAGTGCGAAATTAGCTGAGCATCACAACCAAATCATGCAAGCACATGAAGAAGAAAAACAAACATTGTTTCAACTCAGTGCTAAGCAGCATTCTAATCAGTGGGGGTAAATGGTTGTTTTGAACACTCATGTCCACAAATGGCGGATATAGTTTGATGAACTGAATTTCCTAATTAATTTGTTTACGGATGTGTGCATTGTTTTGATCACACCTACACGGAAGAAAACTGATATACTTATGACGTATTTCCCGACATCACTGACTTGATTGGACGCTTACATTATGACGTTGGCATGTTGACGGAACTGCATTACGAAATAACGGATCTGACATCAAAATTATTTGTTGTTCTATATCTGTAAACAGGAACTATTGCCGTAAACACCTACACCCACATTGTGTGACCAACTCATGTTCCTTGATTATAAAAGACCGACAATTTAATAGGGTCATTTAGAATACGATTTGATTCTCAAGATTACGTTCTCAGACTCAAGAATTGATGCTTTGTTGAAGTGAACTCTGGGAAGATCAACTCTTCAGGTACGGAAATTTAGTGTTTAAAATCTGTTTCTAGATGTCAAATTTGGGCCACCAACCTCAATAAATTCAATAGCTTCGTTAACCATTTTAATGGTCAGGTTGATACAAATATGATCTTTCGATGTTGTCTTATAGCTGCACTATTTTATAGATAACAGGTATTACACGTGAGCCCAGCAATCTGAATTTGGTTATTATAAAAATTTAGTTTGCATAATTCCATTGAGATAATGGGACCAGGGGTCATTTCTCTGCTTGTCATCCCAGGTGTAATTGTAGTGGTGCACAATGGCACATCAATAAGACTGGTGTTTGCCTGAAGTGGTATTACTGTAGGCTGTTACTGTTTAAGATTACTACAGTTTACAGAGATAGCATCTTCAGAGAGAAACCAATCGTTCATCGATTGCATATTCGTGTTATTATTTTGACATCATCGTAATGATATACAAGTGCTCTGAATTATTATATGAGCACCAGTGGTTTATCGTTTTACAGCAATGAATACCGTTCTACTAGGTCTACTACCTGGGTACGGTTATCGTAACGCATATTTACTGCATTGTTCATTTTCTGCATTACTGTATCACTTTGCTATTGCTATCATTATTATTATTATTATTGTATTATATGAGATAATTTCTGATTATTTTTTAGAACACATCTCGCATCTTATGGTTTGAATAAACCTGACTTGCGCGTTGTTAGAAAAAATCTTTCCTCACGTTGTTACACCATCTCGTCCGATACCGTTCGGTCCAAATTGCTCACAGAGGAAAAAGGCATTCTCAATCCCTTCAAAGACCACTTCTGCATGCTTGCAAACCATTCTTAAAACCCAGCTTTTAGCAGTAGCTAGATGACGCTTGTTGAGACTGACATCTCAATAATTGAAGACATGTGCAGCACATAGACCAGTAATGGAGGATGAGTTAAAAAGCATAGTCACTGGACTTAAAAACAAGAAAGCAGCCGGCCATCAAGTTCTAACTGCAGAACACCTAAAACATGCTCCCCCTGTAGTCGTTCTCCACCTATGTCAATAAATCAGATCATCGTTACGGGACATATTCCACCCGATATGAAACAGGGAGTGATAACCCCAGTACTGCAGAAAGATAAAGACAGCAGACAAGTAACAAATTATAGAGGAATCACTGTTCTGTCAATCATAGGAAAGATACTCGAGAGAGTGATCATATTGTAGATATGGGATCGTCTGGTGGGAAGTCATGACCCTGCCGGATATCTTATATTTACGAGTAAGTCCTGAATGAAATTCATGTTTGAAAATACCAGGTGAGCTAACGAACCGGGTTATCATCAATAATATTATATATGTATTACGCTGTACTGATTGACATCAGCCAGTGCTGCTGATGTACAGTTTCGAAGAAATGGGAATCGAAACTATATCGAAACGGTCGAATGATGTAGGCATCAATAAAGTGGGAATTGAATTAAATGAAATAGGACCACTGGTTCTGAGTTGCTGTGTATCTGGCAATAGTTGAGATGAAAGTTGTTGCTGTGGGATCGGCACACACTTGTATAATATTCAGCAGTCGTTTTGGCCATTAGTTTAGGAAATAATCGAGTGATAAGAATCGATAGGAATCGTATGTGACAGACTGAATATAGTTGTTGACGATAGACATTCTGACTCTCTTGAGAAACTTCAACAACACCAGCTGGCAATGAGATCATACAGCTCATGTGCTTATTAACCATCGTATCCTACAGGCTTATTCACGATAGGCAAGGGACAGGACATAGACATGGTAGCGTCCTGTAGGAATTAATAAGACAATCGAAATTTGTATATCAACTATATGTTAATCATAGAAAGGCATGCTACAACAACACATTCCATAATGTTGTTAGTTAGCTGACAGATCACATCAAATCAGAACCAGCCAACACCACTTTGATCATGTGCAGCAGTAGCTCCATAGAAGAGAAGCCCAGAGTTTGATTAGTCGAGATGACGTCATGATCAATGAGCATCCATCAAACTCTGTGGCAAAGAATAAAGAAGAACAATGGTTCAGAGTGAAAGTCGAGAGTGAACGATCATGGATTGGTCAGGCAGACCAACAGTAACAGGTAGAAGTTTCTAGGAGGAGATAAGTAGACGTTGATTGGTGGACTGATTATTCCAACCAATCAAGCTGTGCTTATAACCTACCTAGAAGAATCAGTGAAACAAATAATATATATTAAGATATGTATATATCTATATATCTTAATATGTATAGAAGTTAGAGTCCATCAAAATGTATAAGTAGGGCAGTTTGCCCATTGTAAAATCAATCTTCACCATCGTGATTCCGTGGGCACAGTGCTGCTACGTAAGTTGTGATAGCATACTAGAAGTAGTCTAGGAGTAATCCGGTATTCAGAGCACTGTGCTGCTGTAAGAGTTGAAGTATTTATAAAGTTATTGTATCCGTAATTTTAAATCATCGAATAGATTCGCTTAGCATAGGTGTACAGTTAGATAAGCAAAATAAAATCATCGTCTTGATTAACAAGATACAAGTTTGGGTTGTATGTCTATATAGTGAGCTCCGAAGCACAGAGAAACACTGCGCCGAAGTTAGGATCTTCTGAGAAACCAACAGGCCCGATTATCAATACAAAAATCGTCACTCCACGGTGATGAGGCGAGTTAATAGTTATCTTCCACCGTGTCTGCAATAGGAGGTTGTCGCAGCAACCATACATCATATTCTTATTGTAGAGATAGTGGAAGTCGTAGAAACACCCGAAGACATAAAATTTTCAGTGGCGAGCCTGCCAGGATTCATAGTTCAAAACGACCTAGACAACAACCGAGTGAGTACATCATAATAATGTCAACATAGGATGTCGGCTGATCGATCAGTTAATACCATGTTAACAGACGTTTCCGACCGTACAAAGGTATTTGTGGACATGGCAAAATTATCGAGCACTCTAAAGTCACCCAACACCATGAATATCGCGAAAATATGATAGTCAAGATAATGATGGACATCACCTGCAAGGAGCAACCGCGACTGAAGTGAGCGATATTGTGTCTGTATTACCAGTAAGCAGCGAGTAAAACTATAAATAGTCAAGTAAAAATAACTATCACAGTAATATGGCGACTTCACGCAGACCCGATTCCGGACTACCACCAATAGATCTGCCCTGACAAGAATTGCGACCCAAGACTGTAGCCGCCATGCAAACCATGGGCACAGCGATGGCCAGGGCGATAGTGGCGGATAGTGATAGACGAGAACAGAACCAGGTATTCAGGGAGGAAGTACGCGAGCTAACCCAATGAATCAGGCCATGCGACGGGACCATCCCGGAAGAGGTACGCCAATTCCTGGATGAAGCACGGAGGGTGTGGGCCGCCACCGAGGGAAACCTCGAGGGCATACTGGTCTACATCCTGACCAGGGCGACGCGAGGGCAGCTCTCATGGGCGATAGATGCCTTCGTGACAGGAAAAGTGAGAAACCAAGTAACATTTAACGAGCTAAAAGACTATGTGATGCTGAACTTCATCTCAGCGAACGAAGGTGAGCGCGTCAAGTACAACTTGGAGGGAGTCCGACAGAGAAAGAATGAGATGGTGGTGTCATTCAACAGATGCTATCGAGAACTGGCCACCAGGGCCTACCCAGTTGAGAATGCAGACAATCGGCAAACTGTGTTAGGCGCCTACATTAAGGCCCTAGGAGATCGAGGCATGGGCCGACACATTGTCAGGAAAAAGGTAACGACCCTGACGAGAGCAATGGAACTAACCAAGGATGAAGAGGGGTGCGATGACCTCCTACAGGCCGTGCACATTTAACCCCGGAGGAGAGAAGAAAGTATGGAGATCGACGTACTCGATGAAGAGGAGGAACGAGGTATCTGGGCCATGATAAACACCCTGAAATGGCAGGTGGCACAACAGACCAAGATGATCGAGAAGTTATGCGCTGTAATTGGGGATCTGTGGAGCGAAGCAACAGCTGCACCACTGCGACAGCGAGCCCCGGCGCAAGACAAGGCACCACAACAGAGTCGTAAGCAAACTGCACCACCAAGGGCAACTGCCCCAAAGACCACCACCAAGAGGACCATCACATGCTTTAACTGCGGCAAGGTCGGCCACTATAAAAGTAACTGCCAGCAACCGGCGCAGCCACCTCGGCAAATGGTGAATAGAAAAGCGGCTACAACAAAACCGCAGCAATGGCAACAACGACCGCCCATAGTATGTTTCACGTGCGGCATGGAACGTCACATGGCTCATGGTTGCTATTCGAACCAAGGATGTTTTGCGAACAGGAACAATCAAGCGAAAACCATGACATGTTTCCGATGTGGTCAAGATGGTCACTACCAGGCTGACTGTCCGAAAGGGCGATAAAAAGACCACGACAAGACGAACTCGAGATTGACGCGATGCACGACCATGATGAGGATAGTCGATACGCGACTGAGACAACCCTGCGATCGTGTTCACGAAATGTTCAAAAAGACATGGCGAACCGTGCGAGGCAGTATGACGAGTATGAAGACCGAGATGGATTCGTGCTGGCAAGCAAATCTACTGACCGGTATGGCCGTTTTTCTGACGGTAACGGAGGAGCCCGGTCAGTAGAAGAAAGACGGCAAAGTTACGCAGAAGCGGTTAGCGGGTGACGGGGTCCGTTAAATGGGGACGGAGGAAATCGGTGGTAACCGAACTATTTCTCATCCATCTCAAGTTGGAACCAAACGGTTGTAAGGGTCAAGGTGAGTACTTAGATGCATTGGTATATACTGGTGCCAGTACGTCCTTGATCAGAAAGGACATATGGCGTAGCATCCTAAATCCTAGGCCATTAAAAAGAGCTAAAACATTGTTAGCTGTAAATGATTCACCCATAGAACTTTTGGGAGAAATGCAGATCAAATTCAAGAACGCCCGGCCTAATCCTAGTACAGTTGTAGGTAGTATGAGGCATGAATGTTTGATTGGTGCGGATGCCTTGCACTTGGGAAACGCAAGGATTGACTACAAGACCAAAAATGTAGTATGGTTTGGTCATGTATACCCTTTCAGATATCCGTATAGGGAACAAGCGCAGTATGTATATGCCAGTTGTAAGGAAACGACCGGATATGCAGTTATTGACAAAGTGCTGAGTGACTTTGCCAATAATTTGGATACGGCTCATCCAAATACTTTAGGATTGGTCCCCAAGGTAGAATGTACGATACCAACAGGAGATTCATATCCTATAAGGCAGAAGGCCTATCGTCTACCGCTTGCCAAGCAGTATGTGGTTAAAAACCAGGTAAAAGAGATGCTGGCAGCGGGCATCATAAGACCATCGTCGTCACCCTGGACATCACCCATTACTTTAGTACCCAAGAAGGACGGTGACACTAGGTTTTGTATTGACTATAGGAAGTTGAATTCGGTGTGCCGCAAGGATAGTTATCCACTGCCAAACATATCAGATATTTTTTATTCGATGTGCGGTGCAACGATCTTTTCTACTATGGACTTGAAGTCTGGATATTGGCAGATACCAATGGCCAGCCAAGACATAGAGAAGACCGTGTTCGTCTGCAGTGAAGGTTTGTTTGAATGGATTCGGATGCCGTTCGGATTTTGCAACTCAGGTGCCGTATTTCAAAGGGCAATGAATGATATCTTCCACGAATATGTAGGAAAATATGTGCACGTTTTCGTCGATGATATAGTCGTATATTCACGAAATCCGACGGAACATGCGCATCACATGCGTAAGGTCATGCGCAAGATTCAGGAAAATAGAATTTGCAATTAAAGAAAAAGAAATGTGATTTCGCCAGTAAGTCTGTTGACTTGTTAGGTTATCAGATTTCTGCACAAGGAGTAGCTCCTCAGGCTCAGAAGGTCAAGGTCAATCGAGAAATGTCACCACCCCGCGACGTGGGTGAGGTACGTAGTTTTCTCGGAGCTACCGGTTACTACCGATCTTGTGTTCAAGGCTATGCCGAAATTGCAAAGCCTCTGATAGAATTGACTAAGAAGTACAAGCGTTTTGAATGGGGTAAACACAAACAGCAAGCGTTTGAGAAATTAAAGAACTTGCTGTGTAGTGAGACGGTTCTCACGTATCCGAATTTGAATGCCCCATGCAAATTGTATACAGATGCGTCTTGTTATGCAATAGGTGCGAGACTAGTGCAAGAAGAAGACAAGGGTATAGAGCGAGTAATACAATACGTGAGCCCTACTCTTAAAGACAGTCAGCTAAATTGGACCGTAATAGAGAAAGAAGCGTACGCTGTGATATATGCGCTAAAGAAGCTTCGACCATATCTATTTGGCGTACAGTTTACCATGTATACCGACCACAAACCCCTACAGAGTTTGTTTGTGGGAGCGGTTAAGAACACGAAAGTGCAGCACTGGGCAGTGCTGATTGCGGAGTACGGATGTAAGATTGAATACATCCAAGGCTCGAAGAATATTCGAGCGGACATGTTGTCCAGATTACGTCGTCCGGTGGAAGTCGCCACATTAGACATGGGCAACTTCGTCATACCAGATGTGGACGAAGGTGCATTACCGCACGTTCCTCTAGAAGTGTTTGACGTACCCTACGACGATTTATGTGCCGAGCAAACCAAGGAATACTTGGAGTTATTCAGAAACACACCGTAAGAGTACATGGTCAAGAATGGCATTCTGTATTTCTTAATAACGCCTTCAGCGTTGGACGCTGAGTACCCCAGAATCGTATTACCTACCCTGTTCCATGAGAAGCTGCTCCGGAAAGCTCATGAACGAGCCGGTCACCAAGGTCTGAAGAAGACTATCGGTATGGTAAGAGATTCTTTCGTGTGGATGTCTTTAAGAAAAGACATGGTACATATGCTTGAGACATGTACGACGTGCCAGGTCAACCGACCTGTCACTACTCGACCACAATACAGTGAGATGCCGATGGCCAATTATCCGAGTCAGATAATCAGTATGGATTTAATCGGTCCACTGTTAGAGTCGAGCAGGGGTAACGTGTATATCATGACGATAATTGATCACTGTTCTGCATGGGCAGAAGCATATCCGATTGCAGTGAAAACATCACAGAATGTTGAAGACAAGTTTTTCAATGAGTATGTCACTCGTCATGGGGTCCCTGAGATTCTGATTACAGATCATGGTAAAGAATTTTGTTCGAATTCTCTGGAACAACGATTTAAGGAACACGGTATTGATCATAGACGATCGAGTCCATACCATCTGCAAACCAATGGACGTAGCGAGAGGTTCAATCGTACTCTAAAGGAGTTAATCCAGAAAGGTGTTAATAACGAATCTCGGGCATGGGAGGATGAGTTGGGTGCGGCTTTAACAGCATACCGCAGCACTCGTCACTCCACGACCGGATATACGCCTTTTTATTTGACGTATGGTCGACGTGCAAGACTTCCATTGACAGTCCCACTCGATGCCTCGCAAGAGCTTGGTGAGAGACTTACCTGTCTCAATAATGCCTTGCTGCGTGCTCGTGGAGAAACGGCGAAGTCTAGAGAAATTCACCGAGAACAAATTAATAAGCGTGCGAATGCTGGTGAGTACAAGGTTGGCAATTCGGTGGTCGTAAAGGCTGAAGAGAGGATGAACTTGACCTCTGGCAGTGACCCCGAGTACGAGATCTTTAAGATCAACAGACCCATGGCTCATGTCCGACATCAAAGATCTGGGAAGGTACGTGTACTTAATATATCTAAGTTGCGTGTAGTTGACTCAGAGATGTGCTGGGACAAGATGCGACCACGCCCTATTCGTAACGCCGTGAATGGTACGAAGGCCAGTCACCATCCGAGAATGATAGTACCCGAGTCCGAGCCTTTGCTGGTAGACGACTCTGATGATGCGACACCTAACAAGAAGGCTCATAGGAAGCGACCAGCTTCTGATGGGGAGCCAAAGGTGTGGAAAGTGGGTAAAGTGGTTGACATGAATACCGATCAGCCTAGTACGAGTAAAGATCGAAACTATGAGTCACCGATGGAAACCATCGTGACTCCTCGTACCGTTTTGATGGACACCTCGGAGGATGTACCCAAGCCTGCCCAGGAGCCAATGGAAACGCTTCCATCGCACCCATACTTTCTGTGCAAGCGCACTCATGTTCCTGAGATCAGCTCAGACAACAAGAGACTCAGGATTGGTGCGTTTGGTCACGCTCTATACGATGACTTCATCGGTCGTATAGAAGCCGTTATAAGGTGGCATAGCAGGAGATAAATTTAATCTCTGCTTAGTCACTGTACTAGTAGTATCGTATCAGTCTAGCCATCATGTATACTTTACAGTTATGCGTTATCGTAGTCTTCGTAAGCTTCGTACATGGTATATGCCAGAATTCTAGTGTACATAGATTGAAGAATGCCGTTATGATAACCGATCACCAGAAGATATCAATTATTCGCGCTGAATGGACCGTGGTAGTGTCCATAGACCATCCTTATTTGCCTGCCAACTTTCTTGAACGTTTGATCACGTTCTTGTTGCGGACATTGGTCAAAAGACTTCGTTAAGCAGTAAGGACATTTTCGGACTCCAACATCGTATCAGTATTATAAGAAAGATTGCCATCAAGACCCAACAGACCATGATGAGTAGGGCTAGTAATAGACACAAACGTGGTCTATTTAACTTCGTCGGCGACATAGCGTCCTCTCTATTCGGAACCGCTACCTTGGGTGACGTAGAGGCCATCAAAAAGGTGGTCGAAGTGGCCATGAAGAACATGAACCGATTGGTCCATTTCTCCAACAAACTAGTGTCCCACGTGAAACTTGCGTTCGTAGGGATCAACACTAACGTTGACCGAATCAACGAAGTCACCGACAGTCTGGTGGAATTGACTAGGAACGTGAGCGAAATGTTCAAGGTTCACGCAGCTAGACAGGCCGACCTGTACGCATTGGTGCGTCTCGGTCATATCATCGATTCCGCTGAGAACGTAGTCTACAGCTACCAGAAGGCAGCAGCCCAATTTCATAGGCAGACTGCGTCCCTTGAATTAGGTAGGTTGACGGAAGAACTATTCAGTCCCACTGACCTAGCGTCCGTAGCCAAGCAGGTCAGTGTGGGAAACCACCTAATACGTCCGTGTCAATGGTACTACCGTAACGTGGTGGTGTATCCGTTGTGGAGGGACGACTCACAACTACACTATGTAGCGACGTTACCACTCATTGACGGAGGCAATTACATAGAATACGGCTTGCATTCGTGGCCTGAACTGTTAGCCACAGTAGGGTACTACATGCAAGTGCTGATAGCTAGGACGAGTATAGGGCGTGACACCAAGACAGGATGGTATTTTACGCCATCCGGGTGTCAAGGTAACGAGCCCAGAGTGTGTCACGGTCAACTAAGGGTCGATAAGACCCACGTACCGTGCATTGTGAGCCTATTGACCAATACCACTGACAGCGCCTGTAATATTCAGCTCACTGAGTCCAACGAAACATCTAGCAAGTTATTTGCCAATAAGAAAGTAGGCGTTGTATTGCAAACGTTCGGGGAGACCATTGAGGTACACTGTGGTGGACAATTGACTGACCGATGTGTGGTGGGTAATGGTCTGTATGCGTTGATGTATGGAGGTTGTGATTATAGTGGTAAGGGTTGGCGATTCGAGCCAGTATTGTCTTACAGTCGGACATACACTCGGATTGGTCTGGCCATAGACATGCCCAGGTTGGATGTGGCCGGCGTTCTCAACCAGTCACTTATTGTGAATCATTTAGAAATGCAAAAGTGGGACCAGTTACTTAGGTCTAAGTACGTGCCGCTAGCACCGTTATCTGCGGTCGACCCAGCGCTGGTCGACGGCATCGGAGTATGATCCTTTATCTCTTATTCGACAGGCTCCGTCGTCTGTGTGATTATTATTGTATTTGTGTTATATAAGTGTGGATTACTGTCACGCATGTGGGCATTCATCAAATGCAGGCCACGTGCAGCCTCGACATCTATTCCACGGTTCACTCGGACCCAGCGGCCTAGGAGACCTGCAGCCCTACCTGTGCCGCTGAGGACGTCAGCCGGGTCGTCGCCTAACGCTATTGCCAGGACTGTGATCGACCCGACGGCTGATATTTGGGTGGACGTGGAGTTACAAGACATTCCGAACGTTACTGAAGAGTACGAGGATTTGTAATGTTTACTGTAGCACAAACTTTATTATGGTGCCAATTATTGACTTGACCGTGATACCTAGTCTTCATTATAATTGTATTGTTTTGAACTGTATCATGCAGCGATTGTTGTATGATGTTGATTGAATTACTGTTTTATCGTATTATATATTAAGTATTTTATATTTATGTTATTGTTCGTTCAGTCTCATTACTGCACGAGTATTGTTATTTGGTTGGTTGTACTGATGGTTCATCGTTTTGTTTTACGGATTCGTATTGTATTGTTTCGGTTCGAGATAGCCCTGGTATAGTGTTGTTTTGTTGTTGGTGTTGCACAACGAGTTAATTATCACTCTCTTAAGGCCTTAAGGGATGGTTAATTAACTTTGGTTGAGGGGCATGTGTAGATATGGGATCGTCTGGTGGGAAGTCATGACCACGCCGGATATCTTATATTTACGAGTAAGTCCTAAATTAAATTCATGTTTAAAAATACCATGTGAGCTAACGAACCTGATTATCATCAATAATATTATATATGTATTACGCTGTACTGGTTGACATCAGCCAGTGCTGCTGATGTACAGTTTCGAAGAAATGGGAATCGAAACTATATCGAAATGGTCGAATGATGTAGGCATCATTAAAGTGGGAATTGAATTAAATGAAATAGGACCACCGGTTCTGAGTTGATGTGTATCTGGCAATAGTTGAGATGAAAGTTGTTGCTGTGGGATCGGCACACACTTTTATAAAATTCAGCAGTCGTTTTGGCCATTAGTTTAGGAAATAATCGAGTGATAAGAATCGATAGGAATCGTATGTGACAGACTGAATATAGTTGTTGACGATAGACATTCTGACTCTCTTGAGAAACTTCAACAACACCAGCTGGCAATGAGATCATACAGCTCATGTGCTTATTAACCATCGTATCCTACAGGCAAGGGACAGGACATAGACATGGTAGCGTCCTGTAGGAATTAATAACACAATCAAAATTTGTATATCAACTATATGTCAATCATAGAAAGGCATGCTACAACAACACATTCCATAATGTTGTTAGTTAGCTGACAGATCACATCAAATCAGAACCAGCCAACACCGCTTTGACCATGTGCAGCAGTAGCTCCATAGAAGAGAAGCCCAGAGTTTGATTAGTCGAGATGACGTCATGATCAATGAGCATCCATCAAACTCTGTGGTAAAGAATAAAGAAGAACAATGGTTCAAAGTGAAAATTGAGAGTGAACGATCATGGATTGGTCAGGCAGACCAACAGTAACAGGTAGAAGCTTCTAGGAGGAGATAAGCAGACGTTGATTGGCAGACTGATTATTCCGACCAATCAAGCTGTGCTTATAACCTACCTAGAAGAATCAGTGAAACAAATAATATATATTAAGATATGTATATATCTATATATCTTAATATGTATAGAACTTAGAGTCCATCAAAATGTATAAGTAGGGCAGTTTGCCTATTGTAAAATCAATCTTCATCATCGTGATTCCGTGGGCACAGTGCTGCTACGTAAGTTGTAATAGCATACTAGAAGTAGTCTAGGAGTAATCCGGTATTCAGAGCACTGTGCTGCTGTAAGAGTTGAAGTATTTATAAAGTTATTGTATCCGTAATTCTAAATCATCGAATAGATTCGCTTAGCATAGTTGTACAGTTAGATAAGCAAAATAAAATCATCGTCTTGATTAACAAGATACAAGTTTGGGTTGTATGTCTATATAGTGAGCTCCGAAGCGCAGAGAAACACTACGCCGAAGTTAGGATTTTCTGAGAAACCAACAGGCCCGATTATCAATACAAATATCGTCACTCCACGGTGACGAGGCGAGTCGATAGTCATCTTCCACCGTGTCTGCAACAGGAGGTTGTCGCAGAAACCATACATCATATTCTTATTGTAGAGATAGTGGAAGTCGTAGAAACAACCGAAGACATAAAATCTTCAATATGTCCAACAAAATGAATGCACAATAGTATTCAGTCAAAGATCCAGAGAGGCTTCTCAGAAAGGTCATCCTCATCAAACACAGCTCTAATCATTTCGGAGCCGACGAACGAAGCCAAAGACAACCATGACAGCTCAATATGATAACACTAGATGCTTATAAAGCCTTTGATGTCGTATGACATGCCTCATGACTACACAAAATATGATCAAGGAGCTCTACTCCGAAGCTCAATCTTCCATTAGACTCAGCAGAAGTCTGTCAGCCCCATTTACAATACGCCAATGTGTTCTTCACCAGGGAGGAATCCTATCTATAATTCACTACAAACTCTTCATCAACAATCTTCTTCACCTGATGGAGGGCACAAATATTGGTGCTAAAATCGGACATATCAACTGCTGTGCGCCAACTTGTGCTGGTGATATTGCCTTGCTTGCTCGTGACACCAACCATCTACAGGAACTGCTCAACATTGTTGACCACTATATGTGTCAGGGGTGGTATACCATCAATCCAACAAAGTGCCCTAGTCTTTTTCAATAAGTGCGCCAGTGAGACACCAGGTATCCATCTAGGTGAGTCCCAAATTGAACAGTCGAGTTGCGAGACATACCTAAGAACAGAACGTTCGACCAACTGTAAAGAAAATGTCAAAAAGCGTATACAGTCAATTCGAAGAACCATCTACTCACTAATGGGGGCGGGTCTGCATTGAAACGGTGGTATGTCCACTGCTGTCGCCACACATATATGGAAGATCTACTGTGTACCAAGGCTCCTTGTATGGTCTGGAAGTCATCATGTTGTCGCAAACAGATCTAACCTACATCGAACAATTTCAGCGGACTGTACTCGAGCAACTGTAGTCCCTCTAAAACACTGCCACAACAGCATCACTCTGCTTATTGGGGATTCGTCCCGTCCAAGCAGACATAGACTGCAGAAACTCACACTGCTAAGAAACATTCTCAGAGATAGCAACACTCTCGAATTTAAAATAGCTGGCAGACAACTTGCAGTATTGTCCAGCAAGAGCAACAGCTGGCTTGTGGCATGTCAATCCTTACTAGATACATACAAACTGCCAAGAATATACCAGCTGATTAGCAACATGCCTACCAAGACAGCGTGGAAATCTCTGGTCGACACTCAAATAAACAGCATCATACACTCATCATGGGAATCTGACTGCGGATAAATCCAGCCTCAAGTCCTTGAATATTGCAGCATGTGCAGTGAACACCACCCATCGCTGCTGGGTCTCTGCTGACAACACTACCAGAGATGTTACAAGAGCCACACTCAAAGCAAGACTACTAACAGGCACCTACGTACTGCAAACCATGCACATTTCAATCAGCACTCTGTCTCAGAGGAATACCCGCTCTATCATGCTGCTACAAATGACACAACTCACTTTATCGTCTCTTGTGTAAGGCTGGAGGAGTGCAGAAGTCTGTATCTGAAAAGAATCCTCTCTATACGCTACCGGGAAAATGATGTAGATCTCATCAGCATGCTAACAAACTGATCCTTGACAACGCAAAAATACTTAATGAGCCAACGTATAAGCTCTCCTCCACAAACTCACTTAAAATAGTAAAGGTCACACACTTTCTTTGCTATTCTCGGCATCTGCCGTGCACAAAGCTGATCCTATCCACATGTACTGCTCCAAACATTGCTTATACGTCTGCTCATTAACATTATGTATGGACTACTTCACTATAAATATTAGTCTTGCACACTTCTACATGTAACTTCGTTGTCAACCTATGTCTGTCTGTGTGTGACTTGCACATTACTACGTCTTTGAACTTGTGATAATAGATTGGCATTGCTCCTTACCCTACTGCTGTAGAGGTGAGCCCATCTAGGCTGGAATTCCATATAGATACAGAAAAGACAACTATCTGCAGATACTGCCACCAACATTTCTGTGGGATTATCTTCCGGATAAACGAACGCATTTCATCTAGAAACTGCTGGGATATCAGTATACTGATCAGTTCTTCACAATCATATGCATCATCTGACGCCACATGTGGATAGAGATGCACCTTCAAATTGTTGTTGTAGTAACAGTTACCAGATGACTTGAAAGCTCAGCTTATGCACATGGATAGCTTGAGCATATCATTTACCTGACAATCTGATATCTACATTGGGCCCCAGTATACCAGAATCTGATGACACCAGACCCAAGTACAACTGTGTTGGCCCAGCATCTTCAAAGTTCATAGATGTGTGTAACCCTCTGATTCAAGGAATAAGAATGTCTTTGTATTATGCAATACACCACTTCAAATCCATCAAACCTGGGAACAGCTCCATCACCTGTCAGAAAAAATATGCTTTCATTTCAGTGTACATGTAATGTACAGTATTCTTTGGACAACTGTGCCGAGGGTGTCTAGGTCATGAGCTGGTGATTGTATTATCGCCAGATACCCCCCAGATGTACATTGTGGATTGCTGTCTGTATGTTGCTGATTAAAACGAATCCATATGGCTCTCAGTGAATCAATTTCCTAAATCGCTTAAGGTTAAAGGTCATGTCTTTGGCTTGTGTGCTACGTGTTGATGGCATGTTGGATATGGAGTTGTGCATCATCAAAGTTTGGTGGCATCAACTCATGGGATAAACATTTGCTAAACAATTTCTACTGCGCCTTGTTACATGTAGATTATATTGAAGCACCATCACGCATGCGCATAAACAACTTAGTGCAACACAGAGAAATGAGGGGTATAGAAGCTGATGCTTAGACGACCCACACAGCCAAGGTAGAATCAAGGTAGGTAAATATATATTGAACACCCTCAAACTATGTTAAATCAATTGACAAAAAAATCACCCCCATTTGCCTCCACAATTATTGATATTGACATTTTTAATGACACTGATTGGCTATTAACAAGTAGAAATGAGATATTTGAAACTGCCCTTTGGATTTCGGAATACTCCCACCTAACTTTGATCTATTAATGGAGACAGTTCTTAAGAGATTGCACTAGGAAACATCAAAGAATGGTTAGAAGACACACAAACATCAATTGTAGTGGCTTAGGAACTTGTTTACATCAACGTATCAAATCCAGGATCTGTCGATATCTTGGAAGTCTGATTTGGCTCAAATTTTAACACATGAAAGGGTGTATTCCACCTGATCAAAAAAGAAATACAAAAACCACAATGTGACAAAACGTGAGGAAAGGGGTTTCAAGCTCTGCTTTTGTTATCTTTATGAGTAAAAATTCCTGGCTTGTACCATCCATGTAACTTTACATTGGGTAACTGAACAAATATTTTAGACAACACTGATGGGATGATTGGGTTAGTTATTGCACCAGTCATTCCAGTGGCAAGCTTTCTAAAACATTCTTTTCTTTGCATGCCATAGAGGGTTGTCTTTCTAGCTTTGCCCCTTTGAAACATGAACTCCCAGGTTCTAGATTTCAAGGTAACTATACAAGAAAGCTCTACATGAAATTATTTTTAAAATGTTCAACTGATTGTTTTTTAAATTGTAAATTCAAAGATTCTTACACTTTCATGGCAGATGATTCGATTTTTGTGATGGAGTTACATGATATTGATTGTGACATCAGCTAACATGTGACATATTTGATTATGATGCCAGATCAGATTCCTCTATTAATGGACATTTCTCAAGACGACTCCAATGACAGGTTTTTGCCGGCTTGACCAATAAGTGCCTAAACAATATGTAGGACTTGGATTGCATATTTAGACATAAGCAAAACAAACAAAATATATATTTTTATACCTATCTTTTTATTCGACGTAGTTATAGTACAGAAAGGCTGTTTATCTAAAGGATGTTTGCTTGCATATCTCAAAAGTGTTCAGGGTTGATAAATGGGAATAAAAATTAATCCTACGGTTAACAACAGAGGTTGGTCATGATTTAAATAATTAATAATAAAACGACAAACCATTTGGACTACTGAACAATAACAACGTCGGTTCTAATACAAATTCAGATAAAACTATAATATAGTAGCGAGAGCAGTAGCAATAATAATAATTATTATTATTAATCAATCATTACTGCGGGACAAATACAGTGTAAATAACAAGAACAATTTGACTAAACGTCACACAATAATTAATCATCACGTAATGATAGCTATGATATGCACACAGTGGAAATATTGTAACTGGATGCTATATATATATATATATATATATATATATATATATATATATATATATATATATATATATATATATTCGCAGTCCAATACTGGACTTAGTATAGTCAAGACTGCTTGAGTGACCCGCCGCTTTCTGGCACCAAATTATGGTGGTCTCATAAGACAGGTGATCAGATGACCACGTACATCTGACCACACAGAAGCCCTTTAACCAGCACACACGAGAAGACAAATTCTATAAGATGCACAGAATATTCTATTGAATTATTAGTTTTAAAATATTGAACAGCTTTTCTATATAGCTGTCTTGAAATTGAGACTGGAATTTCATGGGTAAAGTTTTCGGAAAATGTATATTTCATCATAGAATGTCAGTCTGCAGGTCAAGAAATCATTTTTGAAACCATACATATCATTAGACTGTCTGATTCCAGTGTGTCTATTTGCTGACCCGGAAAAGTATATATAAATACTGGCGAAATAGCCAGTTTTTTTATAACTTGGCCATTGATGGGGGTTACACAATCATGTTGTGGTGCATCTGGTACAATGTACCTTTCCAGTTTATCCATCAATCATATCATGTCACAATCAACTGTTACGTGTAGGATGATGTCATAATCAATGATGTCATGAATGATGTAGATAAGTTCATCATGAACGCTTAATTGATGACGGACTAAGCACTGTTGTACGAACTGTGTCTACTATTTAATAAACATTGTTGGATATTTTGAAATTATTTTGACTGGGCGCTGTTGCACCCATCAAACTAGTTTCAAAATATTCAACAGCTTACCTGCATAGGTTTCTGGAAATTGATAGTCATGCAGGTCAGGGATCGATCGATCCCAACACAGGCAAAGTATTGGTGGAGCTTAGCTAGAGATGGGTGGGGGGGGGGGTCTAGCTAAAACTAGATTCCACAATTAACCTGCACTAAGCGACCACATTCTTTAGTGACTACTATTTGGAGATAATTGCGGTCAAGTGGTCAAGCAAATCAACCCTGACTGTACTAATACTATAATTACTATCAGTCACAACAGGTTAAACGACAGCCATCTTAGTACTACTACAAGTTCATTGTGACAGTAGTTGCACGTGTACTCTATTCAACGCTTCCGCCATCGTTGCTACAAAAGTAGTCTAAAAATAATCCGTTGCATAATAAATCTAGAATTATTAATAATATATATATATATATATATATATTATCATATGAAAATTGTTAAATTGTCATTGTATTTTTTTATATCTTTTTTCAATTCTGTACAGGATTATAGCAAGTTGTTTCAATGGATTTTTATTCATCAGAGCTTTTCCCACTTGTAAATAGATAATAATTTATTAAAACAATAAGCAAAGGTATATAAATAACCATGTATTGTAGAATTGCACTGGATACATTACACTAACCTACATTTTTGTTCATTTTCTGAAACCTCTACTTAACAAAAGAAAAGAACAACCCAGGTATATGCATGCAAACTGCATTATATTAAATTATATTATATTAAAAGTGCACATGAAAAAGAGACATATCCTGTGAATAAAATCATGTTGCTCGGAGCATCTAAGTTTGTTCGTGGATAAAAAATTCACTGAAACATGTCGAGGTATTGCACAGCGGCCCAGATCAATTAAGTTGGGAGTGCTTACAAAATCCAGACTTTAGACGCGAAAAATTCCCAGTGATGCTGATTTAATAAAGATTCAAATACAGTGATGTGCGAGAGACGAAACCGGCTGGAGACAGGCGATGACAATCCAGTACAACTCAGAACTAACTTAACATACTTCTAAAACAAGATAAAACGTACTGTTGAATATTTTGAACACAACTAGATTGGAAGACATTGCTGCCTAAAGCAGCAATGTCTTCCAATCTAATTTTGTTCAAAATATTCAACAGAACATTTCTTACTAACTGAGATGTTTATGTATTTGTTTTGGAAACAATTTAGCTTATTTATCAACTGTACTGTAGTCATGCTTTTTAACCAATTCTGTGCAAATCTCCAGAGAACTCTGCTCGTCTTGTTTAATGCCTATTTATTAGCCATTCTGGCGTAGCATGCGATAGGACACATTTCATAAACTGGGAAAAACCAGAAAATGTTTTAATTGTTGAGCATAATCACGTCCATTTTTAAAATTATTTCTAATACAGCATCCATTATACTTTTAATGCCATTTTTTTTTAACAATTAGTTATATTGAACATAAAGAGACAGATTATTCTAGCAGCACCAGTCAGTCATGAATTTTAAAGAAAGAAATTGTAGGTAAGCTATGGGATAATTGTGAAGAGCAAGGAGACATTTCTCTCTGAAGATGACTATGGTAAATTAAATATTCTTTATGAAAGAATTGACAAATGACAATTTTTCACTACTCACTGATTGAAGATATCAACCCTTTAAACCAAACACCAAAAATTCTGTATGATTTCATAATCGTTCTGTTTAATATTTTAAAATTAATTTGACTGGAAGCTGTTGCTGCCATAAATTAATTTCAAAATACTCAACAGCTTACCTGTACAGTTAATTTGGAATTGATAATCTGGGAATTAAACTTCACCAGCTTATCTGTAGTTAATTTGGAATTGATAATCTGGGAATTCAACTTTCAAAGGGTTAACATAGCGTATATATTTAGTTGGTCAAACGCGACGTAGTGGTGGTGATGATGGTGGTAGTGGATTGGTGAAGGTGAGGAATGTATAGCTTTTTTGGCAAGCCTATCTAAATGTAGGACAAAAGATAATGCTTTTATAAGAGGTGGTCAATGGACCCCATGCTTTAACAAATCACTATCACATGCCCAGTGACACTCATCAAACTTATAACGCTGAGATTTGGTTAAGAACATCAAAGTATTTCCCTATTCAATGTCCATTTGCAGGTCAAGAGAAGACCATATTTGAAATTTTACCACTAGAATGACTGGCTCGATAACAGATCCAGTCAAACATGGTATATTTCCAAAACTATTCTTATCTTGGCCTGTAAATTGAGTCTGTTAGAAGACTACATAGGCCAGTTTTGGCTGGCCTTGATCAATAACGGGTAAAAATCCCACCTGGCATTAACAATGCTACCGGAGCAAGTGGTTTGACCACATCTAGAAGCCTCAAATATTTAAGTAAAAAGATATATGATCTAGTCTAGTTCTACAGAGCCACAGCATTTGGATAAATAGTTAATCTACTTTATTGGGCATGAGTGGGGTAGGGCTGGTAAAATTTGAGCTAGTTAGCATAAGCACATTTTATTCCATCCTATTCGCTAGTTAACAAATAAAAATCATAATCTACCCACAAAACCATAAAAAAAAAACATATATGAATACTGAATGTTGATAAATTAATTATAATCAAATAGTTAAATAAAAATAATTAGTGAACGACGACAACCAGACATAATATCTCCTCAGCACACGTCAAGCCTCCTCTCATCCATTCCAAATATCTAACTGACACCTGAAAACTGGTCACAGAAACTTGAGCCAACTCCTGCCCAACTCAGTCACATTACTGTGACTAAGTAATGTGACTAATGCAATAGTATCTTGTTAACCCATTACCTCTAAAAATTTGTTAAAATAAAGTTTAATCTCATAAAATGTCTATTTGAAGACCAAGGGATTTATTTTTAAGAATTTCTCACTAGAATGGCTAGCTCGGTTAACAAGCCAGTTCTTCAAGTGGTAAATTTTCAAACATAATCTCATGTTCCGCAAATGAGCGTTTCAAGACCACAACAGAAGTTATCTTTGGCCAGCTTGAGTGTTAAAGGGTTAATTAGACAATCTAACCAACACCCATTAACAAATCGGCTTAGCGCTTCAAGCTTTACAGACCGAAAATAAAAAATTCTTTGTAGCAAGGAACATTCTGTTGAATTTTTAAAACGTAATTGGGCATATGGCAGCAACCGATTCCTGTCATATTCCAAAATATAAATACCTTGAAATTGGGATTCTAGGAATGTAATTTTCAGAGTTAAAAAGCTGGTTTGGCTAACATTGTCAACCGGAGCTCAACCGTTTCAATCAAGGTCCAGGTGTAAATTAGAAGGCACCAGCATTGAAAAATTGTAACCCGTATATGTATTTACAATCAAACCTATCCCAAGCGGCCATGTCAAGGGGTGGAAATAACGTCACAAGCGGTTAAGTAACCGTTTGACCCACGAATTGGTTCATGAAAATTTCAATTTTTTTCAGAAAATGTCCACTTGCAGACCAAGAGAAGACTATTTTTGAAGATTTACCAGTGTAATGACTGCCAGTCATTCCAGTGGTAAATTGTTAAAAATAGCCTTCTGTTGGTCTGCAAATGGACATTTCTCAAGACCCCTGCAGAAGCCATTTTTGGCTGGCTTGAGGATTAAAGGGCTAATGCAATCCACTCACCATAGGTAATATATTTTGGGGCCAAAGAATAGGGATTTTCTAAGACAGGTGATTTTTCGACCACCTATTTTAAAGAACCATCATCGTCTGGCTCTAAAGGTAGGTGGACTCTCAAGAAGGTTTGACTGTAGAATTTTTTTGAATGGTGCCAAGGATTTACAT
Organism: Chaetoderma sp. LZ-2023a; assembly: GCA_034401795.1. NCBI lineage: Eukaryota > Metazoa > Mollusca > Caudofoveata > Chaetodermatida > Chaetodermatidae > Chaetoderma > Chaetoderma sp. LZ-2023a. The sequence goes on along the minus strand of CM067370.1, from coordinate 155,811,909 downwards.
CTCTCACTCAGCTCTGAGCAGTCACTATTAAACAATCCAGTTGAGTGGTTGTTTGATTAGTCAAGCGGATGAATTGATTTAAAATGACCAGTCAACAGTGTCCTTTGTACACACCCCTCAGATAATGATACACAATCAGGGCCATGAACCTTGGAATTTAGCCTGACAACTAGTGAAAGCAAAATTCTCTGACATGGGAGGGGGTGGGGTTTGACCCATTTCATCATGAGCTGTGATATTTGCAACATGTTTTAGTTATAATAACTAAGTATTCTGAAAATAATTTGACTGAAGGATTTTTCAGCAATTACCTTTAGTAAAATTTTCATCAAAACATTCAGCAGATTTCTTAGTTACTTTAACTCGGGTAACACTTCAATGATGAAAGGCAGATAAGCAGAATTTGCCTGTCCATAAGCTTAAATATGGCGATTAACCCCTTCGATGGGACTAACCCCTTAGATGGTTAAGCCGGCCAAGAACAGCTTCTGCAGTCGTCTTAATAAATGTCCATTTTACAGACCAAGAGACCATTTTTTGGGGTAAATTTACCACCGGAATGACTGGTTCATAAACGAGGCAGTCAATCCACTGGTAAATTAACAAAAAAATACCCTTCTCTTGGTCTGCAAATGGACTCTTTCTATGAGTAAATTGAAATTTTCTCAACCAAATTTAACCATTAAAATGTTAATTATACAACAGAATAATTAAATACTGAGCAGTTAAAACAATAAGCAATTTTGTTCAATCGAATCTCTGATGCGGGGGGGGGGGGGGGGGAAATTGTTTGAGAATTTTGCCACCACCCAGTTCCGTTAATCAATTAATACACGAAATTACGAAAACACAGAAATAAAAAATATAATTAAGATATTTGTATATATATATATATATATATATAGATTAGTTATTAAATCATTACATTGAATTATATAGAAGACTGAGCAAAATACTGTGAACGAGAGCGCCCGTGGCTCACTCATATACCAATTAGTAGTAGTTATAGTAATAATAATAATTATAGCACTAGCAAAATCACGCAACTTTCGCAACTAAACTAAAACCTGACTAGAAAATTAAGTCATTCATAAATTAAAATTAAATACTTTTGATACATTTAAAAATAAAGATACATCGTAATTTTACACACAGCGCTCACGCCGTCACGGAATCCTGTTTTTGAATACTTTCTGGTAATGAAATTTAAAATAATAATAATAGTAGTAATAATAATAATTAAACTGACTAGTTTAACATAAAAAAACACATCTGGCATAAACAGCGAACCCGGGTTGTTCAGCTAAACAGGTCAGTAGGATGGAAGATAAAACGAGGTTCCGCGTGGCTTATTAATTAACTCATCTACGCAATGGCGTCGTTATAATAATTATTAGTCATGTATCGATTGTTAGTGATTGGTTATTCTTGTTGTGCAATGATAGTACAATTAATCAGTAATAAGGGGTGGGGATGGAGGGGTGGGGGTGTGTGCGCTATCCTTCTTACTATACGGTTGATTTCTCCTCTTCCAAAGAGATTTCTCGCAGTTTCAATAGTCAATTAATATAACTGATGAATAAAATATCGAGCAATCTCTTCGTGGAAGAGAGCCCGATCAAAAGAAACATCTATCGTATACCTGCTATGATCACGATTTACACACAGATTTCCTAAGCCTTTAAACACTCAAGGTGGCCAAAACAGCTTCTGGACTTGTCTTGAGAAATGTCCATTTGCAGAGCAAGAGAAGACTATTTTTTTAAATGCAACACTCGAAATGACCGACTCGATAACCGAATTATTCTAGTGATAAATTTGCAAAAATCATCTCTTGGTGTGCAAAGGGACATTTTGACGAGAAAATGTTAATTTTCTATAGCAAATCTGAGGGTTAATGGGCCAGGACTGCATAGTGATGATTGAAGAAGATATTATTCTTGTTTGTTGTTGGTGTTGGTGGGTAATTTTACTCCGATGTAAGGATGCATTAACAGCTCAGGCGTGATGATTGCTCGCTATCTGTAACAATTCACGCGATCGCACCAGCTGTCATTGTGCGCTGTACAAAAACAACGCACCCGCTCCTCTCCCTCGTCATGCTCGGTAATGAGCACTGTGATGAGGAATAGCTCTCTCGCATCAAACGCTTGTGGATAGCTTAAAATGAGCATATTCAATGCAAAACAGATAATAATAGTAATAACAAAACAAGCATAAGATAATAGAAAATGAAGTGAGATTCATCGTTATATTTTCGCTTTATTTCACGCGAAAGAGCATCACCACACAGATCAGTAGTACAAGCGTCACAAGGCAAGCGAGTGAAGCAGCAGAAGCGGCGACGACTACTTTTAGAAACTCGTCTTTCTGTTCATCACTCAGGGTATTTAGTCGCGTTTTCCTGCCAGCTGCATGGTTCTCACAAGGATAAACCATTCAGCATACGCACACTCACAGAGTCTTTTGTCCCGCCTATCTTCACCAAGGCTGTTTGGCGCGGATCACTTCCAACCAAGAGATTTTTAAGCCAAAGATGGCCAGGAAATTACATGATATTTCCGACCGGCTTGTATTCATTCCTTTTGTGATGGTAAACTTGGTGCGTGTGTGTGTGTGTGTGCGTGCGTGCGTGTGTACATGTGTGTGCATTGTGCATTTACATGTGCATGCTATGCGTGCATGTTAATTTTTCACGGACACGCCTTACCAGAAATAGTATTGTTGACAGAGATAAGAATAACAATAGCGGAACAAACAGCTATCCCACTTTGCCATGCTAATCACACGTACCGAAACCGAGCTCCATAAATAATGACCAGTTTTACATTATTTATGACGTCATCAAATAAGGTATTAGTCTTAAAATAAAGTCTCGGTTATCCGAGAAAAAACATCGTATATTAGCGACAGCAAAATAAACAGAAATATCCATAAACAAAGCATAATTATGTCCCCAACCCACCCACCCACCGATGATTAAGAGCTCTTTTACACTAATCGGAACTAATTTAACTCAGATGTTGTTACCCAAAGTAGCAACAGCTTCCACTTTATTGCCGATTAACCCTTTAAACCATAATTTCCAGTAAGACCATTTCAAAACAACTGCACAGGAACTCTTGATTATTTTGAAACTAATTTGCCTGGAAACTGTTGCTGTTGTTGGAACTCGAAACAACTCCCAGTCAAATTTGTTTCAAAATATTCATTAGAATATTCTTTACATTATATGGAATCTGGTATTTTTCTTCTGGTCTATAAGGGTTAAGAATATTAGGACTGAACGGATCAACTTATCACCACCTGAATTATAATCTTTTATTATTCATAAACTAACACTCAGCATTAGCTTTAAAATGTTACGCTTTAACTGTCTGCCTGCTGAGTTTTTGCAGACAACATATTCCAAGTGTTATATCTCTGGATTTGCTAAATATTTTGAAAACAATTTGACTGAAAGTTGTTGTTTTCAAAATATTCACAAGGTTCAGAGTTATTGCCCATTGAAATTATTTTTTGATGGCTAGCAGCAGCGAGACAGTTAAATTTTAAAGCTGCTGATATTATGTATTAGCAACAGCTTTCAGGAAAATTATCTAGAGTGACTATAACGTCTATCCTGTTAATGAGGAATAACTTAACATTTGTAATCGAATAACTGGTGGCATGTTTCTATCAGGAACTATAGTTAACTCCATGGAATGTTTCTAAAAAATCCTGAATTCAAAAAATATATATAGAATTTCACTTTTAAGGAATGAATGAGCAAGGGAAGCATGTGTGTGCATGCAAGCGTGTGTGTGTTGATGCGGGTGGTGGGGGTGATGGAATGTTTAAATGAAGTCTTATCGAAAAAGATTCATAAGAGGACGATAATGCTTAGCGAAGTAGCAACAAAATGATAGTTTCTCCAATATTTCTAGTTAGCTGTTTAATGGTCGAGCGATCCGAAATCAAATTTTGAATGTGTAGACAGTTGTTTTCAAAATTTACCACTGAAATGACTAGCTCGAGCTAGTCATTCCAGTGGTAAATTTTCAAAGAGACAGTTTGACCATTAAAAAGTATTTGCAAAATGACCCATGTAGGTGACCTAAGCACAGGGAGAGTCTCTTAACCCTTACCACTCTGATGTCAATATTCCATCTTTTACTGTGTCAATATCACAGAAACTCGTGTACATTTTTCAACAATTTTGGTGGAAGATGTTGCCGTCTACTTTAGACACCAGAGTGGTATGGGTTAATACAAGTCAGGTACTAAACAAAATATATTTCGGGGTAGCCACGAGCAAGCATCTCGTGGCCAAAGGCAGGAGGTGGCTTTTACAGAGGAAAATAAACACAACCAACACATTGCCTTCCAAGAATTTAAAGGAGCATGATGGCACGCCCGGTGGAACGAACACGCCATCATCAATTCGGTTATTTACAAGCAGGACATAGTAAAACTCATTAAATAGATACCAGTAGTAATACCGCAGTAATACCGCGAGATAAGAGCCTTCCCAAGATGCAAAAAATCCATTTTAAAAATGTCTTAAACAACACCAAGTGACATATTATTATTAGTAGTAGCCATATAACAAACTAAAACACCACCAATTTCCTATAGTGATTATTAGCTGTTTTTAAACATTTTATTATAAATAACTATGTATATTATTATAATTATTATGTGTATATGATCTATGAAATGGCTTTCGTTTTAATATGATCCATGGGTATACCTTTAATGAATGAAAAAAACATCACAAACAAGTATATATTTATTTATATATATATATATATATATATATATATATATATATATATATATATATATATATATATATATATATATATTAATGATAGTAATATTATTAATAATATATTATATTCAATGTATATTTACATGATGGATAACTTATATACATATAATATAAATTATCGATTATTCTGAAATATTGCACAAAGTCCAGAAAAAAAAAGGTTTATTGTAAAATGTGTTAGGATACACTAAATAACTTACTTACGGTACATATTCCCGCTGGTGATATGGACATAGTGAATATGATGACGAGAAGCTGTAAATGTATGTTTTTTTGCGTATATTTAAATAATTGTGAGTATGAAGAGAAGGGTGTCGAATTTTGTAATCGTGATTATTTACTTCAAGAATTAACTCTTTTAACCTGCTAGACGAGATATGTTCTTTTAACACTTTAATGGTCACGACTGGAAATGGAAATCTAAAGTTTTGCTTAGTGAATGCCAATTTGTAAGACAAAACCTTTTTTTAAATTTATCACTGGAATACCTGGCTCGGTTACTGAGCCAGTCATTCCAGAGATAAATTTAAAAAAAATTATCTCTTCTCTTGGAATGAGAGAAAATTAATGTATATGAATTATTTTCACATGGAATTTCAAAATCTTCTGGATTGAATCATCGAATGAAGGGTGAACTGATAAACTTTGTGGGCTATTTTACAATGTCCTTGATGGTTATGAGAAACAGAATATGCTGACTAGATTGATAAAATATTTAACCATAAAATAAGGATGATAATGAATGTGGGGCTTGAAAAATGATCTTGCTATATGGCCGTTAAATTTCAGGTTTAAGTAGACTTTAATTGATGCGGCTTTGTATTGTATTCATCCTTAGTTTTCCATTTTGAGTGACACTTGTCGGCCTTCCTAACTTTTTACAAGACTATTATAAAACATTAAATAATTTTGACGACATTGAGGGATGATTTTTATAATGATATGTATTGTAATCGATTTAAATAATACAGTACTAAGAAATATAACATTGTTATTGTGATTATTATTATTGTAAAGGAATGAACTGTACAAATTAAAATTATTAAGTGTTATTTACTAGTATATAAATAACGTGATGAAATGCGCCCCAAAATATACACGATGATGCGCGATACTGGAATGATTGATCGCTATTGACAATGATGACGACTCAAAATATACAGATTAGAGAAAAGTCATGCGTTTTTGAGCTAAGAGACTTAGAGCACTTCAAAAAAAATAAATTTAAAATAAATTAAATTTAATTATTCTTAAATATAATAAATACATATATCTGGAATGATAAGAGAGCCCTAGAGTCTATGTTAAACATGGATACATGCAGCTCAGCTGGAATAACTGGTTGAAATCGTCTCACATTCAAGTTGGTGCTCACATTAGCCAATAGACGGATCCGATCTGCCACGCAAGTATCTGACGTTATAACCAACTACATCACTAGTAAGTTGGCGTCACAATCATAATGACGGATTAGAACTCCGTCATGAAAATGAAAATCTAAGTCTGTCAAGCGTACAAATTGCATGTCTTACAATTTAATGAAGAATATTTTGAAACTAATTTAACTGGGTGGGGGGGGGGGGAGGGCTGTTGCTGCAATATTCAAAAGCTTTCCTGTATTATTACATTGAAATTTAAAGTCTGGGAATTCAGCTTTCAAATCGATTCCAACATGGGTCAAAATAGGGCGGCGCCTAGGTGGAAATGGGAAGCGCTTAGGCGAAAAATGGATAGCGCTTAGCCGGAAATGGGCTGTGCTTGGCTAGAAATGGATCCTATACCAATGTATAATTTTGTTCATTCCTCCATGTTAACCCTGTCATTGATTTAATTCCCCAAATCTCATTTTCAAGGCAACCATGCAGGAACTGTTCACTATTTTGAAATTAATTTGATTGCAAATTAATATTTCACAATAATCAAAATAAGTTAAATAATTTAATTTTTCGGGATTTGACGGTGAAGGAGTGAGTTAAGTCATAAATAAATCTATAGAGATTTCGCTTTCACCCAAGACAGTCTTATAACTATTCGATATTCTGTGTAAAATACTTTTTGAGATCAAATTTGTTCAGTTATTTCACGCGGAGTTGAGTGAGAGTATACCCCTTGATGTGGGGTAGAGTATTTACCAATTCCATGAACATTTGGAGACACACACATAAATTACGATGTTAACCCTTTCAAGCCAAAGCCCGATTAAAACGGCTTCCACAGTGGTCTTGAGGAATCCCAATTTACAGGCCAAGAGATTATTTTTGAAAATTTACCACTGGAATGACTGGCTCGATAACAGAGCCAGTCAATACAGTGGTAAATTTTCAAACATAGTCTTCTCTTGACCTACAAATGGATATTTACTAAGCAAAAATATATATTTTCTTGATAGCCATGACCATTAAATGGTCAAATACATTCGCAGTATCGTTACACGGAAATAGTATTTTTATAAGTTAGCAGGCTTTAAGCAATGCTCATTCCTAAATAGACCACGGCTATCCTTCAATAGTTCCTATAAAATTAAAGGTGTATAATTACCAAATGCTTGGAAATAAACTTGTTAAATTTGTATACGTTTAGAAGCTTAAATTGTGTACCAGTATCATTTCAAATCGAATTAGGGACACGTGTCTCTAATTCAATTTCACAACTTTATAAAAATTATATTAATTAATACGTAACGAAATCATATGTCAAGATCTAATTCGTTTCATCACATTTATATACACAATATATATAAGCCTCTAAAAGTATACAAATTTAACAATTTTATTTTCAAGCATTTTTGTGTGACTATGCACCTTGTTGACATCAGTGCGCAATACTGAATTGGCTAAGGAATGCCGACTTAATTTTATCCTAATCCACTTATCGTTGAAATCCCACTATCTCAATTTCAAGGAAACAATACACAAAATCTGTCATATGTTTTTTTAAATATTTTGAAAATAATTTGATTGGAAGGATGTACAACAGCTTCTAAACGAAGTATTTTTAAAATATTCAAAACAACATCTCTAACATCGCCAAAAAGTTTTTTGTCTACAGTTGAATTGGGTGTTATCTTGATTTAAAATCAAGTTCAATATTTAGGATTGATTCGAGAACTCTTCAAACGCCATAAAAATTTATATAGGAACTTCTTTGGAATGAAACAAATTTCACTGAAACAAAAAAATTTTGGATTTCAGGTGAAAAAGAACATAATTTGGATTTCATGATTGATTCATATTTGCGGATTAATAATTAATACACCCTGACTATGCACCATAAACTTAGTCATTCAATAAATACACGACTTTAATATTATTAAGCTAAATTAATTAATTTTGCCAATAATAAATAAATTATTAATTTGATTAATTTACTAAACATATACACATTTAATTATTAATTGTTTAAACCCTTGCAAACCAGAAATTACACAATATTTATGCGAGGAAAATTTTGTTGATAATTTTTAATGTAACTTGACTGGGAGTTGTTGCTGCCAATGGCAGTAACAGCTCCCAGTTAAATTACTTTAAAAACATTCACCAGCGTTCCTGTATCAATCTTGAAATTGAGACCCTGTAGTTTCAATGGTCAAAGAGGTTAATACTGGGACTACACGTAAGGCATTCCCATATTTTCTGTCACCACGGCAATGAATTGAGAGGCGTGAAGAGGGATGGGGGTTGGGGCGGGGAATATAAATTACTACTAATAAATACAATAGAATTTCATAAAATTATCAACATTTGTAAAAAGGGAATGTTTCATAATAATAATAATAATAAATAAAACTGAAAAAAAAGTTAAACAAAATAAAAACAATACTTTTGACAAACCAAAGTGGTCTTCATATGTATGTATACTGATATGGATTATGAATAACGCGATAATTAATTAATTAATTAATTACCTTACATGAACATGATATGTGGTCACATAAATAACAGCAATTAAAAGCGACTAACAGTAGACACGCGCGCACACGCACACATGTACATACATATATACGTACGTATACTCACTGTACAGGTGTGCCAGATTCAGTGACAAATTATGTATTTCTTTACAAAACTGATTTTTCTGTACATCACCTAAATAGATTCACTCAGTCACTCACTCAGGCTCTCATTAATATTCGTAATTAGAGTCAAACCTGTCTACAATGGGACATTAGGGCCAGATGGTGGTGGTTGTAGATCTGACATGTCTGGTGGTCTTTTGACCAGCCATGATATCTCAACTTTTTAACAATTAGAGACCAGAAATGACAAATCATTTAATGATGTAGCAATTATGTTGAATATTTTGAAACCAAAATCAACTGGGAGATGCTGCTGCCAGTCGAATCAGTTTCAAAATATTCACAAGATATTCCCTGTATAGCGGTCTTGAAATTGAGACATTGCCATATCAAGGTCTGCCTGCTGGTTTTCTGAAGATTACATTTTCCATTGGGTTTAACTTCGGATATTCTGAAAACAATTTAACTGAAAGTTGTTGGTGGCTAAGCCACCAACAACTTTCAGTCAAATTGTTTGCAAAATAATCAATAAGTCCAGAGTTATTGCCCATTGAAATTATTGTTTGGTGGCTTGCAACACTCAGACAGTTAATGATTAAGATTCTATCATTATTTGGACTAAAAAGGTTCTTTACTATCACCTTCATGTGACATAAATGACCATATATATCTCCTGGTCAATTTTTATGATCCGTACATCACTCATTATAGACAGATTGGAGTCTCTACGCAACAGATTCACCACACCGAATATACCCAGACACATTACATGATGATAAGCTTTAAATGGGAATGCTTACAGTGAGTACGTAATCTAGGTACAAGATAATGTAGCTATTGCATGTATTGCTCATAATAAACATCGTCATCGTGTGTGTCGTCGCCGTACAACAGCGTACAAATCTCTGAAGAGACCCACCTCTCCAGCAGCCAATATTAACATCACCATCATCCAATGTAGAATAATAAATATATTGTATAAATGACTGACCGACACACAGCTAGATGCCAAGGATTTGCTCGACCATATATTATCCAGTATAAATGGATAGATAGACAGAGACAGACAGACATGTACAGACGACTAGAATGGTGGTGTGGACTGGTATTAACATGAATTCACGATGGTGGTGTGATTGTGCATACAGTTAAGCCTGTACTGGAGAGACTACGTGCCATCTGGTGGGGGGGGGGGAGGGGGGACAAAATACGTTAGAGAATGCCTCCATTATATGGACCCTTAAAGGCACTTTCTAAGACACCTGACATGTATTACTATCGGAGACAGGGTGTCTTTAGTGACTAATCTCTGGTGCATTAACCCTTTAGTTGTCACGATGGCCAAAAATGGCTTGAACCGCTTCTGTTGTGCGCTTCGAGAAATGACTATTTTACAGAGCAAGAAGAGTATTTTTGGAAAATTTACCACTGAAACGACTGTCTCGGTAACCGAGCCAGTCATTCCAACAGTAAATTTTCCAAAATAATCTTCTCTTGGTCTATAAATGGACATTTTCTATGAGAAAATCTTAATTTTGTTGAACAAATCTGAGGGTTAAAGGGACACTGATCACCGATCAAACAAGGTTTGACTGTATTAGCGTTATTACTCTGGCATATTTTATATATACCGATACATATATAAACGTTTCGAGTAGCACAAGGTATCCATCCATACGCAGTCATATTATACACGTGACGAGTCATAAGAGTAAAAAAACCACTGGTCATGCATTTATCATTGCTCAGCTTTTTAGGCCACCCGGAGGTGCACTGTCACGGGTACAATTGCCGTCATCATCGCGCCATTTATCCAGAGATCTCCGGCGCGCGTTCATGAAGAAATTCGCAACCGTCGTCACCTCCAGACCGAGCTGTTGGGCGATAGTGGTCTGCATCTCCTTAGACGGACGTTTCGTCTCCTTGAATATTGCGTGCAGTGTACGGCGCTGGATATCGGTGAACACGAGGCGGGGCTTTTTAGGCTGTCGGCTATCGTGAGGCGGGTTGATAGGTTCCACCTCTTTTCGTTTACAAGCTGCAGAAAATAATAATACAGTATACAGTATTAGAACTTATGGCATTGTCTCAGGTGCATGTACCTACGATAGATGGAATGAAACATGCGTTAAATGTGGTTCCGGATGATCGATTGTTAAAAGAAAGTTCACTCATGACCGCATGTTTTAAACCAACACATTTGTGTGGTATCAAATGTAAATTTGCTACAATACAACCCAGAAATAACTTTATTCTCCCCAAACTAAAATAAAACGTACTGTTGAATATTTTGAACGTATTTGGATTGGAATGCAATTACGTTCAAAATATTCAACAGACCATTTCTTACATTGTGTTCAAGATTGGACTAACTAACATGTTTCGGTTTCTTTTGTTTTAGAGACATTCTAACTTATTTATGCTCTGTACTGTACGTTGCGCATATTTATTGACAACATTTATGGCGTTAATTTAATCTATAAGAAAAACTTTCTTTCAAAGTGAATGCCCATTTACAGGCCAAGAGAAGACTAATATTGTAAAACTCCCTCATTGGAATGACTGGCCATGTTATCGAGTCCGTTATTCCAGTGATAAATATTCAAACATAGCCTGCTCATCGACATTCCTCAAGAATGCTGCAGAAGCCATTTCTGATCGACTTGGCATCAAATGGTTGATGAAGGAGTAAATACACTTAACTTTTTCTTACCCCTTGAACACTCTAACCCACCAAAAATGCCTTCTGCATTCAATGTCCATTTGCAGATTTTTTAAAGAATTTACCACTGAAGTGACTTGATTATCACTCAATCAAACCAGTCTTTCCGCTGGTAAACGCTAAAAAATAATCTCATGGTCTGCAAATGGACAATTTCTTTGAGAAAATTGAAATTTTGAACAAACTTGAGGGTTAAAAGTTTAACCCTTTAACACTCACCGGCCAAAAATGCCTCTGTAGTGGTCTTGAGAAATGTCCATTTGCTGGCCAAGAGAAGACAATTTTAGAAAATTTACAACTGGAATGACTAGCTCGATAATCGAGCCAGTCATTCAACTGGTACATTTTCAAAACTAGTCATCTGGTGGTCTGCAAATTGACATTTTCTGTGAGAAAATTGAAATTTGAAATTTTCTTTAACAAATTTGAGGCTTAAAGGGTTAGTTACTTCTGGTCAGCCGGATGACTTATTGTCTTAAAGCAGAGATCAATATGCGAAAAAATACAGATCACTGTCTAACTTCTAAGCCCTGGGTATTTATTGAAAAATCTTTGGTGCTTGTGGAGGGGTGCCCTTAAGCACAAGAATTGATAGTACTTTCTACAGTGAGATGTAATTCAAACATATACTTTCTACAGTGAGATGTAATTCAAATAATCACGATTTAACCATTACCGCATATAGATAGGATACAAGAGATTCGTTTACAAAATAATAAAGACTCTGCTGAAAATTTTGCAAGTAATTTTTCTGAAAGCTGTTGATTCCAGTCAAACTAGTTTCAAAATCTTAAACAGTTTACCTGAAGAAGGGTTGCATCGAAATGGAGCCACAGGGTCTACAGTACCGACGCCATCAAAATGAATACCTGTGAGGATGGAAAATGAAAACACGTGAATACTCTGCGGATTATAACAAACAATGGAGGGATCTGATCTGTCACTCAACTACCTGACATCATAATCAATTACGTCACTAGTTAGCTGACGTCACAGAGTACTCTGTCATGAAACTTGAAAGGTTTGTCAAGTGTATGAATTGTATGACTGGTGGATTTTCAATTTAACCCTTACCACTCTGATGTCAATATTCTAATTTTTAATGTGCCAATAGCAAAGGAACTGGTGTACAATTTTCAACAATTCTTGTGGATGATGTTACTGTCTATGAGAGCAACGTCTTCCACCAAATTTGTTGAAAAATGAACACCAGTTCATCTTTTAATTTAATTCGGAAAATAAAAATTTTGACTTCAGAGTGGTAAGGGTTAATAAACATTCTGTTGAATATTTTCAAACTAATTTAACTGGGTGGGATGGGGGTAGGGTGGAGGGTGGGGGGGAAAAGGGGTCGGAATGAAATTGTATTTCATTATCCAATATGGTAATATTGCCTATACAAATGCTAGCTGCTCCATGGTGTGAAGCTACCTCTTGAGCTCAAGCTTAGAATTTGGATTGCTGCTAAAACTGGTTAACATAGTATTGTTATGATTAATCCTTTACTGGTCAAGCTGGCCTTGACAGTTTGTCTTGGGGAATGTCCATTTTCTGGCCAAGATTATTTTTGAAAACTTACCACTGGAATGTTACCGAGCCAACCATTTCAGTGGTAAATTTTCAAAAATAGTCTTTTCTTGGCCTGTAAATGGACATTCGATAAGGAAGTATTTTGATTTTCTTGTCCTAATTTGACCATTAAAGGGTTGAGAGCACTTACTTATTATATTTAATAAATTATTACTGTCGATATTCAGATAGAATAGGTATTGCTCAACTCATGCAGGACAGCACAACATATCAAGAATACCACATAGAACACAATGGGCAATGGTACAATGCGCACAACACAGGGAAAGAGTTAGAGTTCATAAAAAACAGAAGACAGCAATCCATCTCTAGGTATGCCTCCCCCATTTCTAGCTATGCCCAACACACTTCTAGCTATGCTCCACCCATTTCTAGCTATGCTCCAACCATTTCTAGCCATGCCCCAACCATGTCTAGCTATGACCCGCAGTGGCAGATCTGATCCCTCCATTCTGTGTAATTCAGAGGTCCAAATAAGGGCTTTTTATTTGTGACTCCGGCCATCCATAATAAAGAATTTTGTTCCGACAAACCAGGTGGGAAAACCAGATTTTAGTCAGTGAGTTGTGAGGAAATCGGTTTTTTTACTATCATTAATTTATTTTAATGCTTTTCAGATATTTGACTAAAAGTCCGTAAAATAATATTGTACCTAGAATTGCCAAATTTGTTATGTTTTTCATAAACCAATTAGTAAGTGATTCATCTTGCTTACATCTATGGCATCACAAACATTGTATAACTTGACATTTGTATGAATGTTTTATTATTTAAACGACATATTCCAATGGTTATATTTCTGGACCGGTTAAATATTTTGAAAACAATTTGACTGAAAGAACAACTTTCAGTCAAATTGTTTTCAAAATATTCAGCAGCTAAAAGTCTGTAAAATAATATTGTACCGGGAATTGCCAAATTTGTTATGTTAGTATTTAAATGACATATTCCAATGGTTATATTTCTGCACCAGCTAAATATTTTGAAAACAATTTGACTGAAAATTGTTGACCTTCAGTCAAATTGTTTTCAAAATACTCAGCAGCTCCAGCGTTATTTGCCACTGAACTTACTCTCTGATGGCTTACAGCAATGAGACATTCGTAAAATCCCATTCTTGAGAAATGAGCATGAACATTTTTAGAAATTGCATATCCTAGTAGAAGTTGGTCCATAAAACTTCTTGACATTTCTGGCCCCCAAAAAACCTGACTGCGTTGCATCACACTCATTTTCATTTCAACCCCCGAATGGTCAAATGCAACATCATTGCACAATAAAGGAATCCAGTTTATCGATCAATCATGATGTCATAACCAACTGCATCATATGTAAGCCGACATCATAATCAATTACGACATGAATGACATGATTTAGTCCGTCATAAACGCTTAATAATCCTTCAAGTTGTACAAATTATATGTCTTTATTATTTAACCCGTTACCGGCCACACTGGCCAAACATGGCCACTGAAGTGGTCTTGCGGAATAGATATTTGCAGGACAAGGATATTGTTGAAATTTTATCACTGGCATGACTGTCTCGGTAACTGAGCCAGACAATTGAGTCGTAAATTAAAATAAATAGTCTTCTCTTGCCCTGCAAATGGACATTCAAAAGGGAAATCTTTAGATTTAATAAACATTCTGTTGCATATTTTGAAAGTAATTTGACAGTGCAGAAACAGCATCCCGTCAAATTAGATTCAAAATATTTAACAGCTTACCCATATAGTTTTCTAGAAATTAAGATTCAGCGAGTGAAGGGATCGATTGATCTCAACATTGACAAAATGTGGGCCGAGCTCAGCTAGAGATGGGAGGGGCATAGTTAAAACTGGATTCAACAATCTTTTCAGCGTTTACTACAAATCTACTCAAAAATGATGTAGTAAAGACATCCAGATAGGGTTTTTCCGATCACTGAATAAAATACAACCGAATATTACTCGGATATAATGTTACAATAAATGTCGAGAACGTTTGATCTATTATGTATGTATGTACACGTGTGTCCGCGCGTGCGGCGCATGCCAGCAGCATCTGTACTAGAAATACAATGTCTCTTCAGGTAAAAACACGTTGAAAGAAAACTATTCAACTGAGAAAAAAGGTACAAATGAACAACAAACATGTCCAACTTCCTTGTCATAAAGACTTCTCATGTGTATCTTTCTTACAATGTCAAGCCAAGACGAATTCATGACGTACATTGGTCGGACATCAAACAGATCACTAGTGTTCTGTTTGTGTGTTTGTGTATATTCCAAGACCTGACAACGGAAGCGCATGGAGACTGTTAACGGTCTCGCTGCTGCAATCAGCAGGCGATAACTTTCATGGGCAATAACTCTGGGCCTGCTGACCATCTTGTAAACAATTTGACTGAACGTTGTTGGTGGCTAAGCCACCAACAACTTTCAGTCAAGTTGTTTTCAAAATAGCAAGCATGTCCAGAGTTAAACCACACGGAAAATGCAATCTGTAGAAATTCAGTAGACGGTTAACCCATTAAAGGTCAACACTGATCAAGAAAATAAAATCTGCTCAATGAATGTCCATTTGCATGCCAGAACAATTTTGGAAAATTTACCTCTGGAATGACTGCCTCGGTTATCGAGCCAGTCATTCCAGTGGTATATTAAAAAAACAAAAAACCACTTTTGGCCTTCAAATGGAGATTTCTCAAGATGACTTGCATAGGCAAGTTTTGGTCAGCATGACCAGTGAACGGTTAATTGGAGAAATCCATAAACATGTGTCTCACTGATGTCTAGATGTGGGTATTAAATATGCTCAATAGAGACTGCCAGGCAGGGATTCTCATAAGGGTTCTTTTGAGGGTATTTACTCCCAAAATGCAGTTTAGGACCCTCCCAATGCAGTGGCAGTGGGTCCCATGGGACACCTGAAAATCCTGTATGATTGTTAAATACTAAGCAGTTTTTAGGTTTTTGCACAAAAGTACCTACAAAATCTCTCATGGGAACACAATAATTCAAAATCCAGAGTCCACTCCACCCTGTAATTTTATCACGGATGAAAAATACTGCTTCCCGGGAGCAGCAGCTTTCAGATTAGGACCCTCAGATTTCAGCTGGGGACCACCTCCAAAATTTAGATGCCATGAGAAACACTGCTGCCAGGAATCACCGAGTATCAGAACTCGACACGTAAACCACCACCACTGGTGGCGGCGAAAGTGATTCTCAATAGTTTGTTGTAGAGAATGCTACAGATGATATCGATAAGCCAACAAAGATTGATGATAAAATTGATGTAAAATATAGTCAGTTGTATTTTTTTTACATATATTACGAAAATTCCTAGAATTTAAATTTCAAGACTATACAAATAAGCTGTTGAATATTTTGAAACTATAGCAGCAACAGCTCCCCGGCATATTGCTTTCAAAATATTCAACAGAATGTTTATTAAATTGTAAATTCATCAAAGACATACGTGTAATTCATAAAAAAAAACCTTTTAGCTTTTCGTGACGGAGTTTATACCTCATTTTGATTGTGACATCAGCTAACATTATATTTATTTAATGACGTCAGATATTTGAATGACAGATCGGATCAATTCACCTTTCCAGAGTATCCACCTCCATTACCCATTTCACCGATGAAGTTCCCATATCTCATTGTCAACGCTTCCATACAGGAAAACCGTTGAATATTTTGAAATTAATTTGACTAGAAGCTATTGCTGCAATGGCTACTAGTCAGTCAAGCTAATTTTAAAATAGTCAACAAAATTAAGTTTTATATCATAAAGAATATATTTTTTTCAGGGATTTGTTAGTGAAAGGGTTAATTTGCCATACAACCTGGGTACATATTGTATACCACAATGAATACGGGCTAGCTACTACCGCTGCTAAGGCCTGATAACTCACCACTATGAATCGCCCACTTTGGCCTGTCAGTCAAATTTTAATCAAACAACGGGCCAACTGGGATTAGAGCGACGAAGCCGACGATAGCCCAGTGGCTTATCATGGCGAAAACACAGAGACAGGGGTTGATATGGCTCTTTATTGGAGTCTGGAAACAGGAATTCTCTAATGAATTCATGCAGTAGTACTCTAAGAATATCGTAAAACCGCCAATTTATGTGAAATGTGTTTAGTAAAATGTGATTGGAAATAAAGTTTTATTTGAGGCTCAAAGAAAAGACACAATTTCAGAGTCCAAGTTTCCTTTAACCCTTACCACACTGATGCCAGAATTTTAATTTTTCAAATTAAATTAAAAGATGAACTGGTGTACATTTTTCAACAAATTTGGTGGAAGATGGTGCTGCCAAAATTGATGAGAAATGTAAACCAGGTTCTTTGTTATTGACAGGGTAAAAGATAGAATATTGACATCAAAGTGGCAACGGTTACATTTGATTGGACAGTATAAATTACAACAGCATGACCTTCGAAAACAGACAAAATCTCTGTAGAATATCGAATAGGGTGTATATGGTCCAGCTCATAGCCAAGCTAAAAATTGTTTCCAAAACCAAAACAGAAACATATTATTTACTGTAGTACAATTTTGAACCCGATGTAAGAAATGTTCTGTTGAATATTTTGGACGTACGTTGATTGGTATGTCTTTGCGCTGCCTTAGACAGCAATGTCTTTGAATCAAATATTTTTTTCTGAGCTGTACTGTACAGGCAACTTTATAACCATTTAATAGTTAAATTTTGTCCAAAAAAAAAATCAAAATATTTAGCAGTCAATACTATCAAGCATCCTAACAGATTAGGCAACTATGTATCCAGGTTTAAAGTTCCGATAGGCTTAGAGGTAATATCTCAAAACAATCCAATTGGAAAGAACTCAAGAAAATCTTAAATATGTCTAGACAGTTCACCGGAGATAGACAAAATACTAGCACTACTAAGATCGCCTATCGAAAACATCAAAGAGCTACACTCTGGTAGGACAGAAATTGCCTAAAATTCTATCAAGACATAAGAAATAATTTGCATAATAATATTATTTGTTTATAGAAGACCAGCCATGAATCGCAAGCAACCATTCACTAAGTAGCAAATACTTCACGACCATCAGATTTTATCTTGTGGAATTTATAATTTGCATCTTCTTGGATATGGAGCAGTCGTATTTAAATAAGAATTGATGTTAAATAGAGAGTATTAGAAGCGTTTTATGGACATGTTTCTGTATATCAAATTTATAGCTCAATTAGCGATAGCATCTTTAAGCCATTAACCCTCGAATTTGTTCAAGAAAATTTGCAGAGCAAGAGATTATTTTTGAAAATTTACCACTGGTTATCGAGCCAGTCATTCCAGTGGTAAATTTTCAAAAAAGAGTCTTCTCTTGCTCTGCAAATGGACATTTCTCAAGACAACTCCCAAAGTTGTTTTTTGGCTGATATGAGTGTTAAACGCTCCTGAAATATAACCCAAAGAGTTTCGCTTATCGAAAAGCTTAATGTTGACAAAGCCACGGCCATCTGAAGGGTGACCCCTATGTATCAGAGGGATATCTCACTTCTGCTTTGTAGACAAGACAAAAACAGTCAAATTTATAAATGATGTGGGCATATTGTGTTGCGAATGAATACACCAAATATACCCGTCATTTTACATGAAGGAAATCAGAAGTATGGTGGATCCTTTTACTCCATGCTATGGATCTGCTATCATTCTACGCCATTATATTGGACACAGGTCCTGTTTTATATGTCCCTATCCACCCTAAAAAGTGTGTGTCTATGTGTATTTGATATGAGCATAATTCAGCTTAATTTCTTATACATTTCCAAAAAGTATACAATGATATGAAATCAAATACTAGAGAGGGATTAAGCCGGCGTATGAGGCTGCGAGAAATCATTAATTAAATCACCCAAGGAGACATGCCATAAAAATTACTAAACACGGCATGGCAAACAGCTGGCTCTTCATCAATCCAACTCAGTGTAGCAAGAGTCGACACTAACAAATTTACTACATCCAGGAGAAATAACGACTAAGAAATTAATTTGTTCTTTTCAATTATTCTCCGATTTCTCCATAGCAGGTCGAGGTTTACAACGTTGGAAAACGCAAGCTTTACTGGTGTAATGTCGAAAAAGCAGTGCGTCTGACGCATAGCTATACACAGAGGTGCGCGACTCCGATGCCTCGTTGCATGTGTGAGTGAGCGAATCTAATTTGGACGAGTGTGATGTGAGCAGGATTTACTACGTTTGGGTCCGCGAGCGTTTTGCCAGTTTTAGCCTGTGACTGGCAGAGCAATCAGCACCCATCAAGGCTGGCACAGGGGTCGTAGCAATGAATCCATCTTCGTCAACACCCAGTGATAGGCAAACTAGATCGACGAAACAAGAGCACTCCTGATGCGCTAATTTAGCATGTCATTAATGAGCTTAACATGATTTCCGTCGTCATCATTATCATCATCATTATCATCTAAATGTCATATCCATGTACGCGCTGTCGTTGACCTGGAAAATTACTTTGTCATTACCCATTTAGTTGGCATGCAAAATTTGACATGCATGGATTTATGCACACTATTGTGTAATAAAACTAATTTTCTAACTTTTGTTTCAAGTAGGAATAACGGGGATAGAATTATTAGTACATTTCTGTACGCATTTGTATAATATAAATTAAATCAAGAACTAATCACTAATGACAACGCTTCGCCATCAATCCTCTCTTATAGCAGTTAACTTTAACCCGTATAGTCAAGATTTGCTTAGAAAATTTTAATCCAATTCTTAATCCTTTCACCGACAAACCCGTCAAAAAGTAGAATCTTCATGACATAAAACACTCCGTTGAATATTTTGAAATTAATTCGCCTGGAAACCATTGCTGCATGATGCAACCGTTGATGTTTGTACGGTTGCAGTGAAAATGAGATATAGCGCATCAGTGAAATGGTTGAAATGAATGTACATTAGCATGACAAGAGAAGACTATTTTAGAAAATTTACCACTGGAATGACTGGCTCGGTAATCGAGCCAGTCATTCCAATGGTAAAATTTCTAAAATAGCATTCTCTTGGCCTGCAAATTGGCATGTCAAAGACCACTTCTAAGGATGGTTTTGGCCGGCTTAACAAACCAACTGTTAACCACGGACTAACGTTACATATCTCTAAATTCCATTCTTTTATATGATACTTTTGAAAACGATATTGCTGCAAGCTGTTGATGTCTAAAGCAGTTTTCAGCAATGTTGCTTCTATATGTATGTACACCAATGACATGCAAATGGATCATGACAAAAGCCAGTTTGACGATAAAATGATCAAGACTTTGATGCTGGCCATTCTGAAAATTATCTGAGTGAAAGCTCTGGCTGTATTATATAAAGCAGGACGTTTTTTTTTGTAAATGGTTACCATGACACGCGGATGTTGTAAATGGCAATGAACATGCGAGAGATGATGCAATGACCTCACTCATGCGCAGTATCAGTGCACATCTTGGAGAGCAGGATAGCCAATGGGCCGGATAGCTAATGAAGTAATCCATTTCTAGCTAAGCCATGTCCATTTCCAGCTAAGCTCAACCCATTATTTAAATGTATTGGAATGAATTTCAAATTTTAAACAATTTAAGCTAAATTTGTTTCATAATATTCAACACAATATTTATTATGTTGTAATTTCATCAAAGACATACAAATTATACACTTTGTAACATACTTTTCGATTTGCGCGACAGAGCTTACACCATTTTGATTGTGATGTCAGCTAACAAGTGACCCATTTGATTATGACGTCAGTTATTTGAGTGACAGATCGGATGTCTCCATTCGCTACAGCGCATGTCTTAGTGTGTCGGCTAGGTAATTCGCTAGTTACTAACTCAAGGACATGGCGGGTCACAGAAAACTAACATTTATGCCACAAGAACATCGGGTTCTCGGTTTGTAAATAGACAAAGATCTCAGGGATTCGGGTGCTTATTCGTCTCCGGGATTCCGCCAGCTTCCTCAGACCAATATTTGATTTAGTGAAAATTAACATGCCAGTCTATCAGGTTAACTAATCCTGTCTCTTCTGCTCCATCATTCAATTTTAGAGCACCTTCATGCGCGATCTCGTCAGAAACACCGTTGTTTCTCATTCCTTCTCGTCCAATCTCACTTCATATACAGCACATGGCAGCAATGTGAAGATTTTCCTTGTCTGTTCACTAATCTGGATACAGATAAAAATTTTAAAGGCTAAGAGGCCAGAAAATGAACACGGTATGTGTGGGATTTGCGCGAAGAAAACGAAAGGATCCCGCATGGCTCTGCGTTTCTTTCCGGCTTTCAAGCCGGGATATGCGAAACTGTGAATTTGGAGTGAAAACGAGATAGAGGCTTAGGGCTGGCCAAGCGTTTCCGTATGAGTGACATATTGAATTACATGCAAGGCTTCCATCTAAAAGACGACCCAACTCTGCAATCGTCTTCTGCACAGCTGCAGGATTTGATTAAACAGAGAGGAAAATGTTCAGTCATTTGCAGCGTGTCTGATCAGTGGTATGAAGATACACAGAATTAAAATGTCATGACAGGACCCACCTACTGCCACACACTCAATCGTGATAACCATTCCTTACTCCGTACACATGTATGCCACAATGCGTCCGAACAAATACAAAACACATATGCTTGTATAAATTTCAATAAAACTTTGCTCCCAGGCTGGAAACTACATGTAACTAAACCGCTGACATTTTATGTTTCTAACTTCTATTCTTTAACACATTAATGGTCACATTTAGCCCAGAAAATGTCCATTTACAGACAAAGAAAAGATTATTTTTGAAAATTTACTGCTGGAATGACTGGCTAATGGACATTCATCAAGACCACTGTGGCGGATGGCACTGACCGGCTTGACCAATAAAGGGTTAATTCATATGAGAATTGATCTGTTAACAGTAAATGCTGATTTCCAAAACAACAACACCTTTCAGCAAAATTGCTTCAAAACTGAATACCATTCCTTCTTTAAATACTGAGGATAACAATTAACAATTTGAGAACAATCTGACTGAAATTGGTTGCTGCCATTTTTTTGGACAGTTTTCAATCAAATTCTTATCACCATAATCAGCAAAGATTCAAATTTAACCCTTTAATGGTCATGCCAGCCAAAACCGGCCTCTGCTATGGTCTTGCGGAATGTCCCTTTTTTAAATTTTACCACTGGAATGATTGGCTCAATAATCGAGCCAATCATTCCAGTGAAAAATTTTCAAAAATTCTTTTCTCTTGGCCTGTAAATGGACATTCAATAGGCAGAGATTTATATTTTCCTGACCGAATGGTCAAGTTTCATTCCTATATGGCAGGTCTTTAAGCAGCATGTTTTTGCTTTTTCTTATCTTCCCCGCGTATAAGCCAGATTTACTCGTAGTAGTTAAACTAGATGTTACCTAATACCGATCGAGTGAACTTATGAAAAATTCAGACATATCGCAGTAACAGGCAAATTATATTCGCCAACGCCTAACCCGCGACAATTGGGTGCCATCAATCAGCTTTTGACAGCACGCGCCATCGTGATCTTGTTACGTACAAGAAACAACGCGGGTCTTGGAGAATTTTCTGATTTTACAAACCGGCCACAAAGCGACACGCCACTAATTAGCAATATCGCTGACGTGCAGTAACAGAAACCAGAAGCCACACACACAAAAGCTCATTGACAATAACAATTTCAACTCTGCAGAAGCTGCTTATTTGAAGAGCCGCAGAAACGCCATTATATTATGCTCGGCCTGTCAACAAATTTAATTTTATCACCTCTCCTACAGTACCGCGCAGAAATAAGTAACTGTTTCCAAAACTAAATAAAATTATAATATTTTTTAACATTACTGGTTTAGAAGACATTCGGCAATGTCTTCCAATCCTACAATTATGTTCCAAAATAAATACAGAAATATGTTACCGGTAGTTAGTAAGAAATATCCTGTTGAATATTTTGAACATAAATTGATTGGAAGACATTGCTACCCAAGGCTGTTTTTATTTTGGAAACATTTTAAGTTAGTTATGATCAGTACGGTAGTTTGACTACCCATTAACTGTTGCCTGCTGAATCTTTGCAAAAATACATTTACCGTGGGGCTTAACTCTGGCTATGTTGAATATTTTGAAAACAATTTTACTGAAAATTGTTGGTAGCCAGAGTTATTGTCCATTGAGATTATTCTCTGGTGTCTTGAAGCAGTCAGACAGGAGGGAGGGGGGGGGGGGGGGGGTAATAATAACGTACAATTTCAAACTTAGGAGTTTTAAGCTATTACAGTATTAATCCTTTCATCAATTTAATTGTCTAGATTGATCAAGAAAATCCAAAACATTTTTCTCAGTGAGTGTTCATTTTGCAGGCCAAGAGAAGACTTTTTTTGAAAATTTACGACTGCCGCAGTGATTCCAGCGGTAAATTAAAAAAAATAGTTTTCTCTTGGCCAGCAAATGTACTTTCCTCGTCACCGTTGCAAAGCCAGTTTGACCCTTAAAGGGTCAACAAAGCTACAGGGAACAGAGTTGCAGAAAATTCTGAGGAATTCTGAGTGATAAAGATTCGGTTGCCAAAAATTGTTAGATGGAATGAATGTTGAAAACAATGCCTTAAAATTTCACCATTATTTTTTTAATTACGTTAGGACGGTTGTGAAACAAAAAAATTAAATAACTACTATGGGCCTAAAGGATGAGTGTTATAATTCACCAAAATAGCATATTCAATCTTTCCAACCAAAGGCATCACATTGGTGGAGCTAGTGAATGTAACATATTTGCAAATTTTGAAAATCGTGTTGCTGTAAGCTTTTGCCATCTAAAACAGCTTACAACAGTAATACCATTTTCAAAATGAAAACTACAGTAGTTACCATCGGCCCGTAGGGAGAAGAGGGTATTGCAATCACGTGAGTGTGTCTGTCTGTCAGGCGCTGTATCTAAAAAACTGCTGATCTGGCTCACATTTTATCACAACGAAGGACCTTGCCATGTAAGAGGATTTCCAGACTTTGGCTGTGATCTGTATAAAAGAATCTGTGTATAGAGCTCACCAAATTCTGGATCCATGGATACCTTGGAAACTTCTGGACTGATTTAGCTCAAAATTTAACACAACAAAGGGCATGGGTATACACTACGATTCCACAACTGAGCTGCTGCTGCGGCTACTATTTTAGTCAAAATTCTGGTGAATATTTTGAAACTAATTTGACTGGAAGTTAGTGCTGCTCATTCAAGAGCATACATATATTATGACTGTAAAAGTGAGACACTGGGATTTCAGGATCGAATGGGTAAATTACAATAATGATTTTTGATCTAAGGGCCCCTTTATTTTTCGGGCCCATAGAGTTCTTGCCCCATTAGCCTTTGCCTTAATCTGGCTCTGCAAACGTAGGTAAACCACTCTCTTGTGCGAGAAAACTGACACATCAACAGACACTTTCACGATCTGCTCATTTAAAAGAAGTGTTGACAAGAAGTGAGCGTTTAACTATTTGCACTGTGAAATGATGAACTTAAGTTCATGGCTGTTTTTTATTGTGGTTAACGAGTGTTAGCCCTAGCGCTGAACAATATGCCACGAAGTCGGAAGCATGAAAGGCACGGAGCGGAAATGACAATACATTACGTTGTTACCAAGGCAAGGGGTGCCTTGTCAAGCCATTACATATGAATAGCCGATGATTCCCGGTTACGATCTGTCGAGAAGGGCCACGCATCGCGAAAAATAGAACATGAAACAGTGGCCAGTGCTGACAAATGAGTAAGATGAATTACTGTTAGTTACTATGGCAACAGGAAGTTTAAACAACCAGAAGTCAACAAATGCAGTGCCACAGACAGACAATTGGTAACAAATTTCTATTTTGATTTCGTAATGGCTAGAAAATATTCTTGATGGTGTGTGTCGGAATTCATATCAGATTTTGCCATAATATCGTGCCCCGCCCCATTTCTATTCAGAGGCTGAATAGATCGTAACCCTTTAACCGTCAAATCTGTCAATTTCAATTTTCTCATAGAAAAGGTCCATTTACAGACCAAGAAGACCATTTTTTTTTTAAATTACTAGTGGAATGACTGGCTCGATAACCCTTATATCAGCCAAAAACAGCTTCTGCAGCGGTCTTGAGAAATGTCCATTTGCAGACCAAGAGAACTGTTTTTGAAAATTTACCACTGGAACGACTGGCTCGATAACTGAGCCAGTCATTCCAGTGGTAAATTGTCAAACAAATTTATGAGAAAATTAATTTTTTGAAAACAAATTTGAGGGTTAAAGGGTTATACAAGTTACTTAAATTACACGATGTACTTCCTCTGACAAAACAATTTAAAACAAATGTCTTTTCAACCTCTTGATTTGCTAGTTGAATTAGTGTTGGGAATTGGTTCTATTTTTGTGATCGATGATTGGTTTTATATACTAACCGATGATCAATTAATGATTGATCATAACTGGTTCTCACTTTTTACCCATTTTGAATGCAGTAATTATAGCGTGTTCAAGGATAACTACCCCTTTCAAACAAAGTCGCAGGTATGACAGATTCTTAATAATTTAAGAACTAATATGTTGAATATTTTGAAACTAATTTGACTAGAAGCTGTTAGGCAGCAACAGCTTCCAGTCAAATAAGTTTCGAAATATTCAACATGTTATTGGTATGGTTGCTTCGAAATTAACATACTATTTCAGTGCTGAAAGAATTAATGTCTTAGACTAAGGAGTAATACTATATAGTTCTAACAATTAAATATAAATTCTTTTCCAAAAAGTATTCGTTTTCTAGCTTGACCCGTTAAAATATATTAATAAAGTCAATTTATAAACAACCAAAATCGATTTCTGAAATCATGGTCGATCTGTTGGTTGAACATTCAAACCAATCAATCATCGACCAAATCGATTAATGGGAACAACACGAAGTTGAATAATAATAAAATGTACATTTTATCTAGGAATTAGCGATACCCAGTCATCATGGGCAGAGGCATGTGTCCAAGCCTCATACTCTCATTTGCACAAAATTCACCAAGCAACTCAATGAATTCATACACTGTATTCTGCGCCAGATCAGAGAATAGAATCGTGAAATTACTGAAAGGGTCTGCTAAGCACGCTTTTATCATGGCAAGACTTTCTCACTTTGTGCTCAGTCAAGCAGCATCTCTTATTTTTTCTTGTGATCTTTCTGTGTGCAGCGTGATGATAACGCACTCAAGTCACTGGTCGCTGGCTACACGTTGACTACACGCCACAATCAACATAGTCTCGTTTCATACATCGTCTCTCATTCCCCTCTTCCTGTCAGTTGACTCGGAGTTCGGCACACACAAAAGCCTGTTTATTCATTTCCGCCACGAGCAATGGTAAAATAGAAAATGCACTGAAGGCTAGCAAGTGGAGTCTGTATGGAATGAGCCTCTAGCATAAATAGACTGCACTGCGAGGCAGAAAGAACCATTTAAAATCACTTGGACCAGGCTAAAACCAGCAACTAACTACCAGTGTTGACAGAGATTTGAACAGTGCAAATTGACACAACAATAGTTGCAGAATATTGGGGGCGGGGATAAGTTGCCAGAATATGGATGGGTGTGTACCGAGCGTGGATTCTATTTAACACTTTGATGGACAAGATTTTTTTTAGAAAATTGAAATTCTTCCTTAATGAATGTCCAAGAATTTTTTTTTTTAAATTTACCACTGAAATGACTGCCGTGGTTATCAAGCCAGTCATTTCAGTGGTAAAATTTCAGAAATAGTCTTTTCTTCGCCTACATATGGGCATTCCTCAGGACCATTTCAGATGCTTGCTTTGGCATCAGAGTATCATTTTTGCATGTTTATTCTGAGATAAGAAGCTAATGAAAAATTTAAAAAACAACTTTTCAGAATTTTGTTCAAACATATTAATACAGAAACAACAATTTTTCTGATTTATTCAGAATTAATTTAGTTGAAATTGGAAATTTGCAATAAAGTATGACACATTCTTTGGTGTATGACTGCAGTAAAAGTTATAAAACGGTCTAACACCTAATGGATGAATCGGTCACTTTTAGCTATGACCCGCCCATCTCTAGCTAAGCTCCGCCCATGCTTTGTGTGTGCTGCTGATTGATTTATACACATTGAAACCTGAATTCCAATTTCACATGATAACTATACAGATAACCTGTTGAGCGTTTTAAAATTAATTTGACTGGGGGGGGGGGGGGGTGTCTTGCTGCCCATGGTGTAGGAATGGATTTGAAACTCTGAAACCTAAATCCAAAGAATCTAAATTTCAAGGTAAGTAAGCTGTTGAATATTTTGAAACTAATTTGACTGAGGGCTGTTGCTACCTATGGCTCCCAGTCAAATTACATGTAGCTTCAAAATATTCAAGAAAATGTTTATTAAATGTTTAATTCATCAAAGACATGTATTCGATTGATACACCCTCGTGACAGGTTTTTTGATTTTCGTACCATCATTATAATTGTGATGTCAGCTATCATGTAATAATGATGTCAGATACTTAGTAACAGATCCCTCTATTAACCCTTATCACTCTAATGTCGATATTTTAAATTTTCAAATTAAATTAAAATATGAACTGGTGTTCATTTTTCAACAAATTTGGTGGAAGTTGTTGCCATCATCCACCAAAATTGTTAAAAAAATGTAAACCAGTTTCTCTGTTATTAGAAAAAGTAAAAGATAGATTATTGACAGCAGTGTGGTATGGGTTAAGATGCTCGGTTAAGAGCTTGGTATGAAAAACGTAGACGTCTTACAGTCTCACGTCTCGGTCAGACTCCACAACATCATCATCCAATTAAGAGAAATTCAGCTGCACTACCTTTGAACTAATTCCATATTCAGAAGTGTTAAAATGATAAAGTGGAGAATTTTTATCTGCTAGCTGAAGAGGAAAGTGTAATCATGGAATCAGCCAGTCGTGAGTTCTGATTGGGGTTAAGCCTCTCCTTTTCCCCTACCAGACAACCTAATCACGCACACAAATCATGACTACTGCGGCTGCGTTTTCCTCCTTACTCCTTCGTCCAACGCTTAATCAGTTGTGCCGAGGACGACGACAACGATGGGTCTTGCAGAAAGAACTGCGAGAAAATCTGACCTCGATGAAGATAGTTCTGCTATTTTCTCTCGGGCTAGAGAGTTCCTCTTGAGTCCTCTCAATGCGGCCGAAACGCAACACTTCAGGCTCATGACGTGACCCCATCGCTACAGCGCTGTGATCTTTAGTGTTCTTTTACAAGCGTGTGAGAAACTGGCAGCATCTAGGCAAGAGCAATTTTCAAGATTTGTTCATCAGTTCAGATTGAAGAATTCCTGCCAGTGTAGGGGGTTTGTCTTGATAGCTGGCCGATCTCATTGTATATCGACAGAGGCGAGCTGACTGGCATTCACGGAGAAATCATGCAGATCCGTCAAGTTGGGAAACATCTTCAGCAGATGGCTCTCTTGTGCAATTTTCCCATCTCATGCACAATATTATACACGCACAAAAACATAATTGTCATCATTTCCAAATAAAATGACAAACTAAGAAACTGCCCCAAGAAATACAATTCTGATGAGTCTATTTTCCTTCTCCGCATACACATGAAAGAAAAAGAATCTCGAGAAATATTCAAAACAAACTATCAAAGCGTAATAAGGTACGGGCTTAACAAGCTGACAAAGCTCAGGGAATATACACTTACCGTCATAACTAATTAAACAGACTCAAATGATAGGATTCATTATTACAACAATTGTTCAAGAACGTAAAAGAAAGATTTTTCTAATTTTGTGCGTTTGTTTTCCCTATTTCTAAAGATAATTATATTTAGTTGTTTGTGGAAATAATAGCTAGCTTGATAAGATATTCTGTGAAGAAAATGGGATGAAAATTATATATCAATAACACTGGCGACGACGGCGATGGGAGAAGATAATTAAGGAATCAGACAATACATCAATCACTCACCAGCACTCAATCGACACTCACTTAAAAACACAGTCAAACTTAGAAATAGAGAACAATTGCATCTTGGGGCCCAAAAGATAGCAGGTTTTTTTTTTTACCCTTTCACCGATGAATTCCCACTACCTCATTTTCAAGACAATAACACATGAAAATTGTGGGATATTTTGAAATTAATTTTACTGGATGCCTTATAGACAGCAACAGCTTCAAGTCAAATTAATTTCAAAATATTCAACAGAATAAGTTTTAAATCGCAACAAATTTATTAATTTTTTTTGTCGGTGAACGGGTTAACCGTTAGCACTCAAGCCGGCAAAAACAGCTTCTGCAGTTCTCTTGAGAAATGTCCATTTGCAGACAGGGAAGAGTATTTTTGGAAATTTATCACTGGTATGACTAGCTCGATATTGTCAATTGGCAGGCCACAGGCTTTTTTTAAAGTTTTCAATTGGAATGGCTGGCTCAATTATCAAACCAGCCATTTCAATGGTAAATCTTCTTTTGGACTGCCCCCGGACATTCACTAACCGAATATTAGAATTTTGCTGACACATTTTAACCATTACAGGGTTAATATTATTAACCCTTGCACTACTCATACATTTCTGAAAAACTTTCATTTCATTAAACGTCAAAGTTATTTTATTTATCGATTATCTAGCCGACAGCGCAACAATAAAATCTAAACTGTTCTTCTTAACAGTCTGCCTGCTGAATTTCTAGACGACATTTTCCATCGGTTTGAATTATGGATCTGCTGAATATTTTGAAAACAATTTGACTTATTGTTTTCAAAATATTCAACAGATCACTAGATATTGCACACTGAAAATATTTTCTGGTGGCTTGCAGCAGTCCGACAGTTAATCAGTTTAGCCGTACAAGCAACTGCATAACATGTGTGATGTCAGAAATATTCAATGAGATATTTTGAAATTAATTTCACCCGATCTTTCGAGCAAACGTGAAAATTAAAAAACCCATTTGCACCGAAAAACCTTGGACCTATAAAGGTGAGTTCTTCAAAAGGCGTATAATACCCGAGGCACATACAAAATTTAAATATTAAAATATCTGAAGCGGTTCTGTATGATACATGTATGCCGTTTACAAGATATTGTGGATGGACAGACACACATAGATGGACAGACAGACGGATGGATGTGGTGATTACCATACGGCTTCCGCACATTCCGGTGCGAGGCCATAATTACTTTTATTAAATTATATTCAACAGAGTAGCTGAAATAAATATTTCTGCTATGTCATGGTTACACACAACTTGCAGTATAATTCCAATAGCTTTGGCTACATATATGGATGTCCATCATGGCTATATTATTACCGTTAACCCGCAAATTTATTCAAGAAAATTTCAATTTTTTCATAGAAAACCTTGATTTGCAGACCAAGAAGACTATTTTTGAAATTTTATCACTGGAATGACTGGCTCGGTTATCTAGCCAGTCATTCCAGTGATAAATTGTCAAAAATAGTCTTCCCTTGGTCTGCAAATGGACATTTCCCAAGACCATTGCAGAAGGCATTTTTGGCTGTTTTGAGTGCTACGCTAGTAGCTCCCAGACCGCAATATAAATGTGCATTAATTAATTCAGCATGCTACTGCAATTAAAAGTTGCTCAATAAGCCTGAAAGTAGAATAAAACAATTAATGAGAATTTTCTGTATAAAGAGGCAAGATCACTTACTATTATAACATTTATAACATGACTCGTCGCTCCAGTAGTAAATGTTCAAAAATTGTTTTATCTTGGCCTACAAATGGCAGCCATGAGAATTTGCATGCCATGAGAATGGGCCAAAAAAGAGGAAATGTCCGAGAAACAACCATACGTAGAGAATCTGGAACGAGGTCACTTTTCATATCACTATTATAGACTGAGTTGAAAATTATCAATTTGCACGAGCTTTAGCGAGTGCAAAATTTATAAGTTTCAACGAGGTTCATAATAGTGATATGAAAAGTGACCGAGTTTGAGATTTTATTTTATCATATAACGGTAAACTGTAATTTTGAAATATTTGTCAATAGTTGCTGATCTGACTTTTATCTGATTTCTCATAGATTTTCGTGAAATAGATACCGCGGCTGTGACGCACCACTTACTTGATAACAGATACTGAATGCGCAGCAAAATATAGTAACAAACACAAAATCTAGCGATTTTAACTGGTCATTGAAAATTATAGCCACGGCCATCAATCGCTACTTATTGTCAAACAATGACATTTTGCGATGACGTTTCATGAATGACAAATCGTAGTAAACAAATCGTACTAAAACTGTACCGCGTAGTAATCCCTACGCGTCACGCTCACATCAATCAATGTTTTAATTGGTCGATTTAAATTGATTGCGCACCCAACAGCCAATGAAAATACTCCGTTGAATATGGCACATGTGCTCATATCGAAAGATATGGAATGGGCTAGAAGGCTTGTTTATATGATAAAACATAACAACATCTGTTTTTTGGCTTTTTTCTATAGAACTGGCCACTTTATTTTTCAAAAAAAATTTAAAAAAGAGGAAATCAGCCCAAAAAGAGGAAGACTCATACCTGAAATGGAGACTTACTAAGCAAATATTTTGATTTTTTCGACTAAATTTAGCTAGTTATGGGTTAATTATATGTCATATGAAAACACACCTCAAACAAAACCTGAAACAGTCAGTTAACAGGGTTCATACAGCTAACCGGTTTTCTTATTCAAGGACTTTTCAAGGATTTTCAAGACTAAAAAAGTAGATTTCTCAAGGGCTCAGAACCAGGATCCCAGACGAAGCGAGGATATGACACTGGTGCAAAATTTCATACCCTTTCAGATTACAGTTTGAATTTTGGAACTTACTTGGTTCCAGATGGATTTTGCAATCAAATTTTCTTAAATCTTTATTTACATCAGTACATGTACGTGAACGTTTTGCACAGTTAAAATCACATCGGAGGAAATGCTGATTTTCAAGGGCTTTTCAAGGCGGATGGGTGAAATTCAAGTACTTTTCAAGACAAATTTCAAATTCAGGGCTTTTCAAGGCAGATTCCAAAATTCAAGAGCTTTTCAAGTTTGTATGAACCCTGGTTAATTTAGTTTTCAAAATAACCGGCGCCAAGTTATTTATAGAATGTACCATCTCAAACACAACTAAGAGAGGAACATGATTAAGCCTCTAATGGTCATTCCGACCAACGACTTCCTTACCAGTGCCCATTTACAGGCCAAGTGGCTCGATAACAAGGCAGTATTTTCAAAAGTATTATCATGGTCTTCAAATGGGCATTCACTAATGTAAATCTTCCTGACCAGTAAAGCATTAACGGTCAAGAACACACAAATTTTGATTTTTGTCTAATGAATGTCCATGTGGTTCAATTATCAAATCAGCCATTTTAGTGATAAATTTGTGTAAATACACTTCTTAGTCTTAGCCTACAAATGGACCTTCGAAGGACAGTTGCTGAAACCATTTTAGACTGGCTTGACCGTTTAAAATATGTTCATACAAGGTCTGGATATCATTTCCCAACTGGCATTTCTCTTGCCAATTTTGTTTTAAACCTTAACGGTCAACACAGCTAAAACCAGCCTCTGCATTGGTCGTGAGCAATGTCAAATTGCAGGACAAGATAAGATTATTTTTGAAAATTTACCATTGAAACAACTGGTTTGAGTCATGAAAATCAGAAAGACAGTCACTAAAGTGAAACGAATTGTAACTAACCCTTTGATCAAGTTAATAAACATTCTGTTGAATATTTCGAAAATAATTTGCCCGTAGCTGTTCAAGTGTTGCTGTCATAGATGACCTGTTGAGCTAGCTTGAAATTTAGATCATGGGCATTCTGGTTTCAAATTAAATGAATTAATTAACATGCGTATAAAGTGGGCAGAGGTTACGGTTAGCTAGAAATGGGCGGGGCAAAGCTAGTAAAACACAATGCTATAGACTGCCTGGCTGCTCCTATGACATTTGCATAACGGTACAACGCAACAGTTGCTCAATTTCAATGATGGACAACCGCGTTATCATATTATCGATAAGTCGACACATTTTTCTGACTTGTTATTGCTCAATCAATCTCTGCTTAAAGATGGCCGAAAACCGTGTAGGTCAATGTTGGGTTCCTTAGCCATTCAATAAACGGGTGAACAATATCCACTGTGCGTACAACACACATTGATTAAACTGCACCATGCATCATCAATCCTAACAACATCATTCACTAGCCTCGTTTAATAATACAATAATACGATTAAATATCAATCGCTAAACGGATCCGATAATTTTACGTGATATATAGTCTCCGTGCGTGAACCTAATATCATCTTGACACGGAGAAAATTGGCTGAAAATATATTTTCTGTGACACGTTCTTGTGATCGCCGGTTCATTTTCTAGTCAAAACTGTCAAATAATATGACGGTCATATATCTTCTTAAGGCTAGAAATTTCATTCAATAAAAGCTGGTCCCAAATAATATCTTGCATGAGCAATACTATAAACACATGGACTGCTGAATCATTCAATGGTCAACGCGGCCAAAACCAGCCTCTGCAGTAATCTAGACGATTGCCAATATACATAACAAGATGATTTTTTAAAATTACCAGTCGATTGACTGGCTCAATAACCGAGTCAGTCATTCCAATGGTAAATCCTGAAAATAATAGTCTTCTTTTAACCTGTAAATGGGCATTCATTAGTGAAAAAAATTATGAAAATCTTCTTGACAATTAAGGGGTTAATTTGGCAACTGTCATTATTCTACCGATGTTCATATTAACGCTTTCATAATCAAATCTTAGAAAAAAGTATTTTCTTTATGATATTAAACTTGTATATTTTGAAATTAATTTTGACTGGAGGCAGCAACAGCTTCCAGTCATATTAATTTCAAAATATTCAACAATTTTCCTGTATCGTTTGCCTTCAAAATGAGATATGGGCAATTCATCGGTGGAAGGGGTAAACATAGTAGTGATGCTAAAAGCTGTTGTTATCTATAATCGAATTTCCAATATCTCATTTTCAAGGCTACCATACAGGAAAACTGTTGAATATTTTGAAATTAATTTGACTGGAAGCAATGGCTTTCAGTCAAATTAATTTCAAAATAATCAACAGACTAAGTTTTATACTGTAAAGAAAATACTTTTTTTAGGGATTTGTTAGTGAAAGGGTTAAAAGACTTTCAAGAATTATCATCTCAGAAGCGAGGCTTGAATTCATAAATTTTTTAATTCAACACTATAGGGGTTAATATTAAATAGAGCCTTTGTTTTGAGGGCCTAAAAAACAAATCCTAGCAATCATCCTCGCGATGTGACGACCTCACATCGTACTAATACAGAACTGATCGAGAACGACATCTCTGACATGAAGACAGATTCGCTTAAAATCACTTTCCTCTCATTTATTCTCAATTCGAGCAAATTTACTGTCCGGATTTAACGGAACAGCAGCGGCGCTTAAATTGAACAAACGCGACGTCGACGCGACAACGAGATGTCAAGTTCTATATTCAACTCAATCCGAGACACTAGACGGTGGTCAATTAAGATGATACAAGACACATCAGATAAAAATTACGTACTATCTGTCTGATCTTATTCGACTTAAAAGGATTACATTAAAAAATCACTACGCAATCACCCGCATCATGTGACAAATTCACGAACACGCGGTCAAACCCTGCTACAGGCCACTGTTGTTCTGTGACAGGTGAAAAACACTGACCACATTTAACACGTTACCTCTGAAATTCTTCAAGAAAATTTAAATTTCCTCATAAAAAAGTTCATGTTGTAGACAAAGAATATTTTTGAAAATTTACAACTGGAATTTGTTTTTTGAGTGCCTAAAAGCGAATCCTAGCAATCATCCTCGTGATATGATGACTTGTGGCTTGGTTATCGAGCCAGTCATTTCCACTG
Source organism: Chaetoderma sp. LZ-2023a (assembly GCA_034401795.1). Lineage (NCBI taxonomy): Eukaryota > Metazoa > Mollusca > Caudofoveata > Chaetodermatida > Chaetodermatidae > Chaetoderma > Chaetoderma sp. LZ-2023a. Next base: position 155,776,799 of record CM067370.1, on the reverse strand, counting down.
GTAAATTTAGTCCTCTCTTGGTCTGCAAATGGGCATTTCTCAAGACCAGAAACAGAAGCAATTTTTGGCTGACTCGACTGTTAAATACTTAACCCCTTACTGATCATTGGTGGCCCAGTTCCAGCCTCTGAAATGGTCTTCAGCAACGTTAATTAGCAAGAGAATTTCAATTTTCTCATAGAAAAAGTCCATTTGCAGACCAAGAAGACTATTCTCTTGGTCTGCAAATGGACATTTCTGAAGACCACTGCTGAAGCCATTTTTGGCTGATACGAGTGTTTTAAACGGCTAAGAAAGCCATTACAAAAATTTTGTATCACTGAAATTCCTAACACAATGACCGAGCCTGTCATTTCAGTGATATATTTTCAAAAATAGTCTTCTCTTGGCTTGCAAAACTAGAATTTCTTGAGCAATCCTGCGCATTAACTCTTTCAGTAGGACACGTGATTACTTCTACTGATGAAGAGAAACTATCCAAACAGAAAAAATAAACACCTGTGTTAGCTTTAACACGTTGACCGACGAATTCCCCATATCTCATTTTCAACGCTACAATACAGAAAGTGTTCAATATTTTGAAATTAATTTTACTGGAAGTCATTGCTGCTTTAGGCAGTCATGGGTTCCAGTCAAATTAATTTCAAAATATTCAACAGAATAAGCTTTATATCCTAAAGAATATACTTTTTCAGGGATTTGTCGGTGAAATGGTTAATTAGGTCTGGAACATCTGCCCTATGATAAGAACCATTTAATGGTAAGATTTGTCAGGAAAATTGAAATTTGAATGTACATTTGCAGGCAGAAGAGAAGACTAGTTTTGAAAATTTAGCACTGAACCGACTGGCTGATTTATCAAGCTAGTTATTACAGTAGTAAATCTTCAAAAATAGTCTTCTCTTGGTCTGCTAATGGATACTCATCAAAATCACCACAGAGGCAGATTTTGGCTGGTTTGACTATAAAAGTGATAAAAGAATATAGAAGAATATATTTTATTTTATTTGAATTTCTCTTTTGTTGACAATAACACTTTAAAAATAGATTTAAGGTGTGCTGTTCTTTATGTTCAAGATTTTAATTACTATACGCATAAGTGCTAAAACACACCACTAACAATACAAACCTATCATTAGCTTGGAACACTTTAGAAAAGAAATTTTATTTTAACAAAACAAAAATAAGAGAAAATTCTGAAATACAATGGACATCAGTTTACAAAGTAAAGTGAAAATAAACTCCAGGGAGATTTAGTAGAATTCTGCAGGATGGTTTTCAATCTACAAGTACAATGGGAGACAGGTTGAGTATCCTAAAATATTAGTAACCCCATTAACACTCACATCAGCCAAAGAGAGCTTCTGTAGTTATCTTGAGAAATGTCAATTTGCAGACCAAGAAGAAAATTTAAAAAAATGTACATCTGGAGTGACTGTCTTGATAACTAGCATTTCTCGATAACTGGCTCAGTTATCGAGCCAGTCATTCCAGTGGTAAATTTTCAAAAATGGTGTTCTCTTGGCCTGTAATTGGAAATTCCATAAGACCATCGCAGAGGCCGGTTTTGGCCGGCATGGCCATTAAAGGGTTACTAATGAATGCTGTTCGTTGTCATATTTATCAGATTTACTGACTACACCTACATTCAGAAGTGTACCTTTTTTAGTATGATAGGTATGCAAGAAAAACATTTGGTTGCAAGCCATTGTTGTATGAACTCTTCAGAAATCATTGTGTACATGACGCTAAATTGTATTTAAAATATCACGCTCCTTGTTTGAAACATATTGTTTTAGAATGAACCTTTCCAGTTTATCCATGTGCAGGATGACGTCATAATCAATGACATCATGAATGACATAGGTACGGTCATCACGAGCGCTTAATTGATGAGAGACTAAGCATTGTTGTATGAAGTGTATCTTCACTATTTAATAAACATGCTGTTGAATATTTTGAAACTAATTTGACTGGGGGCTGTTGGTGATATAGGCAGCAACAGCACCCAGTCATATTAGTTTCAAAACATTCAACAGCTTACCTGTAGTTTTGTGGAAATTGATAGTCAGGGAGTTCAGGGATCAATCCCAACACTAGAGGTGCGGGTGGAGCTTAACTAGAGAAGGGTTGGGCATAACTAAGCCTGGATGCCTCCATTCAGGAAAAAATAGGTTATTTATAAAACATAAACATACTATTTTCCCCATGGACACAGATTTTATGTTGCTTTTCTATGAAAATATCCATGAACCGTTGAACTGGAATTATCTATAATTCAGGCAGAATATACATATTTTTCCAAACGAGTTATGAATATTTATACAAGGTATTATTGTATCAGGAACATTTCCCTTCGATATATATGGCAAAGTTATGACACCTACGGTATGTTATAATGCTTAATATATCATATACATTATTCTCAGAATAATTTGACTGAAAAGGATTGATCTGCTCGAGGTAACAACAACATTCAGTAGAATTGTTCTCAAAATAATCAACATGTTAAAACCCGAGTTCCCTTAATTAGACATAGGTGTTAATCATTTAATTACCAAGCCGCACGAACCTAGCATCTGCAGTGGTCTTGAGGAATATCTATTTGCAAGAAATAACTTTTTTGTGAAAATTTACCACTGGAATAATTGGCACAAGTACAGTGGCGAATATCCTAAGATATTATGCTGGCTCTGTAAAGCTATGCTTTCGGTGAGTTGATGACCAAATTTGTATAATCTGTGTTCTGCAATATCATATATGCCAGTACCTGAGAGCAATGTGTTTCAGCCTATGAATACCATAGACTTATAATAGTTATGGACCGGTTATAACACTCTTAAAGGCGGAATTTCAGAGTGCAGTATTTTTAATCGCCCTCAAATACTATCTTTGTTACTAATTGTATTACATAGTCGAATAAAGTATCAGATTAATATCGCCAATACAATCTTATTTTCAGATAAAAATATATAAATTTGCATCACGAGCATCTGTTCAATTTCTCTTCCAAAAAAAGAGAATCGAGTCTCGTTTGGAGGCTATATACTCAGCTGAACATAGCCTATCAGTGATACCTGGACACATGCGCTTCTGTTTTATCGAACTCACATCCCCAGCTGTCGGGACAAATTGCCCCACAGTGAAGGCATAGCTATAATACATCTATACTGAATACACTTACCTTTCTTAACAACTCCGGTTTTTTGGTGGAAAATCTTTGGACAATCCCAGATGCCACAAACATGTCTAAATTGCTGTATTTTATATGACAACATCTATTTTAACATTTCCATCAGTCTACAATATTTTTTTTACTGTCTGGTGTGGACTTTATCATGCCTAGGTTGTCTAGACTTCTCTATTTTGTTTAATATTATTCACAGAATCTTTAACCCTTCATCACTCAAGCCAGCCAAAAAAACACCCTCTGTAGTGGTTTTGAGAAATGTTCATTTGCGTGCAAGAAGTCTAGTTTTTGAGTTTACCACTGGAATAACTGGCTCGGTAACCGAGCCAGTCATTCCAGTGGTAAATTGTCTTCTCTTGACCTAGAAAAGGACATTCAACAAGTAAATATTTTAATTTTCTAGACCAAATTTCGCTATTAAAGGGTTAGATTACACAATATGTCATGTTTTATCTGAAGAATGTTCCTCTTAATCAGTATCACTCATCAACTATATGATACTGGAAAGAAAATGATGGAAAACTTTTTAAACCATCACGAATCCATTACCATGTCTGCTAAATCAAATCACAAAACATTAAATTGTTTTCTTGTGCTGAGATTCTTTCACCAATTTCAGAGAAAAATTAAATACTAAGATAATTTTCTGCTCATTCTATTAGAAGAATGTTTCAATGATATCGTCTAAGTTCTTGGAGCGAATAAAAAATTGCAAATTCGTACAAGAAAATTGCTATTTTCTCAGGAAAATATCCATTTGCAGACCTAGAGATTAGTTAAAAAAACTTATCACTGGAATGAATGGCTCGGTTATTGAGCCAGTAAATTTTCAAAAAGTCTTCTCTAGCCCTGCAAATGGGCACTCGCTCTATAGGCAAAATTTTCCAATTTCTTGACTGAGTAATGTCCATTTGCAGGACAACAGAAATCTATTTGTTTAAATTTCAGTGGTATTAAAATTTATCAAAATATCGTCTTCTTTTGTCCTGCAAAAACGATAATTTCTGTGAAGAATCTTGACCAATAAATTTTTAATTGATACAAGTAACTTGTTCAACCCTTTAACACTCAAATCAGCCAAAAGTGGCTTCTGCAGTGGTCCTGAGAAATGTCCATTTGCAGACCAAGAGAAGACTATTTTTGAGAATATACAATTGAAATAACTGGCTCGATAACCGAGCCAGTCATTCCAGTGGTAAACTTTAAAAAATAACCTTATCTTGTTCTGCAAATGGACATTTTCTATGAGACATTGAACATTTTCATGATCAAATTAAAGAGGTAACTGGTTAATAGCGCTTTGACACTAGCAGAGTTAACATTCAAGGCCCATCCCCTGTTGTAATGGCTGGATGGTACTAAATATTTAATAACTAGCGGTAATACAATTCTATGCTGTATCTTTGAATGAAAGGAATCTGCACAAAAGCCTGTGTTTGCTTACAGGACTTTGAGCGTTATCAAACAAGGGCAGGACATTAAACAAATGGAAGACTCTCTTGCACACACTGCTGTTCCCAGCAACCAAAATGGATGGTTTGGCAATACAAAAGTGTCTAACCCTTGTAGTACCTAAGTACCAAATTGTACATGATTTAGATTAAATTTGTCAATAAAACAAAAAGGTGATAATTTTCAAAAACGGAATTGCTGCTAAGTTGCCTAATTTTCAAAATAGCCACAGCTATTGAACTTCTCTACCAGCGAGACAATCTTGCCTAGTCGGGTTGAGGGATGGTATCATGAGACAGTTCACTTCAGGGATGCCACTAGTGGAAGTCCGGGAGTACGATATTCCCAACGTTTAACTTCACAGAATATTTTAAGAACAGACTGACTGACTGACAGACAAAAATTGCATTGACAGCATCACTAAGCGAAAATATGTAGATATAACCCGCTTAACCCTTAAATTTGTTCAAGAAAATTTCAATTTTCTAATAGAAAATGTCCATTTGTAGACCAACTGGATAGAAATTTTGAAAATTCACCGCTGGAATGACTGGCTCGGTTATCGAGCTAGTCATTCCAGTGGTATATTTTTAGAATAGTCTTCTTTTGGTCTGCAAATGGACATTCCTCAGGACTATTACAGAAGTTTTTGGCCGGTTTGAGTGTCAATGGGTTAATGACTACCGGTGAATCTGTTTAAGACGATCAAAATACTTGCTTATTTAATGTCCATTGCAGGCAAAGATTTTTGAAAATTTACCACTGGAATGACTGGCTTGGTTACCGAGCCAGTCATTCCAGTGGTAAATTTTCAAACATAGCATTCTCATGACCTGGAAATGATCACTGCCGAGGTCAGTTTAGGGATAATTATGAAGATATGTGTATAATTCTTTACAAAGTTAAATCATTATTACAAAATAGAATTAGAAATGCTATAACGATACCAACTAATGGAAATCACTTGGGCACAGTGGCGCTTCAAGTGAATGTCTAGCCGCCGCAACTCACATAAAAATCATATTTTATAATTGCGATATCCATCAGATCTACTGCTGTGTTCTATTCACGCGTTATTATCACCGCCTTCTTTTGCCCGTACGCTGTAGCGCAAGCATGTTTGACAGGCAACATGGCTTATGAATTAGAGGCTTATTGTAACAAGACAATATGTCCACCGAGTCCCTTGCTGCCGTCGGTCTCCAAATAATCGCGAATAATTATTGCCTTAAGCAGCCACCAGCGAATCAGCGTTAATTGAAGACTGACTGACATAGAGCCATGCAGGCTACTACTGCAGGTCATCACCGTGGTGCCTTTATGATAAGCTTTCTGACACATGTACATAGCACATACAATCTGTGCTGGTGTGAATAGACTTTACAAATACGGAATCAGAAAATTAAATTAGTATACACCAAAAATTCTCGGTTACATTTCCAAATTAAGTAAATTCCCTTTCAGTTATGGTATTAATCCTTTAGCCTTGAATTTGTTCACAAAATTTCAATTTTCTCATAGAAAACATCTATCAGTTATCGTGCCAGTCATTCCTGTTGTAAATTTCCAAAAATAGTCATCTCTTGTTCTGCAAATAAACATTTCTCAAGACCACTGCCGAAGCCGTTTTTGGCTCATATGAGTGTTAAAGGGGGTTAACCATGGTCTCTGCAGTGGTCTTGATTAATGTCCATTTGCATGTCAAGAGAAAATTATTTTTTTAATTTACAACTGGAATGACTGGTGGAATAAACCGAGCCAGTTATTCCAATGGTAAATTCTCAAAAATAGTCATCCTTGGGCCGGTAAATGGCTATTTATTAAGTAAATATTTTAAATTTTAGGAATTTAGCCATTAGAGGGTTAAATAATATCACGTCCATATTTTCAAACATTATTGTACATTGCATCTTTATCACTTTACTGGTAAATTACTGGTATAACTAACTTATTGAAAGAAGAAATATTTTTGAAAACACTCCACTGCAATTATTGGCTTTTAACCGTTTAAAATTTGTTTAAAAAAATTTAATTTTTTATTTTCTCAGAAAATGTAACCAAGATTATTTTTGAAAATTTACCACTGAAATGACTGGCTCGGTTATCGAGCCAGTTATTCCAGTGGTAAATGTTAAAAAATAGTCTTCTCTTGGTCTGCTAATGGGCATTTCTCAAGCCCACTGCAGAAGACATTTTTGGCTGAAATGTGTGTTAAAGGGCTCTTTAATGGTAACTTTTTATCAAGAAAATTAAATATTTGGTTATTGACAATATATATATATATTTGCAGGTCAAGACTATTCTTGAAAATTTACCATTAAAATCACTTATCGAGTCAGCCATTCCAGTGGTAAATTTTGAAAGATAGTCTTCTCTTGGCCAGCAAAGGGACTTTTCTCATGCCAATTGCGAAGCCATTTTTGAGCGGCTTGACCATTAAAGGGTTAACAAAGCTAGAGAACCAAAAAAAACACCCAGAAAATTCTAAGGAATTTCGAGTGATAAGGATTTGGCTGTGAAAAATTGCTTGATGGAAAGTGTTGAAAATAATATTGTTTTAAAATTGCAGCATTATTTTTACTCTAGATTTGGAAAAATTAAGTTAGGAGGGTTTGTCAAACAAACAAATTAATTGGTATGGCCTTACAAGAGCATAAATGTAATACATACCGGTAAATTTATGGCTTAACTATGCCATGGCAACTGATAAACAAGAATATATTTAGCTATGTATCTTGTAAGATTATATACTCTGTCATTGTAAATGATGTCAATGCATACATAATCTCATGGTAAATTTATGCATGTTGCGCTATATATTTGTCTAGATTCGCTACTTAAAATGTAGCGAAGACAAGAGAAGGAAGGAACCGGGTCCAGACGCACTCCTAAAACACTCAACCCGTGATCACCACCAGTCTTTTTCAAAAACGGGTTAACCCTGAAAGTCAAGTATCAAAGAGATCATACATCAGTAATCTACTTACTAATTTGAAACTAATATGACAGGTAGCTGTTGCTGCCTGAGGCAGCAACAGCTTCCTGTCAAATTAATTTCAAAATATTCAACCACATATTTAATTCGTATGGAAAGAGCTTGACGCATTGGGCCCGTACTATTGAATTGGTTGAGAGTGATAATGTTATAAAGGAGAGAAGCTAATGAGCTGCTGACACCACCTTTGAAAATGCTGAGAAGAGAGACTGATTGAGAGGAAGGGCGATGGTGGGGTGGGGGCGCTAAGTGGGCCTTCTGCCCCTCGTCTCAAACTCAAGCATAATGGATGGTCAACAAAAATCAAGGTTATAGAACCTTAGAGAAACTACGAGAATGGAATATGTTGGATTGTCAGTGTCTGGTCTGTGTGTGTCTAAAGCTGTTGTATCTAAAAAACTACTGATCAGATTTGGCTCAAATTGCAACACAACAAAGGATCTCCCATAAAGGTGCTCATTGGCCCTTTAACTCTTAACCCTTGAATTAATTTCATGGACATTTCTCAAGACCACTGCAGAAGCCGTTTTTGACACCTGATGAGTGTTAGAGGGTTAAGATTGTTCAGAAAATAAAAATTTTCTCATATTTCTATTTCACTTGGAGACCAAGAGATATTTTTGAAAATTTATCTCTGGAATGCAAGCCAGTTATTTCAGTGGTAATTTTTCAACAAGAACGCGAATGCGTGATATGTCTCGCCCCTGGATGGCTTTTAGTATTATTGATCCAGTTAATACCGGTACTTAAGTTCCTATTGACTAATAATTGAAAAACTATTATCTGATGACATTGCACAAAATCAACTTTTTAATGATAAATATTGCATCCCTACATGAGATAGAAACAGTTAGTAAGGTTTCAAAATCTGAAGAGCTCTTGTTAACTAATACAGTGATTATGTGATATATCTCACCCCACTATTTCCTTTCATGTTATAACCATCACCATTGACGTACCGACGGTACCGCATATATGAATGCATCCAATTCCACTTTTTACTGCCAGTGAAACCATCTAAATGGAATACTAACCTTATTCAGGATATAAAAAATAATTTTAAAATGTAAATGTGCCTTGGAAATACATTAATTGTTTGTTTTTCTTTTTAACCCTCTTTTGTGATTTTCCTCCTCGTGTTGATCTTGGCCAAACATATCTTGTGAAAGGTCATCTTTAAGGCTTTTTGAAGCATCCACAGGAGTTGATACAAGTAGTTCAGATTCAGTGATGTCAGGTGGTACTTCACTGGCATCCAAAAATACATCAGTAAAGCTGCTTAACATGGTTTGTGATGCATTCAGCTTTTCAGTGCTTTTATCTAATTCTATATTGAGTAATGAATTATGGGACAAAAGATGTAAATTCTCCTTCATTAGTCTTTCAACTTTGGAGTCCAGTTCCTTAATTTTAACACTTGTTTGTGATTCATTTGCACAAATGTATTTTTAGCTCAGTGCACTTATAATTCACTGATAAAGCATTTGCCTTAATTTTCATTGCTGTGCTTTCCAACTCCTTTCGCGTTTCCTCAGTACAAGTGTTTCTAATTTTATACAAAGTTCCTAATATCCCACATTCTGTAGCCTTAATCTCAGAAATGTTCTTTCCTATCTGCTCACACAGTTTAATATTGTCTGACATTGTTGACTCCATCTAGAAAAGTAAAAATTTCATGATTATATTTTAGGCCTGCAGAAATTGCGTAACCCATTTTTTTATTTGCGCAAAGGTTATGCAAATATTTTGCTAGAATACATAAAGATTAGAGTAATGGAAAATTGATGGATGTGAACCATAGCATAAGCTCAGATTGAGAAATGATGGATGTGCACCATAGCATAAGCTCAGATTGAGAAATGACTGCTGTGCACCATAGCATAAGTTCAGATTGAGAAATGACAGATGCGCACCATAGCATAAGCTAAGATTGAGAAATGACAGATGTGCACCATAGCATAAGCTCAGATTGAGAAATGACGGATATGCACCATAGCATAAGCTCAGATTGAGAAATGACGGATGTGTACCAAAGCATACGCTCAGGTGGAGATGTGCACCATAGCATAAGCTCAGATGGAGAAATTAAAAACACGTGAAATTTCCTCAGCAATGATGAGCAATTGCATCTCTACCTTGCATAGAATACGTCTGTGAAGTTTCATTGAAATCTGATGACCCATTGTTGAATAATCAGGCTGATGAAATTCTTTAACGCCAAAAACCATGAAAACCATAGAAAAACAGGTGAAATAAAAAAAAAATCTTAGCAATGATAAGCAATTGCATCTCCACTTTGCATAGAATAAGTCTGTGAAGTTTAATTGAAATCTGATGACCCATTTTTGAATAATAAGGCTGATGAAAAACTTTAACACAAATGACACGCCAATGCGGACAATGACACCAAAGGTCACCCACCCCATTGTCTCGCTTTCCCTACGGGGCGAGACTAATACTTGAACTTTTACCTGATTTTCGTTGGAAAAAATTTGAAAATCATTTTGCTGATGTTGGAGACTAGATGCCATGATGGTATAGATCATATCTGTAAAGTTTTATCAAGATCGGATAAGTCTTTGATGAATTATATGTTGATTGAAAAACTTTAACAATTACCTGGTTTTTGTTGGAAAATAGGCTAAGTTCAAACCCAGAAAAAATTTGGGAAAAATTTGAAAATCATTTTGCTGATGATGGAGACTAATACAGTGACCATCACATGATGCCATAGATCATATCTGTATAATTTCGTCAAGATCGGATAAGTCTTTGATGAATTAAATGTACATTCAAAAACTTTAACACAAATGACACACCGCCTTGGACGACGACGCGGACGACGCCACCTAAGGTAACCCCATTGTCTCGCTTTCCCTACAGGGCGAGACAAAAATAGTCTTCTATTGGTCAGCGAATGGACATTTCTCAAGACCACTGCAGGGTGGGTTTTTTTCTAGTTTGAGTGGTAAACGTACACATTGGCTGTATTTATATGGCACACGGTCAAAACACAACCCTCACCCTCGCGACCACCCAGCCAGTACCTGTCAGCACCCGAGACGCCCTCCCTGGAATTGGATTCTCAGGGCCTCCAGTGTATGTGTGCGTGCGCAGGTGCGTGTGTGTGTGTGTGTCCATGCCTGCGTGTGTGGCAGGCAAATGCATGGGTGGGTGGCCTGGGTGGGTGGTGAGGGGAAGACACCAGGTACTTGGTATGCGGGGTAGGGGGACAGCCACTCTCAAATGACCGACTGCACATATAACTAGCTACCATATTATCCAGTAACCTAAGAGAAATTCTGTCCTGCTCTACAGATATCATGGATTCACCATTAACTCCGACTAAATTTGTTCCAAAAATTAAAATATTTACTTATTGAATGGCCATTTGCAGGCCAAGAAGACTATTTTTGAAAATTTACCACTGGAATGACTGGCTCGGTTATCGAGCCAGTCATTCCAGTGGTAAATTTTCAAAAATAATCTTCTCTTGGCCTGCAAATGGACATTTCTCAAGACCCCCTGCAGAGGCCGGTCTTGTCCTGAGAGTTAAACAGTATACATAGTGTACAGTATACTTCATAAATAAACAAAACAAAAACAAAAACATGTCACTCTAAAAAAGCATAATTTTGAACAAAATATAAGAAATGTTGAATATTTTTAACATATTGGGATTGAAAGACACGGCAGCAATGTCCACCGATCAAATTCAAAATATTCAACATGTACCTTTTATTTTGTTTTGGAAACAAAAAACATGAAGTTATAGGGGTGGGTATCACGAATATTATTGTATCGCGATACATCACGATACAGGAAGATTGTATCACAATACGTATCATGATATATTGTTCACTTTTAATGAACGATTATCATCATTTATAATTAATTTGCAATCAGTGCATTTGTGTGTTCTTTATATCAAGGTCTGATGATGGAAACACAACAAAAAAATAATGCACTAATTGCTATCCACAACATGTGCTTGACTATTCTTGGTCTGCAAATGGACATTTTAATTGAAAAAATTGAAATTTTAAAAACAAATTCGAGGGTTAAAGGGTTAAGGACCAATATATTAGTTTCATTTTAACTTTAAAGCTAACTATTTGATCTAAGCTTTCTGAACAGAGAACAATTTTCACAAACATCGACCAAATTGTTACTCAGAATTACTTGAACAAGTGGTGTCACTTTACATCTGGTCTAGACGATATGCATCGGTTTGGGAGGAATGTATCGCGATACGTATTGTTAATGGCATTGTATTGCGATACAGTTACGTATCGATAATACCTCCCACCTCTTCTTATTTCTGAGCTGTACTGTATGTATTTATTTCCATCCATCCATCTATCATGCATTCATTGAACACTGCTAATAAATGCATGACCAGCTTGACCTTGGTCATTCATGTTCTAAAGCATTCAACTTACAATCTACAAAAGATTTCCACTTTGAAATCAGAGTGTCACTCATATGTTTGAGCGAGTGTAATTCTTATAAAATATACCAAAAAAATATTTCAAATGAAATTGATAAAGATATGTGCGAATAATATAAGCAGATGTTGTTTCTTTTCAGTCTGTTCAGATTCAGTAAAGTTTATTCTTTCTTTATTAAAAATAACGATCTTGGATGATGCGATGCATGTAACACTAGAATCTAAGCTTTTCTCTCGCTAAATTCTCCCGCTTCCACATAAACCCAGGATGCTTCAAGTACATTATAGTCACCGTTGTGAAAATGAAAACAATACTTTTTTAATTCTCGACAACAAAGACCACGAGCATAATACCATGCTTTATCATATAATCATAGCTTTCAGCCCGTTCCATATTTCTCAATATGAACACATGTGTAATATTCAATGAACGATTTTCATTGGTTAGATACCGTACTCTATATTGTGCAGTTTCCTTGCTCATTTTGCTCCAGGCCAGAAGGGATGTGCGTATTATGCATTAGTATAAACTTTTATCACATTTTTGGGCTCAGAATTTTTGGTCCGAACGGCCGCCCTGATGTACAATTCAGCCCAAAAATGCGATATATCAAAGGGAACCCGCTATTTCCTCTTGCCTGCCGTATTGCAATGACCAATATTGTGGGCTACATTGTGTGTAATAATTGTATTCTATGTAACCTTTGTAAATCTTACGTGTATGATTCTTAAATGATGAAATAAAACTCAAACTGACAAGTCATTGTACTTGTATTGTCATAAACCAACCTAAAATGACCCAAAGCAACGTAAGAAATAAAATGAGGTTAGATCCCTTCATAAGTTGGACGACCAAATTAAAGCGCTTTTGTGATTGGAGGCATTCCACTGAACTTTATTTGGACTAGGAGACCTCCCAAATAAAAACGGATTTTGCAACGTCGCAAATGCCAATATCGCAAATTAATAACGAGAGGCCCAAGGGCCTGTGACACTCACCTGGACCATTAGCATTTGAAACATTTGCATGGAGGTTCTGGAGCCTACCATTATAGCTATTCCAAACAAATTTGGTGGAAATCCATGAAGCGGTTAAGGATGATAGGCGTTTTGACAATTTCCGATACATTTTTCATAAAATCTAAGATTTTCACACAAAAAAATTGATCAATCAAAATTCTGAATAGAAGATCTAGAAGAGCCTACCAACATAGACTGTATCTAGTCAAATTTGGTTGAAATATGTCAAGCAGCCAATGAAGAGTAGCATTTTGACCATTTCCGGTTGATTTTTCATAAAATCTAAGATTTTCACCCAAAAACGTGATCAGAGTTTTAGAGCAAAGAAGTTTTAGAGCATACCACCATAGAATGCCTCTAGTCAAATTTGGTTGAAATATGTCAAGCAGCCAATGAAGAGTAGCATTTTGACTATTTCCGGTTGATTTTTCATAAAATCTAAGATTTTCACCCAAAAGCTTGATCAATCAAAATTCTGAAAAGATATAGACCCTACCACCAAAGAATCGATCAAGTCAAATTTGGTTGAAATATGTCAAGCAGCTAAGGAGTAGCATTTTGACCATTTCCGGTAGATTTTTCATAAAATCTAAGATTCTCACCCAAAAAATTGATCAATCAAAATTCTGAAAAAAAAGTCTGGAGGGTACCAGCTTAGAATCATTCCACCCAAATTTGGTTGAAATCGGTCAAAAGATTAAGACGCGATTTGACGGATGGACGGACAGATGACAGACGGACAGCCACCATGGCATAAGCTCACTTGACCTTACAGCGACAAAAACGAATATCACAGAATAATGGTGCATTCAAACGTGTTTCAGAGATTTAATTTAATTGAAAATTTGTCAAAATATCAGTTTATATGATAAATAGAATCTCAAACTCGGTCCCCATTTCATATTACTATGATCAACCTCATCACAGCGCACTAACTAAGGCTCGTACAATGTGATAATGTTCAACTTGGTTGATAATAATGATATTTAACAGGACCTCGTCCCAGATCCTCTCTGTAGCTAAAGAACTGAAGATCATTTAAAGAAATCTATGACTGAATGTAGCTTGACCGTTACTGGATAAGATTAACCCTATAATTAAATATTCTCCAAGAAAATGTTCATTTGCAAACCAAGAAGACTATTTAAAAAAATTTACCACTGGAATGACTGGCCAAGTGAACACTTTCTTAAAGGCCACAGCAGAAATCGCTTTTGGCTGGCTAGTGTTAAAGGATCAGAGATGAAAGTGGGAAAATATTCAAAAACCTGAAAACTGATTTTATTATACATGATATAATAGTGAAAATTCTACTTGAACACACTTTTAACCAGATAGGATTAGCCTGAAATGGTCTTTTTTAAACCTGAATTCAGGCAAAAACCTGAAAACATTCATCTCTGAAGAATTAACCAGGTAAATACTTTATTGAAGTAAATATTATAGAGATAGTTTCAAAAATAGTCTTCTCCTTGTTGACAAATGGACATTCCAAGTTGTTTTGAATGGCTTACCATTAAACTTTTACACAGCAAGTTTATTTCACTGGCTGACATGCCCACTCAGAACTCTGAGATTCGCACAGCAGGTATTTCATCCTCACCGAGTACAATGAGCAGGACATTCAGGTAACTGGTCTTTCTCACTGAGGCCAGCATTCCAGCCAATCGCATTCAAATCTCTTGAAGAAGCAAAGTTCTTCACGGGACATAACCAGCATTGATAAATATGGAGTGCCTTAGAGAATTCTCATGGGGTGAATCTATTTCGTGATTTCTGGAAATATCCTCCAGCAGAAAGTCTGATAACGGAAAACACATTTTTATACCTACCTAACACCCCCACCCCGCCACCCCAATAACAGGCTGATGACAAATGGCTGTTGTTGATCGACTGTCATAGTCACCGTGATAAAGACACCATTTCAGAAAACAACACTGTTATAACACTGTGCCAAGTGCTGATCATATACGCGCTATGTGTTCACAATTAAAGCAATGTTGTGCGTGTTTACAAAGCTGTACACCGCTTAATATGGCCATCATCTGATCAGCGGGGATAAGTGACTAATGGCCAAGCATAACGGCAAACTTTCATATTTCTCATTCGAGACTATTTTTGAAAATGTACAAGAGGAATAACTGGACAGATTACTATGCCAGTGATTCTAGTGGTAAATGTTAAATAATGTTTTCTTAGTCTGAAAATGGACGTTTTATTAAAAAATTATCTTGATCAGCTATGACCATAGAAGAGCTCCATCAGTAAGCTCTTATAATTCAGATGTTTCAGGTTGCATCATTCAGTTCCCTATTTAGTAGTAACTGGTGTAATTTAATCTATAGCGCAACTTATAGTGCCTTTGACCTTTTAACACTAATATCAGCCAGGGTATATTTTAACACTAATTTCATCCAAAAATGGCTTCAGCAGTGGTCTTGAGAAATGTCTATTTGCAGACCAAGAGGAAACTATTTCTGAAAATTTACCACTGGAGTGACTGGCTCGGCTATCGAGCCAGTCACTCCAGTGGTAAATTTTCAAAAATAGGTCTGCAAATGGACATTTTCACTGAGAAAATTTACATTTTCTTGAACAAATTCGAGGGGGTTAAAGCATTAATAGTTTCATGACTGAATGAAAACATTTAAAATAAATTTACTCCTGTAAATATTTTGATGCTTCCAAAATTTATTAGAACTCTTTTCAAAATACTAAAGAAAACTCGTAACACATTTATGCTAGTGACAAAACTGAAATCAGAATATGTCTTTATAATCATTCACTTAATCTCCCCATAACAGATCGTGGAAATGTTTTACATTATTTTCTATATATAACATCTCCCTTGTCTAACACACACTTCAAATAAACAAAAAAGACACTGGCTACTACTGACCGATTATTTTTTAGTATCTTGTTCCAGATTTCTCAATGCGAGGTCGCCAATTCAACAAAAGCGTTCTATACGTACAAACATACGTACAAATGCGCTAAGAAGATACACATGGCGTCAAAATACAATGATCATCGCTTTTGTACCGTAACACAACTAGGAAATAGTTCAAGAATGGAAAATGTTCTTACAACCTGACCTTTTTCCCTCCTGTTCTCAAATATTACAATACTGGTCAAATTTGGATGCTTGAAGCTTTGTCTGTACAGGGGGTTAGTTTGGGGTGGGTGGGTGGGTGGGGGTGGGGATGTGGCTTGGTTACCGAGCCAGTCATTCCAGTGATAAATTTTCAAATATAATAATCCTTTGGCGTACAAATGGATGTGAGCTCCTAAAAGACAATTCACCTTTCCAGAGTACCCACCCATCATATGACGTCATAATGAACTGCGTGATGTGTACAAGGAAATCAGAATGAATGACATCATGAATGACGTCATGAATGACATTGATAAGTACATCACGAACGCATATTTGAAGACGGTCTATGCGTTGTTGTACAAATTGTTTGCTTTTACCATTTAATAAATATTCAACAGCTTCCCTGTATAGTTTTCAGGAAATTGATAGCTAGGGTATTTGTGGATCGATCAATCCCAACACGGCGAGGTGTGGGTGGAGCTTAGCTGGTGATGGGCGGGGCACAGAACTAAACTTTGCCAGACACGGCCAAATTGAAAATGTGCATAGCCCATGTTTGGTTTGCCTAGAAGAAACATCTCTTGGCCTGCAAATGAATATTCCTGAGATTTTTTGTAAAAATTTGCACAAGGTAGCAATGGGTTCCAGGAAATTATTTACAATGTATTCCATATTCATTTATGGGTTGCCTTGAAATCGACAAAAACTGTTTTAATCGGAGAAAGGATTATACTGTATCGGAATCCTATTGGAATTGACCTATTAAGAGACGAGAGCTTATCCATTATGAGCAATCTATTTTGTGCTTCCAAACTTGGTCTCTTGGACAGATTCGAGTTTACCGTACGTCTAAATCAGCATCGAGATTCGTGTTTATGTAACCGTATTATGTCCATCCGTCATTTATACAAATACATGCGCACAAATATTTATGAGCAATTGTTTGCTAATACACCCTCTTTAATTTTCTAATCTTGATATAAAAACATTAGCCAAGCCAGCCAGCGCTGAAGAACGTAGCGTACTTCTTTATCAGACAATCTCTGCGTGAAATCTGCTTGCTTTATTATTAATTCCACAGCTGTCGGAGATCTGATTGGTCAAACATTTGGCCATATTTCATGCACCCGCCAAACCAACAATAATTTGATTTGTTATGCCACGCTTCATCCACCGTAGTTGTGACGACCACTACCACCACCTCAGTGGTTAGCGAGAAACTGTGTTAGCGTACTTTCTCTTTACGTGCATGCTATTGATCATGTCTGTAATACACTATCTAGACCCCTCCATCGACATTAGTCTAATTCACCTTTATATGTGTTTATGTGAAGATACGAAGATACATGTCAGATCCTTTTGGGGTTGCTGGGGTGGGGTGAGTGAAGATAAGATAGTGGTTATTTGTAATGTGGTTTGTAAGACCACATGTTATAAAGAACCACTATATTCCACATGACCACTTTCTTAGTGGTTACTTAACTATCTGTACCGTACCATGGACTTATCCCTTTAACCGTCAAATTTGCTCAAGAATATTTCAATTTTCTCAGAGAAAAAAATATCCATTTACAGACTACAAGTAATATTATTTTGGAAAATTTAACACTTGAATGGCTGGCTCAGTTATCGAGCCAGACATTCAGGTGATAAATTTTCAAAACAAGTCTTCATTTGGTCTGCAAAGGGACCTTTCTCAAGACAGAAGCCATTTTTGGCCGGCTTGAGTGTTGAATGGTTGCTGGTCAAAATAATGAAAATCAGTTACCTTCCCGGGGATGTGGAATTTGTTTGTTAATGGTTACCCAAAGACTTGCTTATTGAATGTCCATTTGCAAGCAAAAAAGACTTTGACAATTTACAGCTGGAATAACTGGCACGGTTCCCCACTCTAAATTTAATGTGTGGAAGGAACATTGACCATGATAATTTTGAGAATGTTGTTACTGATTAATAGCTGTTGTTGTCTTCACACTATAAAAGGTTACGGTAATTACAGATTTGGAAACAATACTAAATGGATAAAAGGGAGTTCAGGGATCGATCAATTCCAACACGAGCGAGGTGCGGGTGGAGCTTAGTTAGAGATAGGCGGCGCACAGCTAAAACTGTTTTATGTCCATTGCTAGGGGGAAAGAAAATAGAAACACCCTCTGGCTCGTATATATGAAAACAACGATAGACCACACACATTAATACGAATACCACTAATACTGAAGCCCCAGATGAAATAGAAGTCCAGTACAGGTTAAACGTCCACTACTGGTCACATGTCCCTAGATGACGCTAGTGTAAATGGAAACAAAAGATCACAACACAAAGCAAGTAGTCATGATGATACTAATGGGAAAGGAAATATTGTTGAATTTTTAACTATTAAAACAATGAGGATAACTCTGTTGAAAATAGGTTTATTTGGTTGAAACTCTATACCAATGTAGAGGTTTCGCAAGAAATAATTGAAACCGGTTTTATGAGAAACCAACATGGCCATGCTAAAGTTATCAAGTGGAACACAATTCTTGATTTAAGTATTAACCCGCTGCTCATGGCCAAGATTGCCAAACCCAGCATTTGCTGTGGTCTTTAGAAATGTTCATTTGCAGACCAAGAAATTAAAAAAAATAGTCTTGTTTTGTTCTGCAAAATGGCATTCCCTATGCAAAAATGTTATTTATCTTGACAAATATTGAGGATTTAATATCAAGCGGAAAACAAATTCCTGCCAAGTAACGGATGGGGTTGGTGGTAGTGGAAGTGACAAGTGTACACTGACTGAAGATTACAGATAAATGTTGCTGGAGGACAATCTCCAGTGAGGTCTTGCCACAAGTAGATCATGTACCAGTTTTGATGTAATGCCAAACTCATGGACGCTCTCTAAAGCTAGTACTTATCATAAGGTGGCAACCACTGACTTCCACATCCCTCTACATTGCCAAAATATTCCACAAAATATTTCCTACGCTGTAAATAATTAGGTCCATCTTGGTCATTTGCATGTGATTTAGATCTAGCCAAGTGGAATAAGATGAAGGTCAGTGAGCGTGGCATCACCTTCTTACCACAAACTCCTTATCGTTTGATCAGATCAATCTGATGAAGGAACCCTATTGAACTAGCATTGATTATCAATGCGTGGGCAGATTTTTGAGTAGGTGTGGGAATCCCTCCTCCAACTAATGGTATTTTCCAAGAGAATATATTGCCATGACATGTTTCTCATAGACAGCCGCAATAAACACAATCAAACACACCTTTAGAATTGCGGAATGAAAAAAGAAAGGGCTTCCACAAAATCATTATAGTGGCATAAATTTGGAATTCACAGAGACACATGTAGTAAACGAGGACACAATTTACTTTCATCTTACTCGCAGATTGATTAGGCATTCCGTTATGCTCTGCCACATCAAATGATGCGTGCTTTTGAGTAGGTGTGGGAACCCTACCTCAGACTAATGGTGTTTTCCGTGAGAGAATTACTGTGGCACATTTCTGATAGCCTTAATAAACATAATCAAATAAACCGTTAGAAGTGCGAAAAGAAAAAAAGAAAGGGGTTCCACAAAATCATTATATTGGCATAAATTTGGAAGACACAGAGATTGGAAATGAGGACAAGATTTATTTTCATCTTAAGATTGATTAGAAATTCCATGAAAGCAAATGATGCGACGCCTTATTTTTGATGATCCATTTCATTGGCCACGCGTTGTCGTCGTAGTACGCGACATTATATTGGTATCGAGTTTTCTGACATCTATATTTGGAAATAGTGTGTTCCCATTAATGATATCTAGACCAACAATCTGTGAGACAAAGCGTTAAGACAAAAGGAGTCGGGGGAAAAAAAACATGTAGTGGAAATGCCTGAAGGTGAACTCAATTTTCGCCCACACATTAGATCAATACAAAGGTAACCCACATGAACCACACCAATAATTAACAGCCACTCATTACCACCTACGCATCAATAAAGCACACTTTTTGGAAAGGGATAATCACACAGGTGGAAGTATTTTGCCAACAACAAAAATGTCAAAAAAAATAATGCAAAATTGCTAATAAATTTGATAATTGCGGAACATGTGAGAATTTCGAACAGAAACATTGAGATTACTCATTATTATGTGCCAATCATATGCTCATTTAATATGAAGAAAACTATTTAAACTAAAAACATTAATTACAGTCACTCTTTATTGATGAATACATTGTATCATTTGAAGATAATGTTTAGATACAATGGGTGAATCCAATCTGTTGCTCAAGTATATGACGACATAATCAATTACATCACATGTAGGCTGACTTTACAATCATAATTGAAATAAATACTCTGTCATGAGGCTGGAATAGTCCGTCAAGTGTGTACGAATTGTATGTCTTCGACGCATTTACTATTTAATAAACATTGTTGGAAATTTTGAAACTAATTTGACTGGGCGGTAGCAGCAACATCACCCAGTATTATTAATTTACCGTGATATAGGGATTATTGGAATTCAGGGTTCGATCGATCGCAACATGGGCAAAGCGTGGGCCGAGAGAGATTAGCTAGAAATAGGCTAAAAGTAGCTAAAAGTGGATTCATCCATTCTATGTGGTAATTTAGAATTTTTATTAGTTGAGACTCACAAGTAGTTAGTCTAACAGTCAGATGGGTAACCCGTCAATGGCCAAATTTGGTCACGAAAATTTAAATATCTACCCACTGAATGTCCATTTACAGGCCAAAAGAATACAATCTTTGAAAATTGTATCACAGGAATGACTGACTCAGTTAATGACCCAGTCATTCCAGTGGTAAATTTTCAAAAATTTTATTCTATTGGCCTGTAAATGGACATTCGACAAACACCATAACCAATGAATGGCTAAACATAACATGTAATCCCGTCTTTCATAAAAGAAACGCTATCAATATTTTGCATAATTCAGCTCAACTTTAGTACATGTTAAAGTACCCCTGGCCAAATAATGTCAATCAGCATCATTACACATACATGTATACTCCATTTACACCATCATCTCCACAGCATATTTCTATTAAGGATATATCTTAAATCCATTCAATTGTTAAATACATGTTTTTGAGAGACAAACAGAAATTAAGATGGAGTGACAGAAAAACAAACGGGAAAACAAAGCACCGCTCATAAAACAATAAGTCTTGTGGGTGCATGAAAATAATTTACGGCAAATGTAATCTGAGGGCACCTAATTTCTATTCGTTTGTGTTTTGCGCGCGTTTCCAGTGTAAAACTTCAAATGCAGTGTTTTTTTCCAGGAAACCACTCAAGTTACTATATTTACAAATGGAAACCTTTTGTGAAGAAATGAAGCAAAGGTTAGCGAGAAAGCGTTACAACACTGAATAAATTTGGAATTCTCTTTTAAGGTAAATGTAGAAGTAGAACAGCGTGTATTTTTACGCTAACGAGATTCATTGATGTTAGCGATGCACCGTTCTTCAGCCACTAAGAAAATAGGGTATTTTTAATCACAAAGTACACAGAGAATTAATGCAACATGCGAGACGCTCGGGTGTGATACCTGCCCTCTTTCGCGGTATATTTGGAAAATTAGGACACTATATATGAATAACACTGAATCCATTTAACCCGTGAATTTGTTCGAAAGTTTCAAGTTTCTCATAGAAAAAGTCCATTTGCAGACCAAGTGAAGACTAGTTTTGAAAATTTACCACTGGAATGACTGGCTCGGTTATCGAGCCAGTCATTCCAGTGGTAAATTTTCAAAAATAATCTCTTCGTCTGCAAATGGACATTTCTCAAGACCACTGGTAGAAGCCGTTTTTGGCTGATATGAGTGTTAATGGGTTAAACATCCTCAGCATACCATGTCCTGACCATTTATGGTTGAAAAAAACCATGTAATCAATAGCTGTAATTATTAAGCGAGCTTTTGAGAAATTATTTCTCATTAAAATTTTTACGTCTTTAATGAAAAATCCATTGAATTTCAAGAAAAGTCCTTAGATGGTGTTATTAAAACACACATGTGTACAGTCCTAGAATCTGGTTTTTTTGTAACCGTTTAATGGCAAAAATTGGTCAAGAAAATTTACATTTTTTTTTAGTGAATGCCCATTTACAGGACAAGACTATTTTTGAAAACTTATAACTAATGACTGGCTCAGTCATCGAGCCAGCCATTCCAGTGTTAAATTGGATTAAAACAATGTGATAACTATATATCACACTGATTTAAATAAAATGAAACTCTCGATGCATATTTCATCCAATATGGTTGTAAAAATCCTCAACAACATTTCTAATATTTCCAAAAATGTTGGTCTCAATCCGGTGATTGTAATTGGTGACAAATCAATCATAATTCATAACAAGGAAAATGGACCTTTCCATTTTTAGCTATGCCCCGCCCATTTCTATCTAATCTCCACCCACACCACATCCGTGTTGGGATCGATCGATGTCTGAACTCCCTGACTATCAATTTCCGGAAAACTATACATGTAAGTTGTTGAATATTTTGCAACTAATTTGACTGGGTGCTGTTGCTGCCTATAGCAGCAACAGCGCCCAATCAAAATGGTTTCAAAATATTCAACAGCATGTTTATTAAATAGCAAAAACATACAATTCGTACAATGTGTCGGACTATTAAGCATTAAAGACAAACTATTTGGAATCACTCATGATGTCATGTCAGCATACACGTCACTTAGTTAATTATGACGTCAGATGATTGATGGATAACTTGGAAGGGTAAATTAGAGAGCTCTCCGGGATGTAGAATTTGTTTGAATGTAGCTATCGCGACCATTTCGGTGACTTCTTTAGCACTGACGGTCAGTGGCTAGCCCACTCTGAGTGATGTAACCAGAGACCATCAGTTAGTGCTGAAGAAGTGACTGAGATAGTCACGAAAACTCCACTCCAACAAATACCACGTCCTGGAGAGGGAACTAATTTTCCACAATCCTTTAACCCTTAAATGTTTTCAAGAAAATGTCCATTTGCAGACAAAGAGATTATTTTTGAAAATTTATTACTGGAATGACTGGGTCGGTTACCGAGCCAGTCATTCCAGTGATAAATTTTCAAAAATAGTCTTCTCTTGGTCTGTAAATGGACATTTCTGAACACCACTGCAGAGGCTGGTTTTTTTTTGGCTGATGTGAGTTGAAGGGCTAAATTATGAAACATTTCTGATGTTTTTCTGTCTAGGACATTTTAGAATTTTTTTTCATACTTTAGTTCTACTACACTGTATGACCCGAGTTTTAACATGAACAATTTCAGAACCAAACAATATAATAACTGGCATCAGCTTCCTCGCATTCACAAACAGATTTATTTTAAGATCATTTGTTCAGCTTGGTCAATAGCATAAGGAGCTAGCTCGCCGCAAAACATTGTATAACCCATTAGAATGGCACCGCATCACTGTATAGTAACAAGTCCTCAAGTCCACGCCGAGGAATATCTTTGGCATGTCTTGGATTAAGCAAACGCTTCTTAGTACTTATATTGCCGTGAAAACATATGCAACATTTACACAAACCATTCTACAAATAGACAGTAATTGTAATTGGTGACAAATGAGTTAATAGAAATGATCAGAGCGAATAAATTGGGAAGATGCTTTATCCGGCTTATAAATAGTTATGGTTATTTATATGTGAGCGCAAAACAGATTGACCCAGAATGACATGATCTGCACGCTTGGCACAGATAAAATAGTACCCGCAATATTTAAACCCTTTAACCGTCGAATGTATTTAAAGAAAGTTTCAATTTTCACATAGAAAATGACGATTTGCAGAACAAGAAGATTATTTTTGAGAATATACCACTGGAATGACTGGCTCGGTTATCGAGCCAGTCATTCCAGTGATATATTTTCAAAAATAGTCTTCTCTTGGTCTGCAAATCGACATTTCTCAAAACCACTACAGAAGCCATTTTTGGCTGATACGGGTGTTTAATGGTGAAGTTAAGCCGATTAAAACCAGTTTTTACAGGTCTTGAGGAATGGCCATTTACAGGCTAAGGATTATTTTCGAAAATTAACCCCTGGAATGACTGGCTTGATGACTGAGCCAGTCATACCAGAGATAAATTTTCAAAAATTATCTTTGAACCAAGCCTGCACATTGACATCCATTATGCAACAAATTAAAATTTGGACAAATCCTGATCATAACGAGTTAAAACGAGGGGTTCTATTGGTTTGAATATGCTAGTACAAACATGGCCGATCCAATTATGCAATGATCTGCTCGGTGCATGATCATCTCGGTACGTGCCGGGCATGTCAGCCAAGCTACTGCTGCTGCTGCAATACAATGACAGCGCACATCAAACGGCCTCGTAATTCTGCATCAAAGATACTTTTTACTAGCGCAAAAAATTATTTCACACTGCGTGACATTTACGGCAAATTTTCTGTTCGCAAGACTCTGTGACGTCAGCAATTGTCATATAGCGAAAATAAAAACAAGCCAATCAGATGTATTGTTAACAGCTAGCTAGCTATTCCATGTATGCACTAGGTTACGGATGCGTGTAGTTCAGGCTTGCATGCACATGAATGTTGCTTTATATTGAACCCACAGCATTGCAAAGGCCATTTCACAGAAAATCCTATTGTACTGTATAACCATTATGGATAGATGGTCACTTAAAGACATTAACCCTCAAAATTTCTTCAAGAAAATTTCAATTTTCTCATACAAAATGCTCCTTTGAAGACCAAGTATTTTTTTTTTTAATTTACAACTAGAATCACTAGCTGTCATCGAGCCAGTCATCGCCGTGGACAATTTTCAAGAATACTGTTCTCTTGTTCTATAAATTGACATTTTCCAAGACCACTACAGAAGACATTTCGGCCGATTTGAGTGTAGATGCCTTGAAATTGAGAATTATACTGGATTTTCCATGATAGAAAAAGAAATTCTGTTTTTAAACATATTACAACAAAGCGCTCAGATTCCTGGCAGCATCTGGTGCTATTGTTTGGGTCCTGCACACTATGAGCCAGGTGCTTTAAATCGTTATTGCGCAAACTTGCCAAGGACACTGGGTTTAGATCCGATATGAGAATACAGTACAGATCAGAAATAACTTATCATGTTTGTTATTTAAACAATGACTTCTAATTCATGAATCCATTTCCTCAGTCAAATTATATGACATCATAATCAACTACATGATGCGTCGGCTGATGTCATAATCATTACGTCATGAATGACTCGATTTAATCTGTCTTAAACGCTTAATAGTCTGTCAGGTTATATGAAGTGTATGTTAATCTTTACTATTTAATAAACATGCTGTTGACTAGACACCACCCAGTCCAATTAGCTTCAAAATAGTCAACAGCTTACCTGTATAATTTCCTGAAAATTGATGGTCAGGGAGTTCAGGGATCGAACAATCCCAACATGGGCGAAGTGTTGGTGGAGCACAGCTAGAGATCGGCGGGGCATACCTAAAGCTGGAAAGGTCCATTCAATTATTTTCTAAGTATTTAACAAAACAATTCTTATATCGTAGCCTGTTAAAGGTTTTACTATCTAGTATCTACATGTTGATTTTGATTTTGGAAACATTTTAACTGATTCATGAGCTGTACTCTAAGTAGATAGTTATTAACAAAGGAACCAGGCTTTAGAATCGTAAAATCCTGCTCATATTAGCCAGCAAATTTTGAACACAGAATTCTGTGGAATTAAGTCTCATGTGCCCTGCTCCTCACTGTCAATAAAGATCAAAGCTCGGAACTAATGAAGGGCATCGATTTGTTCAAGTATCATCAAAATTTATTTCACTAGTTAACGGAGGCTACAATCTTAATAATATATACATATCTCTGTTACGAAAATCTAAACGTCTGTCACTAGTGTATGAATTAGATATTTTTGATGAAATAGAAATTTAATAAATATTCTGTTGAATATTTTGAAACTAATTTTCAAATTGATTCCCAGATGTGTAAAAAGTGGCTGAAGGTTAGTTAGAAATGTGCGAGGCATAGCTAGAAATGGATCCCTCAATGTACCTTTCCAGTTTTTTCTAAGCCCCGCCCACATCTAGCTAAGCTCCACTCATACCTCGCTTGATCCCTTAACTCTGTGACTATCAATTTCCAAAGAACTATACAGATGAGCTGCTAGATATTTTGAAACTAATTTGACCAGTCGCTAAAGCTGCCTATGGCAGCAACAACACCCAGTCAAATTAGCTTCAAAATATTCACATAATATTTATTAAATAGTAGACATACAATTCGTACAACAACGCATAATCCGTCTTCAATTATGCATTCGGGACATACTTATCTATGTCATTCATGACGTCATTGATTATGATGTCATTCTACACATCACCTAGTTAATTATGATGTCATACGATTGATGGATAAAGTGGAAAGGTCTATTCTCTTGATATGGTAAACAGGTTTAGCTTGGTTGCGGGTTAGTAGACATCTGGTAGTAATATACTCCCAATATTCATGTTTGGACTCCCAAATCAAATGCCAAGAATGTTCCTGTATTTATGATCCAGACACCATTTAAGCATGTATTTCAAATGACTTAAACCAAATCACATGTGTACATGTATTAATGAACCATTTAAAAATTCCATGCTTCCTGTTTGGTCTCTCAAAACCATTAACCAATAAGTTGCCATAATTCCAGCATGTAGAAATTAACAGAAGCTATAGTGTAGTGGTGATCTTACACAACAATATTCTCATGTTTATTTTTGTACCAAGTTCAGCATGACACTGACCACTAAATTACTTGTAGCACGTTCAATGTGACCCTGACCACTGACCTTGATTATAAAATCAGCGAATGATCGTTTGATCTCTCCTCCCTATTGATGCCGTCATCGGAAAAGTAATACCTACATCTCAGGCAAGACATTTAAATAACATCTATTGCTTGTAAATGATCATTTTCCGTAATCAGTAATTATCCTTCCTAGCACCTCAGAAAATCTTTGACCAGTGCAAACCGAAAGGAATGCAGAATCAATGATGCATGCATCTGCCTTTCTTCCATGATAAGAAAGACACTCGATTTTATCGACTGACCCAAATAACTCCATAACTAAATTGATCTGTTTTACGTTGAGCGACTATGCAAACTAAGCAGGAATCATGAGGCAATTTCATGTAAAATATAGTGATAACAAGGATGAGTCAAGGATTTCTGATCAATGCAAAACCACTTGAAAAATGCAATAGAGGGATCGATTTCTAGCTATGTCTGGCCAATTTCTAGCTAAGTTCCGCCCATTTTTATTTTACGTGTGTTTGAAATTTTGAAACCTGAATTTCAAGAATCTATATTTCAAGGTACCTAACTATACAAGTAAGTTATTAAATATTTTGAAACTAATTTGACTTGGCGCTGTTGCTGCCTATGTCGAATTAGTTTCAAAATATTCAAACGAATGTTTATTAAATTCTAAATCCATCCAATTCGTACATGTTCATGACAGACTTCAATTTTCGTGATGGAGCTACATCATTGTAACTGTATCTCTAATATGTGAAGTATTTAATTATGATGTCATATACTTGAGTGACAGATAGCATCCCTCTATTATCAGTTTTATGACGCCTCTTTCCAAAATCTCAGATCGCATCAATCACAATGCGCAAGCAATATCAGGTTACAGTTCTTGAAAGAACTTGAAATATCACAAGACTTTGAACATTGTCTCGAATATTAGCAGAGTTCTTCAGGAGGGTCAAGGACAAGTCGTAAGCCAAGAGAGGTGAAGCTACGTGCAGTAGAACCTTAGTTGTTAAGATGATATAACTAAAACCCTTGCGTTTAAAAGCACTAGATGCTCGCCTAGATGATAGCAAAAATTAAGCAGATATACTATAGCCAAGGGAGGTAATATGAGTCCTAACCCTCTAATTACAATAAGATTAACTCCCTTGAATAACTCATTCCGAAACACACTTTCAATAATTCAGTCATTACAGTGAAACAGTCTTGACCTTTGACCCATGTTTTTGATTCTACATTCGTCTTGCAATTAGTATCATAAAAATTTATATCAACCTGTTACTCATCAAAGCCAGGCATAAATGGCTTCTACAGTGAGTGGTGGTCTTGAAGGATGCCCAGCCCATTTGCAGGAAAAGACAGGATTCTTTAAATTTTACCAGCTGCCATTTTTTCTGGCATTGATTCCAGTGATAAACTTTCCAAAATAATCTCTTGGCCTACAAATAACCATAGGTGCATTAAATCAAAGATTTCAATGTTCTTAACTGATGCTGTTCACGTCAGAACAATGAAGAAATGATAATTAATTCTTCTAACATTGATGAAATGAAAACAACACAGAAAGGCAACAACACTTACTACAAGTCCAGACTAACGAGAATGCATAAACAACAGTGCACGCAACATCGTAATTCAACAACAGTGCACCCGACATCGTAATTCAACAACAGTGCACCCGACATCGTAATTCAACAACAGTGCACCCGACATCGTAATTCAACAACAGTGCACCAGACATCGTAATTAAAGCGACAGATACACAAAGTGACATCTAGTAATCCTTTCACCGACAAATCCATAAAAAAAGCAAATTCTTTAGGATATAAAACTTATTCTGTTGAACATTTTGAAATTAATTTGACTGGAAGACATTGCTGCCTAGGGCAGCAACAGTTTACAGTAAAATTAATTTCAAAATATTCAACAGTTTTCTTGTATAATTGTTTTGAAAATGAGATATGGGGAATTCATCAGAGAGAGAGTTAATGAGGCAGAGGAATGACATGCGTGCCAGATAATATTACAACAATTGGACAAGGATTTATCATGTTCAAAGTCAGTCAATATATAGATACAAATGGTTATCGGTAGGTAGTTTAATATTGGCAACATAAAATTTAAACTAATAAATGTATTTTTCAAGTACTGATTTATAATATAAGAATATAAATAATCGCCTTCCCACATTGAAACTTAACTGATTCAGACTCGTTACAAAAACAAACAAAATCTGGTTAACACTAACTTTAAATTGTAATACCAGTGTGTCTGTTTCAAGACAAATATACAAGAACTCTTAACTATTTTGAAACTAATTTGACTGGAACTTGTTGGAGCCACAGCTCCCAGACAAATTAGTTTCTAAATGTTCAACAGAATATTCCTTGTATTACAAGGAATTCGTCATTTTGAGCATATGAGGATTCAAGTGTTAATTAAATGCAAAGTAAAATGGAAAAGAATATATTTCAAAATTTTCAGTTTGTGTTGATATGACTGCCTTAGTCATATCAGTGAAAGTTTTCAAATATAATTTGTTCATTCTTATAACTGTCTACATAAGAGTTACTTCAACTCGAGTATGTGATAGTAACGGGGCAACAATAACAATAGATACTTCAAGAAGTAGCTTCAACTGAGCAATAACATAAAAATTCCAGAAAATTAATATTAAAACCATAGTTAATATTGTAACAATATCAAATACAATGTCTGGTAAAGTAATAATTTTCGTCAATATAATAACAATTGATTTGCTTACCTCCGCTGATTCCACCAAAAACTGCTGCAGTGTGCCCTCTTTCTTGGCCTTTGAATAAAAAACAGCTCACATTTTCACAAAGCTATAACAACAATGAGGCAGGTACTAGTAGCTTTTAATTAGTAGCTAGAATTATTATTACTTTTAAATGCTAAACACTTATTTTTTATTCTAAATGTCATGATGATTTTGAAAGATGAACATTGCAGAAGTTATTAGAGGAATACTGGTGTTCATTTTGAAAATAGCTTAGTTGAAAGCTGTAGCCAACAGCAACATTACTTTTAAACTAAATACCGGATAACACCTTAGATGAGATATGGAAAACAATATTCAGGAAACATGTGAAATATTTTTTTAATAAATGAATGTGTCTGAAAAATGTGACATTAAATATTTAGAAATAAATTAACTTGCAGAAATAACAAAAACAAGGTTTGAAGTTGATTTTTTAATATTATATTTTTTTTTATAGAAATCATATCTAGTTATAATTTTAATTGGAATATAATATTTTGGATTATTTTATAATATATTTTTGTTTATTAGTTAGTGTTCTAATAGTAATATTAAAAATTGATAAACTTTAACCCTTTAATCCTTGAATTTGTTCAAGAAAGTTTCAATTTTCTCAGAGAAAACGTCCATTTGCAGAGCAAGAGATGAGTATTTTGGAAAATTTACCACTGGAATGACTGGCTCGCTAACCGAGCCAGTCATTCCAGTGGTAAATTTTCAAAAATAATCATCTCTTGCTCTGCAAAATGGACATGTCTCAAGACCAATGCAGAAGCCATTTTTGGCTGATATGTGGGTTAAAGAGCTAAGTGCAATTACCCACCTAACTAATCATAACAGATAGGCAAACCGCAGTCACATTGCTGGCTCAGGACTCTACAGCACAGCTCAGAAATAATTTTTAATGTTTTCAAAACAAAATAAAACATGCAACAGAAAGAATATTTTGGACTTAATTTTATTGAAAGCCATTTCTGCCCTTGTTTATGAGCAGTATTGTAGTCTATCTTTTTAGTTTGGCATAGTTAGTAGTTAATGACATGCAATTTAATTAAACAACCAATAATATTGTTAGTAATTGTTAATTTAATAAAAATAAATTTAATTAGTTAGTGCCTCAGATCATGCACATGAAATTTCCATACTAAACTAGATGTTATTTTAACTAATTAAGATATATTCAATTTACTGATGCCCGTTATATCATTAAATACGATATTACCAAATTACCAATATGATCAAAGTATCACACCACAATAAATCAGATCATTAACAATCCACATCTGCTTTTGATAATGGCATTCCTTCAAGAGCCGATCAATATTATTATTATTTCTAATGTATATGGACAATATCGTAGAGATAAGTATGCAATGAAGACCAATAACAGTAGCCTGAGAAACCATCAGTTGCTGAGACCTGGACTAGAGGGTACACATAAGTTAACCCTTTGTGGATCTGAATGTACATTTACAGCGCAGGAAGACTATTTTTGAAAATTGACCACTGGAATGCCTGACTTAATACTCGAGCAAGTCATTGGAGTGGTACAGATTTCATAAATAGTTTTCTCTTGGTTTGTAAACAGATTCCTCAAGGTCGCTTGCAGATGCCACTTTTGGCCGGCTTGACCATTAGCCCTTTAATAGTCACGATTGGTCAAGAAAACTGCAATCTTTACATAGTGAATGACCATTTAAAGGCTAAGGGAAGACGTTTTTGAAATTTTACCACTGGAATGACTGGCTCGAATCCCCATAGTTACTGAGTTCGATTAGTTATTGGGTGAGTGACTTCAGTACATGTTTTGTAAACTAGTCTTCTCTGGTCTACAAACCTGGATATTTTGAAGACCAGGTGATGCAGAATCCATTTTTAGTTGCGACTCGCAAGCATGTAGTATTAGTCTGTCAGCAAAACTGGGCAGATTTTTTACGTTTCTGACAATGCTGCCTCTATCATAATGACAATTACAGCGCCCTTTTTCCATCCAACAACAGAGAGGTACTGATACTGGATTTAATGTTAGATACATGCTACAGGAAGGCATTCATCCCACACATAAAATTAAAACATTTAGATTTTCCATATTGGATGGAATAAACCTGTTTTTAGTTCCACTTCTCAACTAGTATGGCAGTCTGTCTCAGCCAATTTTTGTAGATTTCTGATGTGGCTGTCTAAATTTCAACAATAGCGGTTGTTGCTTAGTTTCTTAACCCTTACAACACTGATGTCAGATTTGTAAGATTTTAAATTAAATTAAAAATTGAACTGGTGTACATTTTTTCGACGACAGCAACATTGTCCAACAAAATTGTTGAAATATGTACACTAGATTTTTTGTTATTGACATGTTAAAAGATAGACTATTTACATCGGAGTGTTAAGGGTTGATGCTTAAATGGTCACGGTGGCCAAAACCGACCTCTGCAGCGGTCTTGGGCAATGCACATCTTCAGGTCAAGATCATTTAAAAAAATGTTAAAAACAGCAACAGCGCCCAGACAAATTAGTTTCAAAATATTCAACAGAATATTGATTAAATAGTAGACATACAATTCGTACAACAACGCAGAGTCCGTCTTCAAATATGCGTTCGTGATGTACTTATCTGTCATTCATTATGATGTCATTCTACACATCACATAGTTGATTATGATGTCATATGATGGGTGGATACTCTGGAAAAGTGAATTGACAGACAATAGTCCATCGTGAAGCTGGAATATTCTGTCAGGTGTATGAATTGTATGTCTGTTGAATATTTTCAATCTAATTTGACTGGGTGTTGTTGTGGCTGGAGGCAACAACAGCACCCAGTCAAACTAGTTTCAAAATATTCAACAGCTTACCGGCATAGTTATCTCAATATGGGCAAAGCAGGAATTAGTCAGAAATGGGCAGGGAATAGTTAAAAAGTGTATTCATCCATTGTAGAGGGAAAACATCTGATAGATAGGATATTTTTGGTATATATATGTATATATTATATTACACACCGCAAATCTGAACACGCCACAAAATTGCTATCATATTATACTCAAACCCCTTAACCCTGCTTCTGCAGTGGTCTTAAGAAATGTCTATTTGCAGACCAAGAATATTTTTTTTAATTTACCACTAGAATAACTGGCTCAACAACCGAGCCAGTCATTCTAGTGGTAAATTAAAAAAAATAGCATTCTCTTGGTCTGCATTGGGTATTTTCTATGACAAAATTGGAATTTTTTAAAACAAATTCGAGGGTTAAAGGGTTAATCCTCAAATTTGTTCAATAAAATTTCATTTTTCTCATAGAATATCCATTTGCAGGCCAAGATAAGGTTATTTTTGCAAATTTATCCTTGGAATGTTATCAAGTCAAGCATTCCAGTGGTAAATTTTCTTCTCTTTGACCCGCAAATGGACAGTCCTCAAGACTACTACAGAGTCCCATTTTTGCACATCTTGAGTGTGAAAGTAATAAAATGCAAATTTTGGAGACAACCACATTAAGTCTATTACAGGTACATTATAAACATGCAAACTTACCACCCAGATTATTGGTGTTCATTGACTATGGAATAAATCAGTTTATAATGCACACATATATATATATATATATATATATCAGTATTACTTTACTAGTCCAGTAAGGTCATCATCTTCAGTACAGAAATGTATTCATTTGGAATCCCATCCATTAGCTCAATCAAGCATTTCCAGTGATCTTAATCTTATTAACCCTTTCATTGCCCTTTTCCCCTGTTTAAGACTATATGCTCGGCCTCAACGTGGCGCAGGGGTGTAACCCACTGGGTGTCAAACCAGACATTTGGAGGGGCTAACCAGAGCATTATGCACAACGCTAATGAAATGACACTTGGAGATCGAAGAACGGCTCTCCAAGTGTGATACCAGCGATCAAAAAGAAGAAGAAGAAGAAGAAGAAGAAGAAGAAGAAGAAGATTGCCCTTTTATATCAAATTTTTCAGACCAAGCGAAAAGTATTTTTTGCAAATTTGTCATTGGAATGACTGGCTCGATTATCGAGCCACTCATTCCAGTGGTAAATTTTCAAAAATACTTGTCTGTCTGCACATGGACAGTCCTCAAGACCGCTGCAGAAGCTGGTTTTGATCATGAACGGGTTAAACACTGGTTGATGAAGCATGTGTATTTGCGTAGTGACCTTTCTCAATACACCCGGATCAATAGTCTCTGTGAGTGAAAATGTAAGTTTATTTACGATATCATTTGGTCCCATAAGATTAGCAGTAATTACAGAATATAAACAAAGATGCAGAAGAAATTCGACACGCTAGGATTTTCGCCAAGGTCACAAAATCGCAATGTCCTTAACCCTTGACCTAGTGATGTTAATGTTAAAGTGGAGTATCAACTTAGTTTAGACTAATCGACATGTATTCAAGGCAAGACAAAGATCAATAGAGGAAACCAATCTGTCAGTCAAGTGTTCGACGTCAAAATCAAATACTTCGTAATTGGTCGTGTCGTAATACGTCATATGTCATTACTCTACGTCAAAATAAAAATGATGTAGCTTTGTCATGAAAATTGAGTGTCACGAAAGTGTAACAATTGTACGCCTTTGTCGATGAATTTACAATTTAATAAACATTTCAAATATTTTGAAATTAATTTTACTAGGAGCTGCAGCTGCCCAACCCCCACGGGTCAGTCGGATTAGTTCCAAATATTCAACACCTTACCTGTATAAAACTTGACGTAGAAATTTAGATTCTGAGAATTCAGGTTTCTAAGTTTCAAATTGATTCCAACAGTCATACAAAGTTAGCGGAGCTTTGCTAGAAATGGGTATGCCATAGCTAGAAATGGGTACGCCATAGCTAGAAATGGGTGTGCCGTAGCTAGAACTGGGTGTGCCGTTCCTAGAAATGGGTGTGCCGTAGCTAGAAATGGGTATGCCATAGCTAGAAATGGGTGTGCCATAGCTAGAAATGGGTGTGCCATAGCTGGAAATGGATATGCCCTAGCCAGAAACGGGTGTGCCATAGCTAGAACCGGGTGTGCCATAGCTAGATATGGGTATGGAATAGCTAGAAATGGGTGTGCCATAGCTAGAAATGGGTGTGCCATAGCTAGAAATGGGTATGCCATAGCTAGAAATGGGTGTGCATTGGCTAGAACTGGGTGTGCCGTAGCTAGAAATGGGTGTACTGTAGCTAGAAAAGGGTATGCCGTAGCTAGAAATGGGTGTGCCATAGCTAGAAATGGGTATGCCATAGCTAGAAATGGGTGTGCCATAGCTAGAAATGGGTATGCCATAGCTAGAAATGGGTGTGCATTGGCTAAAACTGGGTGTGCCGTTCCTAGAAATGGGTGTGCCGTAGCTAGAAATGGGTATGCCATAGCTAGAAATGGGTGTGCCATAGCTAGAAATGGGTGTGCCATAGCTGGAAATGGATATGCCCTAGCCAGAAACGGGTGTGCCATAGCTAGAACCGGGTGTGCCATAGCTAGATATGGGTATGGAATAGCTAGAAATGGGTGTGCCATAGCTAGAAATGGGTGTGCCATAGCTAGAAATGGGTGTGCCATAGCTAGAAATGGGTATGCCATAGCTAGAAATGGGTGTGCATTGGCTAGAACTGGGTGTGCCGTAGCTAGAAATGGGTGTACTGTAGCTAGAAAAGGGTATGCCGTAGCTAGAAATGGGTGTGCCATAGCTAGAAATGGGTGTGCCATAGCTAGAAATGGGTGTGCCATAGCTAGAAATGGGTATGCCATAGCTAGAAATGGGTGTGCATTGGCTAGAAATGGGTGTGCCGTAGCTAGAAATGGGTGTACTGTAGCTAGAAAAGGGTATGCCGTAGCTAGAAATGGGTGTGCCATAGCTAGAAATGGGTATGCCATAGCTAGAAATGGGTGTGCCATAGCTAGAAATGGGTATGCCATAGCTAGAAATGGGTGTGCATTGGCTAGAACTGGGTGTGTTACGAAAGTGTAACAATTGTACGCCTTTGTCGATGAATTTACAATTTAATAAACATTTCAAATATTTTGAAATTAATTTTACTAGGAGCTGCAGCTGCCCAACCCCCACGGGTCAGTCGGATTAGTTCCAAATATTCAACACCTTACCTGTATAAAACTTGACGTAGAAATTTAGATTCTGAGAATTCAGGTTTCTAAGTTTCAAATTGATTCCAACAGTCATACAAAGTTAGCGGAGCTTTGCTAGAAATGGGTATGCCATAGCTAGAAATGGGTACGCCATAGCTAGAAATGGGTGTGCCGTAGCTAGAACTGGGTGTGCCGTTCCTAGAAATGGGTGTGCCGTAGCTAGAAATGGGTATGCCATAGCTAGAAATGGGTGTGCCATAGCTAGAAATGGGTGTGCCATAGCTGGAAATGGATATGCCCTAGCCAGAAACGGGTGTGCCATAGCTAGAACCGGGTGTGCCATAGCTAGATATGGGTATGGAATAGCTAGAAATGGGTGTGCCATAGCTAGAAATGGGTGTGCCATAGCTAGAAATGGGTATGCCATAGCTAGAAATGGGTGTGCATTGGCTAGAACTGGGTGTGCCGTAGCTAGAAATGGGTGTACTGTAGCTAGAAAAGGGTATGCCGTAGCTAGAAATGGGTGTGCCATAGCTTGAAATGGGTGTGCTATAGCTAGAACTGGGTGTGCCGCAGCTAGAACTGGGTGTGCCATAGCTAGAACTGTGTGTGCCATAACTAGAACTGGGTGTGCCATAACTAGAACTGGGTGTGCCATAGCTAGAAATGAATCACTCCATGTGCAGAGATGCTGACGAGATAGATCCACCAGTACAGCCAAGTTCACATTGACATCCTATCCCCGATCGATGTCAGGCAGTGGACGTTTCCAGTTAGCTGTGCCCCGCCCATCTCTAGCTAAGCTCCACTTCGTCGTGTTGGGATTGATCTATGCCTGAATGCCCTGACTATCAATTTCCATAAATCTATACATGTAAGCTGTTGAATATTTTGAAACTGTTGTTGCTGCCTAGTAGCAACAGCGCCCAATCAAATTAGTTTCAAAATATTTGACAGAATGTTTATTAAATAGAATTTGACATACAATTCGCACAACAATGCTTAGTCCGTCTTCAACTATGAGTTCGTGACATACTTATCTACGTCACCCATGATGTCATTGATTGTGATGCCACTCTATAAGTCACGTAGTTGATTATGATGTCATATCACGGCTGGATACAGTGGTGAACTGATGCAGTATGGGTAACGATGCAGACAAGACAATCGATCATAAAACACAAAGCAAGATGCGGAGCCACAGTATCGGAAAGCATATGAATTAACGATGATTGTTTTTTGCCCATGATTGCTGTGACATACTGTTACATCTATGCAATATCTGGTGTACACATCATGAGGACACACAGAAATATTTTCCCATAGGAAAAGTAACAACTGCTTTCCGTAACCAATTTCATCCTGCACGTCATAACTGACGTATACATGCAATAATTCAAATCTTCTAATTATCTTTCACAGTTGTGCTTTCATGTTTATTTTCTCCCTTGAAAGCAGAAGAATGTTATCAGGGCATTTAATAGCGGCGTATGACCTCTACTCTGGTTGCCATTATGCCATGTAGGCTCATATTCTACACCTCTGGACCATAACCTATATTGTTCAACTGCTCCAGAAAATGTAAATGAAGATATGTACGAATACGATGAGTCTGTTGCTATAACGGACACTTTCCCCTTTCCTCTATAATATCGTTATCGCTGTGTTTACAACACCCATGACGAGGTGAGGTAAAAATACATATATTGATGAAATGTACAAAGGCATGCGGATAGAAGATTAGGCCTCTCAGTGTTTTATGCATGTGAGCATGTGAAAAGAAACACGACTGAAAGGATCCGGAGAAAACAGTTCATGACATTTAAAAACACAAATTCATCCTCTTGAAACGAGACGGAGTAATGAAATATAAGATTTTTTATTGATAAAAGTGAATGGAAAAAAACCCATTACCCGTAGACCTATCTTCACACGAAATTACGAGCACCCTCTTGTGCAAGAAAATAGCTATCTATACAGGATGGTGTGGTAGTAGACTCCGACCAGAGGCGCAGGAAGAGAGGGGGGGGGGGGGGTGGCTGTGTGAGTTGCAGTCCCACAATTTTTCTGATTTATGGGCAGAAACTCTCATGAAAATGGTCCTGTAATGTAAAAAATATAGGTTATTTTTTTACTCATCAGAAAGCAGGAAACAGTTTCTCACAGAATCTAATTTTCACGACTTTTTGGGGGATCCAGCCCCCTTATATTAGTTTAAATAACCCTTTAAAATTTGCTTAACACTGCACTAATCCAATTGTTACTAAAATATAACAAATCTATTAAGCGAAAGCGGAATCTAAGTGCTTCTTTATTACTCAGAAAGCAGGAAATGGCTTCTCAGGTCATCTCTAATTTTCAAAATCTAGAGGATGAACCACACAAACCCCCCCCCACCCACCACCCCCGCTTTAGGGTCAGCCCTACCCCAAACACATTTTCGCCTTCCGCTGCCCCTGTGGAGGATTGGATAAAGAATATCCGGTTACATCCTGGAACTTACAGAAAATATAAAAAGCCCTAATATACTGACAAACATGGAAATCTGAAAACGTATTAGTATTTAAATTTTTTAAATGAAAAGTTACTGAGTACTCTAATCACTCAAGCATGCAATGGACCTTTCCAGTTTTAGCTAAGTCCCACCCATCTCTAGCTAAGCTTCAGCCACACTTCCCTCATGTTGGGATCGATCGATCCCTGAACTACCTGACTATCAATTTCCAGAAAACTATACAGCACACAGTAAAACTAGTTTCAAAATATTCAACAGAATCTTTATTAAATAGTAGACATGCAATTCGTACAATAACGCATAGTCCATCTTCAACTATGCGTTCGGGACATATTCTACAAATCACGTAGTTAATTATGACGTCATATGATGGATGGATAGAGTGGAAAGGCCCATTAGATATTGCTATGCGTTGGGTACAGCAGTCCGCATGCTTTATCATCACCATTATCATCTCATGCACAGAAACGTACACTGTACTATAATTTACCAAAACACGTTCAAGTGCGATAATGTAATTGACTGCGCTTACATCACATGTCAGACATTAAACACAATGTATCACGCTGAAAACAAAGAGAAGAAAATATTTACGAGTCTGACATCACACGAAGGGTGATGTCACAATCATAATTAACAGAGAATACACTGTTATGAAGCTGGAATAGTCCGTCAATTGTGCGAACTGTGTCTTTCATGGATTTATTATTTAATAAACATTCTGTTGAATATTTTGTAACTATATGTAATTTGACAGGGTGCTGTCACCCAGTTAAATTAGTTTCAAAATATTCAACATCTTACCTGTATAATTACCTTGAAAATGGGATTCTTCTCTTGGCTTGCAAATGGGCATTAATTTAAATTTAATGATTGAGCTTCTCTCCACAAATTCTGACCATTAAAGGTGCATATTCACAGCAAAAGTACTGAAAATAAAATTGTTTAAATCGTACACTTTTAGAGGCTTTTAAACTGTGAGCCTACGTGTAATGAAACGAAATAAATCTTAACATATGATTTCATTACGTATAAATTAACTATAATTTTTTAAGATGCGAAATTGAAATTGAAATAGAGGCTCGTGCCTCTATTTCAATTTCGCAACTTAAAACATTATATTAATTTATATGGAATGAAATCATCATATGTTAAGATTTATTTCGTTTCATTACACATATGCACATAATTTAAGCCTATAAAATACACAATTTAAACAATTATATTTTTAGCATTCTGGTGTGAATATGACCTTTAAAGGGTTAACAGGATAACTAATTCCCAAACAGCCCTGCTGTTTTTGTCATATTTGAAGGATTTTCAAATTTTGTCTGTAGATGGACAACGACCAATATTGTGGTATTATAGTCTACGGTCACGTTTCCTGTCTTAAGATTTGATCCAAATTGAACGCGTAGTTTCCGAGATATCCAGAAATACGGAGTTTGATCAGATCAGGATTCAAGTATTAAATCTGGATCGGATCACGACCAAAGTCTGGAAATCTGTTCATGGTAACAACCTTTGTTGTATTAAAACTTGAGCCAAATCACAACAGCAATTTTTGCAAGGGTAAATGCGAGCATGGATTTTTTTAAATAACTCTGGTTCTAAAAGATGGATCTTCTCCAAATTTGTAAAGAAGCATGCCCGTCGGGTCCCGAGCACATATACCAATTTTGGGGTCTAAAAGGAAACAGCAATAGCTTTCAGAACCAATTTTCAAAATAGACACTTTTAGGCATTCTTTAACAACTCTGGTTCTACTGCTGCAATCTTCTCCACAGTTGGGTGGGAGTTTGCCCATGTGGCCCAGAACATGTATGAATGTTGGGGATGATATAAATCATAGTGTAGATAGCAGTTTGCCCATCTGGCCCAGAACATGTATGAAACAGGTTCAAACTTAACAGCAACATTGTCTTGGAAACATAAATTTTTAAAGCATTTTTCATTAACTCCAATGGAGGGAAACTTCAAAAATTGGGTTTGTGTGTTTCTGTGGAGTCACGAAGACGTATGCCAATTTTGGGTCAAAAACTAATACACAACAGCAACAGCTTTCCGCAACATTGCTTCCAAAAGATACTTAACCTTACAGCGGTCAACTGACAAAATATATCACCGACACGGGTATTGGACAAATTTCTCTCTTTTAGACAGACAGACAGACACACAGACAGAGAGACAGAGAGGTGATTGGTAATAAGCTGCCAGGTGTACATGGCATAGGAGCTTGTCACTCACACTTATAAACAGCAGATGTATATAAGGCCACTCTCAATGGGAACAAAGGCCATGCATGCTCAGAGCCAGAGACATACACCCATACACTCCATTACTCCCCTCCCCTCCCTCCCTCTTCTCCAAATTTGTAACCATAGACATGTTAAATACATCAAACAGGAGACATTTAACCCTCTCACTGAGGACTTCCTCATATCTCATTTTCAAGGCAACCAGACAGGAAAACTGTTGAATATTTTAATATAATTAATTTTACTGGAAGCCGTTGCTGCCTAAGGGCATAATCAAATGAATACATTGTATATCGCAAAGAATTAACTTTCTCAGGGATTTTTCGGTGAAAGGGTTATTCTGGATTAATGGCCAAATTTGGTCAAGAATATCTAAATATTTGCTTACTGAAATATGTCCATTTACAGACCAAGTGGTCTATTTTTGAAAATTTACCACTTGAATGACTGGCTCGATAATCGAGCCAGTCATTCCAGTGAAAAAATTTCAAACCTCTTCTCTTGGCCTGTAAAAGGACATTCGTGATCAATGCAGAGGCCAGTTTTGAACCAGTTTGACCATAAAAGGGTTAAAACATCCAGATTGCCAGGGATAATGCCTCTGCTGGTTGATTATGGCAGGCTGTCTAAGACTTAACACAAGTTTCTAAAGCAAAATAAAATGTACTGCTAAATAACTTCAATATATAATTGGATTGGACAACTTGCTGCCTAATCCAATTATGTTCAAAATATTCAACAGAACATTTCTTACACCGTCTTCAAAATTATACTAACTAACATGTTTCTGCCTTTGTTTT
The DNA here is from genome assembly GCA_034401795.1 of Chaetoderma sp. LZ-2023a. Lineage (NCBI taxonomy): Eukaryota > Metazoa > Mollusca > Caudofoveata > Chaetodermatida > Chaetodermatidae > Chaetoderma > Chaetoderma sp. LZ-2023a. The sequence continues at coordinate 155,735,343 of CM067370.1, read as the reverse complement.
GGAAGCATGTTAACCAATTAATGGGCATCAGCCTCTGTTATGGTCCATGGAAATGTCCATTTACAGGCCAAGAGAACATAATTTTTGAAAATTTACCACTGGAATGACTGACTTGATAACCGAAGCAGTCACCCAAGTGATAAATTTTCAAAAAATTGTAGCCTCTTGACCTGTAAATGGACATTCAATAGGGAGATATAAAAAATTTGCTTAATCAAATTTGACCATTAAAGACTATCTTATTTATGAGATGTACTGTACAATGTAGCATGCAGGTAAATTATTGAGAGTTGTCAAAGCCGCCATTAACACCTTTTTACTCATTACATAACAGCACCACACACAAACACAGACCAATGCCATGTATGACCACTGGCCAAACCATATGCAGTGTATGAAATAACCCGCAGAATTCCGCATTGTAATAATAGGGAGGAGGAAACAGGCTACCTCTGGTGAGGGTGAGAATGAGGCTGGGAGCACAAAGCCTAGCTGAGTTAACTCTATTGTAGAGGCTATCTCCCCTGTGTGTAGCAGAGTTACTTATTAATTGGTGGACCGTTAATTATACTGGCTAGCGTACTACTGTGTACTACGCTTAACCGCTTGACAGCTGAATAATAAATTTGTATTATTTAATTCCATATTTAGCTTGATACTTGGTGTTCAACCAGAGGTGATGCTGATAGGTCCATTACAATAGCTATGAGCAAACTGTGTCAGAGTATAATTTCTAACACAAGTCCTTACTGGATCACTTTCCCGTGTAAGAATTTAACGCTTGTGTACAGCAGGATAAGGGTAAATATGAACTTAGAAAGGCATGGACCATCTGCTCAAACTACACACACACATAATTACCAAAATTGTCCACACAGAATAACTTGCAATATGCTGTACTTTGGTAAGAATGTATTTATTATAATTAGTTTGACCCTTTAAAACACAAGCCGATCAAAAATGGTTTCTGCAATAGTCTTCCATGTGCAGACAAAGAGAAAACAATTTTTGAAAACTTGACACTGGAATGACTGCCTTGATTATTGCCCAAGTAATTCCTCACCCATTATAGTGGTAAATTTTCAAAATTCCCATCCAGTAATTTTGGAGGAAAAGCATCTTGTCGCATTAATATAATGTTTTGGCCTGCAAGTAGTAGTAGTAGTAGTAGGTTTTTATTATTGTCAAGCATTAGTTCTATGAACCGTGTCATTGACGACACACTGGCACTAGGATATAGCTCATTCATCATCTGGAATGTAATTTTTACCTTTTTCAATTTTTTACCCGAGCGAGGTTAAACCAGTGAATTCTGCGACACCTTCCGCCTAGCATTTGGGAGGCAAGTAGCCTATCACTAGGATCAGTATCCAGAGGACAAAAATCCTCTTTCACCGGACTAGCTTTCAACTACCTGTCTAACAACCACACAAATTGACTGGAATTGATGGTGTACATTTCAGATATTCTGACTTTTACGGTTTTCTGAGATACATTCTGCTAAATCACTACGCACTCGCATGTATGTAGTTTTTATTATTGTCAAGCATTAGTTCTATGAACCCTGTCATTGATGACGCACTGGCACTAGCTCATAAATTTTCTGCAGTGGTCTTGAGGTATGTCTATTTACAGAGCATGAAAACTTTTTTAAATTGAGATTTTTTTTGGACAAAATATGACCATCAAAGATAAACTTACATTTATTTATTTAGTCATATTTTACACATGCCGATTTTCCTGAACTCATAGTTTGATTCGTGCTCTAAAAATGTGAAACCTGAAAACAAGTTTCCCATTATTACTGCATTCATCATAATAAAAGTCAACCACAGAACTGAAAGTGTTTTCTGTCACAAAAAGCAAGAAAATGGGTGTACTTTTTGGAGATTTTTTCTGAATGCTGTCACAAGATTTTCCTGAATGAACACCATCTATAGATCAAATGAGGATCGAACAAAAGCATCTAAAAAACTGAGATTAAAATTGTTAAATTAATGACTTAGTTATTGTTAATTAATATGCATTTAATTAACGTAATAGCAAATGTCACATGAATACATATTCTGGTCGAATTCACACAGAATTTAAACAAATATATGCTGTAGATCTAGAATAAATGTAAAACTATAGTGAAATATTCATGCAAAATATTCATCAAAATCTGCTATAAAGCTCTATTGAACAAACAAGGGAATGCTTTGTAAACATCCATTATGACATATTCAATACGTTGAATAATGAATATCTCTGGTCCAGCAGCTTCAATATAAATGCCTACAGGCCCATAGCCGATATCCATCAGTCCGTAATGCAATACCTATCCACACACACACACACACATACCCAGTCAATAAGTCTCACGCCTCGTAATCACATTAATAAATACAGCCATGTCAAAATGAATCAATTCAGCTCAGAAAGCGATTGATTTGACATAATTCCTGTGTTGTCATTGCAAGTCCATTTTCAGCTGACCTCATAATGATGTAAACCATGGTTACAGAACGATCCATTTATAACTATGCCCTGCCCATCTCTAGCTGAGCACCGCCCGCTTCCTTACGTGTGTTGCAGGCCTCTCCATGAGAATTTGAAGGGGAGCAATCACTTGCTCTCCTGAATTAAAATCTAAGCCATTGAGGCGATCAGTGTCAGTATTCGCCTATATTCTGTCATTGTTACTAAGCAACGAGACACTCCCCTAAAGTTAACCCTTATTACTGTCAATAGCAAAAAATCTGGTGTACATTTTTCAACAATTTTGGTGGACGATGTCGGCCTTCGACAGCACCCTCTTCCACCAAATTTGTTGAAAAATGTACACCAGTTCATCTTTTAATTTAATTTGAAATTTTTTAAATCTGACATCAGTGCCTCTCGTGAAGAGGTCTGGTATCGGAATTGATTTGCAACTGAAACATGAATTTCAAGATTCTAAATTTCTAACAGCTAAGCTGCTGAATATTTTTGATGTAGTAGTAGTAGTAGTAGTAGTAGTAGTAGTAGTAGTAGTAGTAGTAGTAGTAGTAGTAGTAGTAGTAGTAGTAGTAGTAGTAGCAGCAGCAGCACAGCAGCAGCATTAGTACTAGATGAACACATTCTGTTGGCACTGGACTTCTGAGTGTTGCACAAAATGGCTGAGATTGCAGTCTCTGTATGGAGTAAATGGTGCCTCCAGAGACACATGTATCCCGGCACATTAGTGTCACTTATTGAACTTAACAGATCCATAATGACACCATTAATCACAGCGGATGCTGCTGCACACTGAACACCGGCACCATGTCTATCAATGAATATAGGGTCAATGTTGGCAGGAGGGTGATTATTTTATTGTCATATTCGTCACCTTATTAACAGAGATTTGGTCAATACCCAACTTGTTAAAGCAACTAAGGATTTGTTAGACAATAAATCAGAGGCACACTATTACTGTATATAGTGTAAATTAGCTCGATGCATTCTCTATGAGGTCTAGATGCTATTTACTACATAATAATTTCTAGCTCTAGCATATTATTTTGAAAGCAATTTGATTGAATGCTATTTTTGTCTTTAACTTGCTTTATTACTGTTGGTAGTGGAAAATTGGTAATTGGCACTAAGAATATAACGCAAAACAATATTACAATCATCTGTTTAACCCCAACAAATTTATTTTCAAAACCATTTCTTAATTTATTTGTTGATTTGATCAAAATTTTGAATTCATAAAACAATTTGACAGATCATATTGGACATAAATAGATCTAAAGCCTAAAGCCTGGGGAATGAATAACAAATAACAATGATGCAAAATTACCCAGGATGAAAGGATGTACAAATAATAGTCATGGAACAGAAGGTGGCAGAAAAGGTTGGCAGTCTATTGTATATGGTCGTTCATTCAAATTTTATATCCTTGAGCAGATATTCGAATCATGAATTTTTTCCTCTTGGTTTTGGTCGCTAACTCCCATCTAGTGTTAACCACAATTTAACATGTGACAAGTGATATAGAAAGCTAGATGAATTTCCAAAACAGGTATTGCTGTAATTCATTGCTGACAGCCCTTTCATGTGACAGCAACAGTTCAGCTTAAACATCAAATCAAATGGTTTCCAAAATGTGCACGGGCTATTAGCGAAAATGATAACGGCGTAAGATGCCAGCTCATAATTCATCAGAACATCGGTTAGAATAGATGGATCACGATTCTAAAAACGGCCAACTATCGCATGTAAAGCCGCCAGTGATACCATTCCTAGTGCTGGGTGGGATAGGAGAGTGGGAGGGAGAATAGCGTTGAACGAGCCATTCTGAGCCAACAGACTAGTTAGCAGCGCACTGAGAGAGAAAGTGTGAGTCAGAATTTGGAACCTCATTTGGAAAGGACTGTGCTTTTGACAGAGGCAGAGCCGAGTCTGGAATTATCATGGCCAATCAGTGTAATTGCGATGTACAGCTATGCTGCTTAGAACATCAGCCATTTTACTTTAGTGACACCAGTTTCTCATTCTCCGTCATATGCACTTACTACTACGTTAGGGTTAACCTTTTAACCCTCAGACTTGTTAAAGAAAATTTCAACTTTCTCAAAGAAAATGTCAGTTTGTAAACAAAGAATATAATTTTTTGAAAATTTACCACTGGAATGAATGGCTCTAACTGAGCCAGTCATTCCAGTGGTGAATTTTCAAAAACACTCCTCTCTTGCTTTGCAAATGGTAAATTTCTTACGACCAGTGCAGAAGCCATTTTTTGCTGATGTAACACTCAAACTTGTTAAAGAAAATTTCAACTTTCTCATATAAAATGTCCATTTGTAAACAAAGAATATTATTTTTGAAAATTTATCACTGGATTGACTAGCTCGGTTACAGTGCCAGTCCTTCCAGTGGTGAATTTTCAAAAATACTCTTCTCGTACTCTGCAAATGGACATTTTTCAAGACCACTGCAGAAACCATTTTTGGTCAATTTGAGTGTTAAAGGGTTAAGGTAAGAGTTGGCTGCTTAAGCACATGAGTTTCTGATGGATAAAACCGGTGATTTTTGCAATCAATCTAATGTAAGATGGTGGAAGAATTTTATGTGTTCATCCAATATGGAATGATTTTCACTAATACACTAAAGTCCTCTAGTTTTTTAAAACATTGAAAATATATTATTTTATGATGCTAGAATATTTTGAACATAATGGACCTTTCCACTGTATCCATCCATCATATGATGTCATAATTAACTACATGACATGTGGAATAATATCATAATCAATGACGTCAAGAATGATGTAGATAAGTACGTCACGAACGCATAATTGAAGACGGACTATGCGTTGTTGTACGATTGTTTGTCTTTACTATTTAATAACCATTCTGTCGAATATTTTGAAACTAAATTGACTGGGCACTGTTGCTGCCATAGTCAAATTAGTTTCAAAACATTCAACAGCTTACATGTATATTTTTCTAGAAATTGATAGTCAGCGAGTTCAGAGATCTATCGATCCCAACACGGAGGTGGTGTGGGCAGAGCTTAGATCGAGATGGACGGGGCATAGCTAAAAGTGGAAAGGTTCATTGTATTTGAAGACATCGGTGCCTAAGACAGGAATGTCTTCTAATCGAGATATGATCAGTATTCAACAGAACATTTCTTACATCATGTTCAAAATTATACTAACGGAAATGTGTCTGTTTTTCTTTGCAAAGGTGTTAACTTATTTATTAGCTGTACTGTCCCCTGACATGGTTAAACCCGCTAGAGGCCATCTTTAATTTGGTGCAAGGAAAATGTGGTTCTTTAAGATGTGGTTAACCCTTTAACACTTAAATTTGTTCAAGAAAATTTAATTTTTTCATTCAAAATGTTCATTTGCAGACCAAGAGAAGAGTATTTTTGAGAATTTACCACTGGAATGACCGGCTCGGTTATCGAGCCAGTCATTTCAGTGATAATTTTTACAAAATTGTATTTTCTTGGCCTGTAAATGGACATTCCACAGGACCATAACAGAGACTGGCATGCCCATTAAAGGGTTAAAAGATGCCCCTAGTGGCAATTACTGAGACGTAAGACGTATTTAACATTCTTTGTTCACACCCGAGACCTTTGCAGACCAACTTCAAAAGATTCCTTTTTAAGGCCATTTACCTGCGAAACCATATCACTGCCAGGATTTTCAAACAACTTATTCTTCCGGGATGTTTTAGATTCAAATGTCATATCGACCAAATTAACGTCAGCTAATAATTGCGTCAATCAAAAAGACGTTGAATCTTGCTATTTCAGTTAATTCCTTTGTGCATAGTTTCTGTTCAAGATGTCTTCCAGATAAAAAGACAGCGAGCGATAGAAGCAATGAAATGGTTTCTGATTTTGAGAGCTTATTATAAGGAGAAAATTAGCTCTGCTACCTCTTATATACAGTTTACTTCCAGAATTAGACTGAATGGAAAAGATTGCTAAAAATTGTGTTAGTCCAAATAAGAGACATGTTTGCAGAACTATATATGCACACAGAATGTAATTGTCGTGGCTCCGATGAAAGGTTTCCGAGCCTGAATTGATAATTCAACAAACACATGTACATAGCAAATATAATTCTACTGCAAGCGTCTCCTTCCTCTAACCATTGTGCCGAGTCACAGGAAAAGATAAAAATCGGCATCAGAAAATTGTCTGCATTGTTCGGTCCGCTACACACAGGCCGGCATGCAAAAAGGCCTTCACAGTCTAACGCAATCATCTCAAATTGCTGGGCAAGATCATTTACTAAACAGTGTTATGTGCACACCGCTGCTGTTCCATGTACGCATATCAAGCTGCCGTCTTCGCTTCATAATTAATACCAATCTCGCTCGTTGCTACGGTGATGGCTATTCACATGGCCACAACCAAATTAAATGGTATTATTTCGGAAGGAAAATATTTTGCTATTTCTCACGATGCAAACTGCTAAATTGCTCATAACTATAGCTGTCCATAAATAGGCTTAACTTGCCATAATAGGAGAGTTATTGCATAAATATGTGCATCAGACTTCAAAGTAAAAATTCTCGTTTGACAAATTGCAGCCGAGTAAATAATCTTTTCAAAATAGATACAGAGCACACATTTGAGAAGGAAGTTGTGTATTTAAAGACATATATAATTGAGTAAATTTTCTAAATTACGAGTGATAGTAAAATGTTGGTGTGCTCACTACACGATGTAGATGTGAGAATATCATATCATGCAGAGACATATGACAATCAAAGTACACTGTATATTAACCCTTTAATGGTCAAATTTGGTCAAGAAAATCAAAATTTATCACTGGAATGACTGGCTAGGTTATCGAGCCAGTCATTCCAGTGATAAATTTTCAAAAATGCTCGTCTCTTGGCCTGCAAACTGACAATCCTCAAGACCACTGCAGAAGCCGGCTCTGGGCGGGTTGACCGTAACAGGTTAAACCTTTAACGGGCAAGGTGGCCAAAAAAGGATTCTGCAGTGGTCTTAACAAACATCAATTTGCAGACAAAGAGATGACTATTTTATCCCCACACATTTAGCAACAAGATCGATAGAAGCTCGGTAGCTGAGAGTTCCAGATTTTTTTGGGATTTTCCGGATGTTTTCATATTTCCCAATCTATTCCTTTTCCTCTATCGATGTGTTAAAATTTGATCCAAATCGGACCAGCAGTTTCGAAGATATCGACGGATCCAAAATTTGATCCGATCTGGGTCCTTTTATCTCGATCATGGCCAGCATCTGGAAATTCGCTTGCATGGCAAGTTCCTTCAGTTTGTTAAAATTTACGCCAAATCAGATCAGTAGTTTTGACATACAATCCAGAATAAGATTTTGGTAATAACTGATTAAGGGACCTTTTATTGAGCTGCTACCCGCAATTAAAACGGAGGGGACATTACAATCACCTCTGTCCATCTGGCTATCTCCTCCGAAACCTTTTAGTGGAATTCAATTAAATCTGTTATGTGTGCATTACCCATATGACTGCGGACTGCAAAATGACATTTACATTAGGCTGTGGCTCCACCCTCGGTTGGGGGTCGGGCAGGGTGGAGTCAGGGGGAAGAAAGCCCGCTGAATTTAGCCAAATTTGTTGTTATATGTTAGTTGCCTGACTGTTACAGTTAACCTGTGTTAGTGGTCAAGCTCACCAAAATCAGCCTTTGAAGTTGTCCTGTGAAAGGTCAAGTTGCGCGACAAGACCTTTTTCGAAAATTTATCACTGAAATGACCGACTCGGTTATCGAGTCAGTCATTGAGTCGTAATTTTGAAAATATATATATACGTATGACTCCCACACCCCTGTACCCAAAATGCACCCGAGCCATGACAGTAGCATCGTCATATCAAAGCACTATCGGTCAAGACGGGTCTAAGACGTTAGCGACGATGATGATAAACCTTTTAATGCTCCAAGCCTGCCAAAAACAGCTTCTGCAGTGGTCTTGTGAACTGTCCATTTGCAGACGAATAGAATGAAATTTTTGAAAATTTACCACTGGAATAACTGGCTCGTTTATCGAGCCATTCCAGTTGTAAATCTTCAAATATTGCATTCTCTTCATCCCGTAATGAAAATTTTCTTTGATAAAGTTGGAATTTAAAAAAAACAAATTTGAGAGTTAATAAATGGCTAAGCTATGAGCTGGAGTGCTGTGTTATATTAAGTAAGAGTGCGGGGAAGCTGATCATTTCGCAATCATCTGTACATATTACAATCCTGTTTGATCATATTGATAGGATGATTGATCGCATTCATAATACTGTTAGTCAATTACACCTCTAATGTTTCCCAGACGGCTAGCACTAATTCAATCATTAACACTCAGCCGCAGCGCCATGATTTCAACAAGCCAACTTAATGAATATATATCAAAGACATTACAACTGAAATGTGAAGTTGTTGCTGCCTTAAGCACGGCACTAAACTCAATTTCAGCAAAAATTCAGTCATGTCTTCGATATAGTGCCTTCAGATAAATTTCATTTAAACAAGTCTTTAGAAAATTTGACAGACAGACAGACCGACTGACTGATTTATACCAGTTGCGAATAGCATCTAAAAATACAGGATACATCGACGATTTTACATTTGTACCCGCTATATTGTTTCCGTGCCTTGAATAATGTGAAACACAAATAAAGTTCCCAATTATTACCATATAACATAGAGGTCAATCACACCACCGAGTATGGTTCCTCAGTGTGAGAAAATATAGAACGCAAAAATGTTTTCTGACACTTCCTGAAATCTACACGCTTACAGATGATCTGTTGAGGTGTGCTCATTACCTCTGGCAGCTTACAGTCAAATTATTTTCAAAACACTCAAACGAATATTTATTAAAATCCAAGTTCATTAAACTCAGACATCCAATTCGTACACCTCGTGAGACTTTCTGAATTTCATGACATAGATATATACATCATTTTGATTGTGACGTTGGCTAACAAGTCACCTAATTGAGGAATCCAGTTTTACCTAAGAAGGGATCGAAATGTCCATTTGCCATGAGGCAACTAAACTTTGGCTGTTAAGGTACATAGAGAAACCATGACAAGTATTCAAACTAATAGTACTATACTGTGTTTTTGATACCTACTGACTAACGCTTTTTGTTTTAAGTCATTTATTTATTTATTTAATTATTAGAAAGAGTAGCCAGTATGCTTAACACCATTTCTGAACAATAATTTTAATTATAGATATTTTTCGGAATTTACTTGTCAATGCAATAGTGATTCTAATTTTCTTTGTTATTTAGCTTAACATATATATGAGCAACCTCAATCTGTGGCGGGCAACCTTAAAATGCATGAAACGGCATCATAGGTTGCCCTGTGGGAAACTTAACTACATCTTTTCATTTATTTCTAACCCTGCTATGCCCCACCCACTTTAGCTAAGCTCCACCCACACTTCGCCTGTATTCAGTTGGGATCGACCGATCCCTGAACCCCATGACTATCAATTTCCAGAATACTATACAGGTAATATGTTGAATATTTTGAAACAGCACGCAGTCAAATTAGTTTCAAAATATTCAAACGCATAATTATTAAATAGCAGACATACAATTTGTACAACCTGATGGGCTATTAAGCGCTAAAGATGGACTATATAGAATCATTCATGACGTAATGATTATGAAGTCATCATACACATCACTTAGTTAATTATGACATCATATGATCGAGTTAAAATGGACTAAATCAATCGAGTCATTCATGACGTAATTGATTATAACATCAGTCTACACATCGAGTAGTTGATTATGACGTCATATGATTGACTAACAAACTGGAATCCTCCATTGAATTGATTATGACGTCATATACTTGAGTGACAGATCTGATCCCTCTCTAGTAAGTTACAACAAACAAATCCAAAAGCATATATATATATATATATATATATATATATATATATATATATATATATATATATATATATGTGTGTCAGGCACTAGCACACAAGTGACATTCTCCATACGGAAAAAGCCACACGAACTGCCTGCCAGTCCAGACATGAACATGCTACAGTGATCATACAAGCAGGACCAGAATCCAGATAGGAGACAAGAGAAAGCGAGCTGGAGAGAAAGCGAGCAGTGCTGTCATGATACTAGGCGCAAGACCAACACAAAGCAATATGGCTGCCAGCGTGTTGTTGGAGGCCTGACAGCTGACATGTAGGGTTAATTAGAATCTCAGCCAAGCAGATCACGACTATACAGGCGAGCCTAGAGACAAATTTTATGGACACACTAGTATACAGTCCTGCTCAGAAATAACATACCATGTTTCCAAAACAATCTAAAATGTACTGTTGAATATTTTGAACATAATTCACCTTTCCAGAGTATCCATCCATCATCTGACCTTATATGACATCAGCGCGTGTATGATGACGTCACAATATTTACGTAACAAAGGGTTCCATATAGATCATCATCAAATCTCAAATAGTCTGACACATTGTATGCATGGTATGTTCTTGTAATTCTTTGCTATTTAATAAACATGCTGTTGAATATTTTGAAACTAATTTGACTGGGCGCTGTTGCTGCCTTAGGCAGCCACAGCACCCAGTCAAATCAGTTTCAAAATATTCACCAACTTACCTGTGTAGTTTTTTGTAAATTGAAAGTCAGGGTATTCAGAGATCCATCGATCCCAACACTAGCGAGGTGTGGGTGGAGCTTAGCTAGAGATTGTCGGTGCATAGCTAAAACTGGAAAGATCATGCTAGATTTTGTGGGTATTTTTGTGTGTGTGTGTGTGTGTGTGTGTGTGTGTGGGGGGGGGGGGGGGGGGTCCATACACACTCAAACGGATCCTTATGAGAAACCAAGGTCTGTACTTTGATATTTATATATATTTATATATTTAGCAAATTATTTCCTAAACTGCCAAGCATTTAAAAAGATTTTAAAGCTAAATTTAATGTAGTGTTTTTTTATTTCCGAGTTGGAGTCTAGAGGCTTTTTTCCCCCCATAGGCCCATACAAATACCATTTTCTGCTGCTGATCAAATATGATGTTGATGTTGGAAGGTCTCTCGGTCACAGTGCATACGCCTCATGTGTGTGCCTGGTCTCTCTGTCACAGTGCAGGCACCTCATGTGTATGCATGGTCTCTCTGTTACAGTGCAGGCACCTCATGTGTGTGCATGGTCTCTCTGTCACAGTGCAGGAACCTCATGTGTGTGCGTGATCTCTCTGTCACAGTGCAGGCACCTCATGTTGTGTGCGTGGTCTCTCTGTCACAGTGCAGGCACCTCATGTGTGTGCGTCGTCTCTCTCTCGCAGTGCAGGTGCCTCACATGTGTGCGTGGTCTATGTCACAGAGCAGATACCTCATGTGTGTGCGTGGTTTCTCTCACAGTGCAGGCACTTCATGTGTGCGCGTGGTCTCTCTGTCACAGTACAGGCGCCTCATGTGTGTGTGTGGTCTGTCTTGTCACAGTGCAGGTGCCTCATGTGTATGCGCGGTCTCTTTGTCACAGTGCAGGCACCTCATGTGTGTGCGTGGTCTCCCTGTCAGTGCAGGTGCCTCATATGGTCTCTCTCTCACAGTGTAGGCACTTCATTTGTGTGCATGTGGTACCGAACACCCTTGTTTGTTTTGATGATCTTGTGGCAAATGGTGCAGTTGCATGTGAGACATATGCTAGGGGGGGGGGGGGTTAGGGTGTATGCAACATTTCTTCTGGTAGCATGGGGGGGGGGGGAATGTTTGGTCGCCATAACTTGTTTTCCTGTGCTTGGATTCCTTATGCACCCGAATAATTAAATTTACATAGAGAAGATGGCCCTTCCTCTGTGCTATGGCACTGCAAGATAGGATGTGTCAACATTGGAAGGATATGACATTTATAGTGAGGGAATTTAGATATTACTTCAATATAGTGTGCTGACAATCCTAGAAATATATTATTATATGATATTATACCAAAGAAAAAAATTAAGAATGCATACACCCACAATATGATGTTTAAATGTAGAAAGTTGCAACAAAAAAATATTAGATTAGTGAATAAAAACGTGACCTATACAGTAAACCTTCAAGCGCTAGATATTCATACAGGCTTTGCGAGACCATTACATATCCACTCTCACAGTCTAGAATCGTTATTTATAATATAGATTTGCTTTTTACTGTTCACACTATGTCTTCTCAGAATAAATATATATATTAGAAAAGATATCCGTCTAACTCTCGAGAATGTCAGAACATCAAACATACACACAAACCTGCCCATGAGAACAGCTATCTTTGGGAACCAAACGATTATGGCCCCTTGAGACAGGTGGTCGAAATACCATCTGTCTCAAAATGACCATAATCATTTGCTTCAAAAGCCATATCATATCTAACAAGGACATCGAATTAAGAGATCCCATGCAATAGTGTCAAATTCTCTGTGTTTCATAAGATCGGTGTCAACGTCAGGTTTTTGCATATGTACAAGCTTTAATTTGTTACCTGCAGAAAAAATATAAAGATTCCAGGCTGCCAGTTTCTCTCTATCTATATACCAACAAAGTAAATGTTAGCTACAGGACATGTAAATGTGTGAAAGTGTACGTTAGATCTGCTCCGCAACAGCTCTTTGTGTCCAACCAGCATTTACATTACTCCTACATGTGGCTGTCTGTGAACTTTAACTGTCCACCTCTTTCAGCCCACCAGACAAAAATTTCAACGGGCACTAAGTCTGAAACTGCTGAATATTTTGAAAACAATTCGACTAAAATTTTCAGTCACATTATATTCAAAATATTCAATATATCCAGAGTTAAACCCTATCGAAACTGTAGTCTGTAGGAAATCAGCTAGAAGACAGTTAAAGAATGTTCTACCATTTTCTATATCAATCTTCAGTATGCTTCTGCATTCTTTGTCCTCAAAATTGATCATTTAATACAAACTGTCAGTGTTTGGGCGTCTTGAGACTGAGATGTGAATCCTGATTTGATATTGTGTGTGTGTGGGGGGGGGGGGGGGAATTAATTTGTGTATTCCCTGTTATTGACTCAAAGTATCTTCTTCCCATTAGATGTCCCCCAAATTATACAACTCCTTATTTATTTCACAATACAGCTAACACATACAACAACACACTGAACTAGTGTTGGGAATTGGTACTATTTTTGTGATTGATGATTGGTTTTACATACTAACCGATGATCAGTTAATGATCGATCATAACATTTTCTCATTTTTACCCATTCTGAAATTTTGAATGCAATAATTATTGCATGTTCATGGATATTTAACCGTAATAATTTAAGAAATAATATGTTGAATATTTTGAAACTAATTTGATTGGCAGTAACAGCTTCCAGTCAAATAAGTTTCAAAAGATTCAACAGGTTATTGGTATGGTGGTTTTGAAATTAACATACTATTTCAGTGTTGTGAAGGCTTACACTATGGACTCGTATGGAGTAATACTGTTTTATAGTTGTAAAAATGAAATAAAAATGGTATTGCCAAAAAAAAGAATCATCTGCAGCTTTAATATTGTAAATTTAAAAACAATCAAAACCAATTTCTTAAATCATGATCGAACTGTTGGTTGGACATGCAAACTGGAACAACAATACACTGAACACACTCACAGACGACTTTCTTCATTATATCCAATTAATCCTTTACCCACTCAAGTCTGACAAAGAGCCCTCCACACTAGTCTTGAGAAATGTCCATTTGCACAGCAAGAAAGGAGTTTTGGAAAATATACCACCAGAATGAATGGCTAGATAAACGAGCCAGTCATTCCAGTGATAAATCTTCAAAATTAATCTTCTTGAGGGTTAAAGGTTAAAAATAAAAACTATTTTCAACCGAGTGAACCGACTGAAAACCAAAAGCATTTTTGCACCAAGTAGCAGCAGCAGCAGCAGCAGCAGTAGACTGTAGTAGTAGTAGTAGTAGTAGTAGTAGTAGTAGTAGTAGTGCATATATAATATGAGTACATTTCTGTGCAGAGTAAAGCGCATAGCAGACTTATGTTCCCAAATCTTCCTACATCAAGGAAGTCTGTAGTAACAAATTGCATGGAACCGACTCTATCTAATTGTACATTTGTTCAAACAGCTATTTCCTCTGCAGCTTATCCCGTCAACGCAGTCCGCAAAGCACGCTTTAATCAAGGCCTGTCAAAATCCCCTCCATCATGAGAAGGGCGCCGACCACTTCACCGCCTAAGCTACCTAATTGTAATTAGTCCTTCCTTCCATCATTTCAAGTCGGAGTTGGTTATTTCGTATTACCCAGCCATTCAGCGCCGTCAAAGCAAATAGCTGCTACCAGAAAGCGTGGCTAACGATAATATTTTGCGTGGCTTCAGAGATATGCAGCAAAGGCATCAAGATAGCAAAAAGACCTTGAAATGGTGAAATATTGCCACATCTATTGGTCTCTCTTCAGTCTTGAATAACAGTCGGCGTCCATCGCTAACAATGACGACATAATCAGTCTATCTTGTTAGATGTTTCTTATGCTCCATTCAGCCTCCATATTTGTCATATTACTTCCATAGTCAACTGTAGTGACGCAAACTAACCTCAGCTTATCAATCCAGAGGCATGATAACACTACCATAGAAATGCTTTCCCTCCCTGCAACGTTGATATCATCTGACCGAGTGACCACAACTCGCAAAGTACAATACAGCTCAGATATAAATTAACATGTTTACAAATAAAATAAAACTTACGGTTGAATATTTTGAACATAATTTGCTTGGAAACTTTTCTTGACTTACAATCAAATTAAGTCCAAAATATTCAACGGATCATTTCTTACACATTGTTCAAAATTGTACTTACTAACATGTTTCTGAATTCTGAGCTGTACTGAAGACAGAGAGAAGGTACCACTCATCCATAGAGTTATGCCTTCCATCAAGTTTCGTAGTTGTACCATGATCACCATAACCATAGATGATTCCGTAGTAACTTGGCTTATGGCCAGATCCAATCATCCATGATAATAGTTTGGTCAAACTTAAGAGAAAATGGGGTTGAAAATAAGTCTGAGAGGGTCATATGGATGACAAATTTGTAAAGAATGTGGCTATGAGACTGTTTTCTAAATATAATCTGTCAGTCATAATGAATTTTAAACATCACATGTAGGTTGAACCAAATACATCATGAATGACATATTTAAGTCTGTCATAGACGCTTAATAGGCCGTCAAGTTGTAGGAATTCTACGTCTTTACTATTTAAGTCATTCTGTTAAATATTTTGAAACTTATTTGACTGGGCGCTATTGCTGTTATAGAAGCAGTTCCCAGTCAAATTAGTTTCAAAACATTCAAAAGGTTTCCGTTGTAGATATCATGAAATTGAGACTGACATTTTGGGGGTTAAAGTTTTAATTGAGACAACGTAAACTTTTGACGTTAATATCAAGTGCTTCTTGGAATCCCACAGTCAAACTATTACAACGTACATGATGTAAGTTTGATGAAAATCTGTTCAGTAGAACTCAAGTTATCACTCGGAAACGCAATGAAATGTCTGTTATTACGTCATGTTGACCTATTCATCAAAGAAAGAATCAAGAGGGTTTTTTGGATGCCCAAAGTCAACCTCCCATGTAGCCCTTCAATAGAACTGGAGCTTTCAGCAGAAAATGACATGAAATTTCTTTAACCCTTTAGTGGTGAAAAATAGAGCTGTTCAGTATTGATATTTTATGTTCGGTACCGATATCGGTTTTTGGGTCGGAATTTCCTTGGTACCGATAGGGTATCGGTATCGCATTGATACTTCAGCAAACTCTATTTTGTGGTTACATAATTACATTGCAAGTACTTTTCCAAATTTATTGTAGTGTCATGATTCTCCAATACATTCCGTTTTACTATTGATTCGTTTGAAATAACGTTGACACACTAGCCATTTTGAGACTTATATAATAATTGTCAGACAGTATAACATTATGATGGGTAACCCTCTTGTGACGCGAACTAATGATGATTGCATGTGCAAATTGGATAAAATTCTCTCTTTTGTGCAATTTGAAGCAATTTTTTTCAGTATTGAAACTTCAGTAATTTGAGATTTGTTCGGTACGGTATTTCGATATTGTTGTGGTATGGATATCGCACGGTATTTTAAGTATACCTAACAGCTCTAATGAAACATCTTCAAAATTTTTTCCCCAATTTTTGCTTACTAAATATACATTTACGGGCCAAGAACACGATTTTTGAAAAATTTACCATTGGAATGACTGGCTCGATTATTAAGCCAGTAAGTCCAGTGGTAAATTTTCAAAAATAGTCTTCCCATGGCCTGTAAATGAACATTCTTTAAGAGCAGTGTATAGGCCAGATTTGGCCAGCTTGACCACTGAAGGGTTAATTAGGTTAGCCGATTGACCGTAGAACTTAACGTTACTGCAGCAGCAAAGTAATTACATGCTCACTGTCCAAGTTTAGGTATAATACTGTATTAAACGATTGCATGATCTAATGTGTTTCTAGTTAACTTAAATCCTCTAAAGCTGAAATGGCGGCCCCTGCCTACCTCGAGTGATAGTTGCTTGGTTATCCGAGAATGTGTGTGAAGTGGCTTGCCATATATAGTTGTCTTCTACTACCTTCTGATACAAATTCATTGTAGTTTCATTGGTCAAGTATATTCCGTATAGATTCTTGACCAATGAAATTAAGAAATATCTTCAGGTATAGCTCAGAAATAATGTAATCCATTAACACTCATAACAGCGAAAAAAGGCTTCTACAGTGGTCATGAGAAAAGTCCATTTACAGACAAAGGGAAGAGTATTTTAACAAATTTATCACTGGAATGAATGGCTCGATAAATGAGCCAGTCATTCGAGAGGTAAATTTTCAAAAACAGTCTTCTGTTGACCGGCAAATGGACATTCAATAAGCAAATATTTTAATTTTCTTGAGAAAATCTTATCATTAAGGGCTAAAGATCAAATTATATATATCTGAAATAACTGATTATTAATGCAGCAGAAATAATGCGTGATAATATAGAAATCCAGTTTTATGCCCCCCTCCCACCCCCACCACACACCCCCCCACCCCACACCCATCTCTAACTAAGCTCCACCCACTCTGTTCCCGTGTTGGGATCACTCTGAAACCTCTCAATTTCCAGAACACTATACTGTTGAATATTTTGAAACTTATTTGACTGGGTGCTGTTGCTGCCTATACCTATCACTGACGGACTAAGGGACGTGGTAGTTTATTGAGCCGCTACCTAGGGCAAAAAATGTTACCACTAATACCCTTAGGTTCTTCCCTGAGGTGCTGACTCATGAGGATAGTAAATCTAGATAGTCTTTGTGAATGTGAATCTTAAGTTTTTTAAGGTAGATGACAAATAAGATGCAAACACACACACCCACCCCACAGGTCCCTATCCTTTTATGGGTGGCTGGTCTAGCGCCACTGAATTCCCCATATTACATTTTCAATGCTAAGCATACAGGGGGCTGTAGCTTACAGCTTTTCTTATTTTGAAATAAGATTTGATTACGGCTTCCAGTCAAATTAATTTCAAAATATTCAACAGAATACGTTTTATATCATAAAGAATATACTTTTTCAGGGATATATCAGTGAACAGGTTTCGTAATTAATATACTCTTAACTTAGTGCTCATAAATAAGCTTACTTGAGCATGATAGCAAAGAAAAATTAACCCTCAGGTCCTCACCTGGCAGGGGAGGTAATCCTGGGCCTGGTAATCTACTCCTATGAAACTATCTTGCTTGACTCACTCGTCATAAGAGTACAATCTGGCAACACTGCCATTGCCCATAATACATCAGCCAGAGATGCACATGCACCCTGCTCACACTCAATTACACATTTGCTTGCACCAGCCATTTTTATCTGCGTTGGCTGCGCATGTAAAAAGGCCTTATTTCGAACCCTGCTTTGCGTGGACGTATAACAATAGACAAATAGTGAACAATTTATGACAACAGAATACCTTGAAATTACTTTGACTCTGACTGGAGGCCCTTGATACCCTCAGCTGCTTAGATTAAAATCGTAGTCCTTAACAAATAGACATTTCAATAAAGTTAACAGGCAGACAACGGTTGCCATGGCATAAGCACACTTGGTTCCCAGGATAGCCAATGACATAACATTTGTCTATTTCCTTATCATTTGAACGGGCATCAAAATCTAGTTAGCTACTATTAGTATTTTGTCTGTATTTAGTTTACAGTTTTTAAGCTACCAGAGCTGATAATTTATGAACAGAGAATGGTAAATAATTATATTAGCTTTTTACACAGTGATTAACTATCTGACTGCTGCAAGCCATCAGACAATAATTTCAATGCGCAATAACTCTGGCCATGTTGAATATTTTGTAAACAATTTGAGGGAAAGTTGTTTGTGGCTTAGCCACCAACAACTTTCAGTCAAATTGTTTTCAAACTATTTAGGTTATCCAGAGATAAACCTCATAAAGGATACAGTCTGCAGAAATTCAGCACACAGACACGTAACTATTAGTCAGCAGCAGCATAATAATTATTACTAATTAGTTAATTTTTTTTTTACCATATCATCTCACAAAGTTAGTAATAGAAAAAGATCTACTTTTCGTCCAATATACAAATTTTAGACGACTTTAATAGAATTTGTGTTTGATTATCAAGTTAATATTAGGCATTACACAAATTACAAGACAAATTGTAATGTTAGATGTTGTTAGTAGATATCAATTTTGACAACGAAAATATAAAAATATAAATAAATATATACCTGCGAGGGTAAAGACATCTGAAAATGAAACATATTAGATCAATAGACTAAGGGGTAGGGTAGATCTCTAGTATAAATTAAATTCACATGTTGTTGAAAAACTTTTCATTGGCCTTTCATTTGCATATGAAAAGAAATTATAATGCAGTTATCAATCAACTCTTGTCCAATTGTATTTAAAATGTCTTGAACATCGATTAATGTGACTAGAAATAGCTGACCCTTTTACTGATGAATTCCCATTATCTCACTTTCAAAGCTACCATACAGGTAAACATTTGAATAGCTTTGAAATTAATTTGACTGGAAGCTGTTGCTGCCTAAGGCAGCAACACCTCCTAGTCAAATTAATTTCAAAAATATTCAACAGAATAAGTTTTATGTTGTAAAGAATTTACTTTTTCTTGTTTTCAGGGAATTGTTGGTAAATGGGTTAAATTGTGCTAGATGATTGTACGGAGCCACGAAACTGTATATAGCAGCTTCTAAAACATAGCCCTATTGAATTGTAAATGATAGCATCAAAAATACAGTCAAACCTACTTCAAGGACCACCTGCCTTTTACATCCAACCGATTGTGGTTCATTAAGACATGTACATAATGGGGCTGTAATGATTCACCGATATATTGGTGAATCGCGATATGCATGCTCACAATACGCATATCGTATCATGACCTGTTGTATCGATACACACGCCATACGGAAAATATGCCTATGTCGTCATTTATGCGTTAGCATTGTCAGGTAAGCTATAGTTAAAGTTATGCACAAGTGCATCATTTTCACTCAATTTCATCTGAATATGCTAATTATTTGTTTATTTGCACTGAGAGATGGAGAGTGGCGTAAAATGGACAGATTCAGATGAAACTTAGTAAAAAATTTACGTATCGTATCTGACCAGTGTATCATGATACATAGCGTATTGTGGCAAAATGTATCGTTACAGCCCTAGTACATAAGATGACCAAAATCGACCTTTAATTAATGTTCACTTGCAGGCCAAGAGAAGACTATCTTTGAAAATTTACCACTGGTATGAATGGCCCGATAAGCGAGCTAGCCATTCCAGTGGTAAATTTCCAAAAATGGTCTTCTCTTGGCCTGCAAATTGACATTCAATAAGGAAATATTTGGATTTTCTTAGGCAAATTTAGTCATTAAAGGGTTACTTAGCCAGCATTACACTCAAGTTGGCCAAACAGATTTTCAATTGTCTTGAGAAATGTCAATTTGTAGACCAAGCCTATTTTTTCAAATCTACCACTAGAATGACTGGCTCCATAAGTTGACATAACCGAGCCAGCCATTAGAGTGGTAAATTTTCAAAAATAATCTTTTGGACATGGTCTGCAAATGGACATTTTCCACGAGATTTAGATTTATTTTTACGAAATTCAAGCACTCAAGCTGGCCAAAAATGGCTTCTGCAGTGGTCTTGAGATGTCCATTTGCAGACCACTGTTTTTGAAGATTTACCACTGGAATGCCTGCCTCAATAAAAGCCAGTCATCCCAGTGGTAAAATTTTCAAAAACAGTCTTCTCTTGGTTTGCAAAAGGAAGTTCAATAAGCAAATATTTTTACATGTATTCATTAACGGGTTAATATTAAGACCATCTCTCAAGTGAATTATCATTGTGTCCTCCATAAGGTGGTCACTTAAGACAGGTTTTACTGGACACACAAACGTTGCTAAGCCGTTCTAATGTAACTGACTACTATCAAACTGTAAGCTTGGCAAATTATATAGCCACAAGTTCAAATTGTGCTACTAACACTAGAAATGTTTATAAATAGCTACATTGGTTTTGCTTTTTAGCAATGTGTATCATGGAGACAAAAAGCAACATAATAAATGGAATAGAATGTTTGTGTGCAGTGATGAAAAACAAAACAATTATATTTAAATGGTGACTAATTTTTTTTTTAAAAGAAAAATTTACTTACCCGCTAGTCTCAGTGCCGACATCCTCTGGAACTCTGGTTCTTGTAACCACTTCCACATGCGTCGAAACGTCTCGCGACCAGACTTGAGTTTGCTCCATGGTTTTGGATTTCTGAGTAAATCACTGAGAGTACCTTGGCTACGACATAACACCCTTTGGGCAAAAACTGCCTGTGGTATGCTGTAGCGTTTCAACTCGCTACTGATCTTCTGTGCTAGTTCTTTTGTATTAAGTTCTTCAATTTCCTGACCCTTACCATTTTGTGAGTCCATTCCTGCGAGTAAACGGTCACGCTGAGGACTTAAACTTCCTGGACTGTGTGGAGATGATGTGCCAGGTGGCGATGGATGCAAACCATTAAGTGCTGATGATGGGAGCATAGGGCTGGGAGAGTGTAACCGTGTGGCTAGTGGAGGCGCTAACCCGCGTGAATACGCATCAACATAAGACCCTGGTGATACCATTTTCGGTTCTTGCTTTGGCGACGGCAGGCCATTTTGGCCGGTGTACCCATAAGCAGATGCCAACGTTTGTGGTTGATATCCGTTTGTGGTCATCATTGTCATGGGGCTAGATGTTAGAGCCATTGGCATGGGGCTTGATGTAAGTGCAGTGGGGCTCATATTCATACCCAATGCAAGTTTGTTGTCTGTATAACGATAAGCATTCATGTCCATTCCTAAACCATTTGGGTTCTGCATGAGTGTGAAGCCTCCAGTAACATTTGGTCCTGGTCCACTGAATTTGTCTGACACAGTAGAGATCGGAGGCAGTGGTTGTAATGGGGTCAGTGTAGCGTACGAACCATTATTTGGACTGTAGTTTCCAGGACTCATCCTACCATTTAATGTCTGATACGTTGCTTCACCCATCTGATTACGGAATTCGTTGTTATCTATCATATTTGCGCTGACTGATATGACCCCCGAACGAGAAATGCTTGGCGATAAGTCATGGGGACTAGGGACGAATTCCCCTCCACTGGTGTGGCTTACCGGCGTGACGGGATTGCTGGAATCGTTTGTTGTTGTCGTCGTAAGCTGCGACTGGTCGCCCAATTCGCTCATGGTTTCCATCGTCATACCTACAAACACAATCGATCAAAACACATACAGTTAATATCGACGAATTCTAGAAAACTCTCGCGATGTCTTGCCGGTCGATTTCGTATCTTCTTTTATAGAAAACGTTAGGAAAGCCTGCGTATAACTGACAATATGCATAATGCTGCAGCAACCTCCATGTTTAGCCAGCTGCCAGTAACCCCAAGACCTGCGCTAAATAAGCTGCGTACTTGCCCAAACCCGCAAATACGCATGCGCAATGTAATTTACAGACCGCCTGCAGAGCACGGTGAAAATGTTCATAATGAGCTGAGGCAGAAGCGTTCTGATCGCAAAGGATGACGCTATAACTACTACACGGCTATAATAATTTATGGCAATGCGACAGGCGTGTTAATAATTAAAATGCAAACTCATTTTTCCACGATGATCCCTGCTAAATAAATTAAAAGAATTAAGCAAAATGAAGTATCAATTGTCATAAATACCATATATTAATTGAAATAAAACTTATAAATTAAAACAGAATACCGGTAATTAATTCAGATAATTAAAGTAGATTGGTGTCTTGTTAATTAAAACATGGCACGGCCAATGTGCGTATGTAGTACATATGTGTGTAACTGTGTATGTGAAGGCGTGCACCGTTGCGTGCACTTGTGGTGGGTGGGTTGGGTGGGCGGGTGGGGGGGGGGGGTGTTTCCCGAACTGAAGATGTAACAATTTATAATAAAAATTGTATTTATTTAATTATTTATCCATTGATTAGTGATGTCTATATAAAGTCACAGGGACAGTCCTAAGTCAATTAAATTGATCAATTGATCATTCTGAAGCACCGACACAGATATTTATGAATGACTTAACGATTTTATTGGACATCAATGTAGGGAGACAATGAGCGGTATTTAACCTCATCCCCGTATGTTTATTTAAGCAGTCTATTTCGATTAATTGATGTTGTGACAGCGATGCGGCACCTACTCTATTAATCACCTGCTGGGAACGTCCTTAACCTCTTAAGTCTCGACGCAGAAATCACAATTACGTGAAGTATAGAGTGAATATACGGCCTCGTTTTAGGAAAGCTGTTGAATATTTTGACCATATTATATGTTACAGCAATGGAGGAATCCCGTTTCAGCTATGCCCCGCCCATCTCTATAGCTATAGCAGCTAAGTTACAACACGCTTTGCTTTTTGGGATCGATCGATCCATGCACTCTCCGAATCTCAATTTCCAGAAAAATATACAGGTCTGCTGTTGAAAATTTTGAAACAAATTTAACTTGGTGCTGTTAGCAGCAATAGCGACAAGTCAAATTAGTTTTAATATATTCAACAAAATGTTAATTAAATAGTAAAGACATAGCCATACAATTCGTACAACTTGACGGACTATTTAGCGTTTATGAAGGACATAATCACGTCATCCATTACGTACATGATTATGATGTTAGCCTACATGTGACGTAGTTGATTATGAGGTCATATGATTGACTGAGACTAGATTCCTCTATTGTTACGGACATTTTTAGCACCTAGTCAATTTAATCATAAATCTTTTAACATTGTCGTCTCTGCATGGTCTTTCTATAAATGTCTATGCGTTTTCAATAGCACTCAAACATGCCTATAACACACACTCAGGAACTTTATAAATGGATGGAACCGAGCTGTCACTCGAGTATCTGATGTTATAATGAATGGCCCTCCCCAGTTTATCCAACCATCATGTAACCGCATAATCAATTACATGGCGTGTATGATGGCGTCATAATAATGACGTCATGGCTGACGTAATTAAGTGCGCATAATTTGTGACGGGCTAACACGTTGTTATACGAATTACATGTATTTACTATTTAATAAACATGTTGTTGAATATTTTGAAACTAATTGGACAGGGCACTGTATATCTAAAACCAGATTCCTCAATTACGTCACTAGTTAGCTTACATAGCAATGATTATGACATATAACTCTGTCATCAAAATCAGAAAGTCTGTCATGAAGTGTACGAATTGTATGTCTTTGACGAATTTAGGCCTATAACTTAATAAACATGTTGAATATTTTGAAACTAATTTGACTTGGAGTTGCTGCTGGTACCTAAGCAGTCCTCCGGCAATTAAGTGGTTTCAAAATATCCAACCAAAATATTCAATCTAGTAGGCTTACTTGTAAAAATTACCTCGAATTGGGATTTTGTGAAAGTGTGAATTCAGGAATCAATGTATATAAATCGATTCCAACACGCGTACAGAAGTGGGCGGAGCTTAGATAGAAATGGGCGGAGTGTAGTTAGAAATGAAGCCCTCTATTGGTCACAAAATGCAGGTGGCCGTCTAATACAGCTCAGTTTCAATAGTAATTATCTGAAGACAAATGATGATAGTTTTTTAATTCTTTTTGACGGGTCCCTGATAACGCGCGTTACTGGGCCGGTACTGGACCAATACCGGGCTATGTATTGTCCAGTACCAGCCAGTAACCTGCGTTATCAGGGGCCGTTTTACTTACCGCCGTCTTTTAGAACAGTCTTAATAATATGGCCTTTTAAAGTTCTCATATGATATTTTGACAAAAGATACGTATTCTAATTAAACTTTGCATTATTTATTACTTTATGGACACTCACTAACTATAACTAGGAGTGTAGCCGCTATTTTAGATAGATATTTGCTCGCTAGATCTATTTATTTTGGTAGGAATATTTAAGATCGACCAAATATAATCCGAACCAGTAGGTATTATAGAGCTTAGTGATGTGACTGATTTCATTTTGTGTGTACGTAAGACGTAATCTTAAGTTAAACAAGAACAGTCATAGCTTGAACACCACCACCCAGCCCAGTCCAACACCACCCACTCAACCACACCCGCACAACCCACTCGATCCATTCCACCCGTTTTGTCCCACAGCTGTAAAGTTTTTTTAACGGATTTTCCGGATTTTTTTTATCGCGCCCAAAGTTGTGGAATCTTAGTGTACAATCACACCTTTCCTTGTGTTAAAATGTGAGCCAATTCAACCAATACTTTCTGAGATTTCCATATATCCAGAATTTGACCGGATTCTGGGATTTTCTCAAGATCGTGGTCAAAGCCTGAAAATCCTCTTGCATTTCGTTTGTTGAGCCACATCGGACAGGCAGTTTTTGAGATACGACTCTGGACACACAGACGGACGGGCACACAGACACACACGCACAGGCGGGCACGCACACAGCCACAGAACGCAATGGGTGAATCCATTTTTAACTATGCCCCGCCTATCGCTAGCTAATCTCCGCCCATGCTTTTCCCGCGTTGGGATCGATCGATCGATCGATCCCTGAACTCCCATGATCTCAATGTTCAGAAAACTATACATGCAATTAAGCTGTTGAATATTTTGAAACTAAACTGACTGGGTGCTGTTGCTGCCTATGACAGCGACAGCGCCCAGTCAAATTAGTTTCAAAATATTCAATAGAATGGTTATTAACTAGTAAAGACATACAATTCGTACACGTGGCTGGCATTTAAAATTTCATGACAGACTTAGCTACGTCATTCGTTACGCATTTTAATTGTGACCTCAGCCTCTATGTGACGTAATTAATTATTAGGGTCACATGCTTGAGTGAGAATAAGTTGGATTAATCCATTCCCGCTTCACACGACCCCCCCCCCCCCCCCCCCCCAACCCCACCCACCCCACTCCCAATTTGAAGCGACGTCATGGGTGTGGCATTGTAGAGTTTGTGGCGCCGGTGGGGTGGGGGTATAGAAACTACAAGGAGATAAATTAGATAACTAATTATAGCCCATATCTATTTAGAGTGAAAATATTTGTTTAGAAAGCATTTCGTTTAATATGCTCGGAAATATGCATTTTCTGGATCTTGCCCACATGATGTTCAACAACTCGCGATCGCAAAAAAACCCCAACCCATTGGTACCCCCATCGCATGCGCATGTGTGGTATAGGGAATGATTTTACTGTTTGGTCAAGAGGTTATATGTGTGCTATCCACCTTATCGCGCACCAAAAGCTGGTCGGTAAAGACCGATTTGCAAGAAGTTAGTTGTCATAAGAACGAATGCTATGGACCACAAGATGAGTAGTCTTTAAAAACAGTTTGTCCCTGTTGTGTCAACGGCTTATGTAGAGGTCTTAAGGAATGCCCATTTGCAGACCAGGAGAATAATATTTGTGAAAATTTACAACTGGAATGATTGGTTCGGGTCAACCGAGCCCGTCATTACAACGGACATTTTTTGTTGAGTAAATGGACACCGACTAAGCAAAAAAAAAATCTAGTTTTTCTTGATTGTTAACGCGTTAATGGCCCCGTTGGATAAAACACGCAACGTCCGCAGTGTCTTCAGAAATAGCTTATGCATTTTCAGACTAACAGAAAGCTGGTAAATTCCAGCGATAAATAAAAATAAAAATCTCGGTTGAACTGCAAAGTAAAAATGGACATTCACTGAGCAAATATTAATTTACTTACAATTTTTTTACCATTAAAGGGTTAATTGATGCAAGCAGCATTTTGAGCACTCTGAGTCGCTGTTGACACAAGAGGGGTAGGCCTAAATTACGTACGAGAAGTAGAGAGCCACCAGGGCGTCGTCTTCCATGATAAAGCAGGTGACCAGGCCGGTATTAGTCCAGTACCAGCCAGGTAACCTGCGTCCCCAGGGCTATGGCCACAAACATCTGGTGTTGGGTGTAGTATAGAGGTCGCATGTCTATGTTAGCTAAAAAAAGTCTACGATTCTTCATTAGAACTTTTAGGGATTTTAATGTTGGAAAATGATGTGAAAATGTGAAATTAACAATGTCCCGCACTATACTCCAGACGGCCACACCTATACTACTAGATCACAGTTTTATTTTCATCAACAGTTTTGTCCATGCAGATGTGATAATGTTAAATTATGTAAGAAATACAATTTAAATATTTTTCCAACTAAAAGCGAAGCGACAAAGGATTCCTATCATATTATTTTCAGACTAATGAAAGAAAATTTCCGAGATTATAAATATGGTTGCTTTGTATTTGCAACACTTTAATTTCGTAATTGAAAGTGCTCCCGACATGTGGAACATATCCCAGGAAATTATGCAATCATTTACTTCTGAAGAAAGCCTGATTTAACTACAATATGTCACTGTGACTGATAACGCAGGTCTATGGGCCGGTAATGGGCCAATAATTGGCCCGATATTGTCCCACTACTGGCTCAGTAACCTGCGTTAATTTGGCCGATATTGGCCCAGCAGTACCAGCTAAGTAACTGTGTTATTTTGGCCCGATATTGGTCCAGTATCGGCTCAGTAACCTGTATTATTTTGGCCTGATATTGGCCAATTACCGGCTCAGTAACCTGCACTATTCTGGCCCGATATTGGCCCAGTAACGACTCAATAACCTCTGTTATTTTGGCCCAGTAGGCTATTTGCTCAGTAACCTGCATTAGACGTGGTAGACTTAATAGATAACTGCGTAATTTTGGCATTTAGCAATGTTGCGTTGAAAAAGTTGTTGCTAAACAGCAACAGTTGTCAGTACAAATGTTTGCAGAATGGACATCCATTATACTATATCATCCCCGGCTGATAGGCTGTGTTGTCCACCATCTTTCAAAATTTTGCATTTATCTTTACATATTGATAAGAAATTGAATTCCACTTAACGGTACAAATTCAACACAGAGCAAATGACTGCAAGCGCTATTGGCTCTGGGAACCGACTATTTGTCATTTTGGGAGTGTAATAATTTCACGATTTGATAAAAAAATTAATGTTCAAATTTGTAAAAATTGTAATTAAGCACTAAGCATATCTCTATTTAATAAATTTTCATAGCAAGCTATGGGGCACTTGCGCAAAATAGCGGCATCTGAATAGATAGTTCTAACACGTGTAGGCCTACATTTCTTTTCCAATTTTCATGTTAGGTTCAACTAGGTAGATTATGACGTACAATTCCGTGCTCGTGTCTTAGCCATTTTACTGTGAACTCCAGTTAATAAAACAATTAAAAAAGCATACATGATAGATACCCCCTGAGAATTTTTAGAAGCTAATTTAACTGGAAGAAGCAAAATAATTTCAGGATATTCAACTAAATAATTCTGGCAACGTAAACTTGATAATGCAGGTTATTGGGTCGTTGCTGGACAAATACCCGGCCAATACGGCCCGATATTGGCCCAGCACTTGCCCAGTAACATGCACATTCAGATAAAGATTTTGCAAAATATCTCAGAGTGAACGGGATAGTTGGATGGATAATCGGATACATGCGCTTAAGTGAATTATTCGTGTTTCTTAATCCTTTAATTTTTCTGTGAAATGCCAAAAGCTGAATTACAAGACAGTCACATAGGCTAACAGTAAAATTGGAGAATAGTTTCAGCAATTTAACTGGAACCTGCTGGGTAGCAACAACTGCTAGTCAAATTAGTTTAGAAGTATCCAACGTATTTTTTGTATTGGATTTAGTTTTACTGGCCATTCATTAATCTTTAATTTTATTTGGTTACCACGGGTCAAAATCAGAATTAGCGCTACAACAACCAAACTGTGATAAGAACAAAAATGGAGGCCACGTGCGAGGTCCTTTATTATGCACAGGCCCTATATGTACAGATGTTTGTATTGTTCTGGCGGACATAGCTGCTGTTATGTGTGTCGCACTCATTCTTTGTTACACGTAATCGGCTTAAATTATACCTAACCGTTGATCAAGGATTGACGCGTGTCTTTGAACTGAGATCACGCTCATAATGACATTCGTTGTCTTAATTAATTCACTGGAAAATTGTCAGATATTATTTTAAAAGTCAAAACTTGTCTTGGTGGTGAACTAAATCTTAATCAGTTGGCCTGCGAAAAGTCTGTCGTCATCATTATTTAAGATGGTATTTATTCAAAACAATCAATTATGTGATACAGTTCAGCTCATAAAGTAAGTTAAATTGTTTTCTAGAAGCGCCATATATACTCATTTGCTAAATGTTTGAAAATTGAACTGTAGCTAAAATAAAGTCTCTGTTTAATGATTAACATCATATGGCATGCATTATCTAATTACCAGTAATTAACTGTAAAACATCTTAAGATCAACAGTAATAGAAGAAGTAAAAATATCTCAAATTTAAAGCACACATAGGGCCTATAGGTATATTGTCAAACATTAAACTAATGAGGAAATAATTATAAATTTATATATTGTTCAATAGATTCGATGTTTATATATGTATGTGAAAATACCAAATAAGTACACAAAATCGTCATGTTGATATATAATTTAAACGTTTGACCATCTTATAATCTATATTACGCATTTGTCATTATTGATAATATATATAAAGGTAAACTGAATTTTGAGCGCAAAACACAAGCAAGCCTTTTAATTCGTAATGAAATATTTGAGCAGTATTTTTAATTTTAACTAGCTTAACTGAAAACAAGATCCCATTAACCTTTAATATATTCAGAGTTATTGTTATGAACGCAACAATTAATAACCAAAAAATTTATTTTAAATAGTATATGAGTAATATAGATCATTGGAATAATTAATAGCATTTGTAATGAAAATTATAACAGAAATTAGTCAATCAATCAATATCAATAGTACTAACCACATCCTGGCGGCATGTGATGATGGTGATGATGGAAGCTGATTCTGGGTGCAAAAGGAAAGCCTTGATGCATCCGATTTCTCTCACGAACCAACATCGGGAAAGCTGGTTCCGAAAACAGTTTGCCCAATTAAGTTAATTCTTAATTGATAATTGGGCGTTCCTTTATACAAGAGTAGCAAAATATCCGTGTGCGGTTTGAATTTAATACTGTGTTATAAATGTTCACTATCACAGCGATAAAATAAAGGTATAAATAAATCTAAAAATTTAACGTATGATAAAATATGGCATAGAATATTAATATGAATGAACTTTTCAATTGACTATTAATACATAACAAAATAGGTTTTATAAAAACGAATAACTAATAACAATTCAATAAACTTTGTCTATTGATCCACATCAAGAATTCCATATTCCTTGTTAGCGGAGTATCTAGAGTTTGATCCTGTTTACAGATGTTGCCAAGTTTCTTCTGCCGAAGTTTTCACTCCACTGTATCGAGACTGGGAAATAGAACCATGTTTTGATGTGATTGGTCTCGTGGACAAGTTATATTATGCGAGCCGGGTTATACCGTATGCACAGTCCCGACCAATCAAAACGCTTCAAGCTTTTCCCTACGAAAGATCGATCGTCAGCCCCTTATAACAAAATAAATTTGTAAACAAACTAAAATTGTGCGTGTTTATTAAATAATTTTCCCAGTAAAAAGGGATGAACATTATGGGCACTTTATGTTTTACACTTGTAAAGGTAAAAATGTTTTTTGTGTCAAGCAATGCTTTAACACGTTATACTGTAAGCGACTCAGGAACCGGCAAAATGGCGACCATTTGTCAATCTGATTTGTTTACCGTGTGCACGAGTGGCAACAAGATTGGAGCATTCAGACCGGAGTAATTTCCTACCATTATTCATCATTTGTTAATAACGAGTTTGTATAACGTACCTATACGAATTGGGATACACATTAATCTTAGATGCGTTTTGTAACAACACAGCAATATTGCTATCAGCTATGCCAGTAGTTCTGGCATTTAATGGAAATGTTCCTGTTTTCAACACATTACATTACATGATGTTGTAACCCAGACAAGAACTTATTGCACGTAGAATGATGCACTAACGATTTTCAATGATTATTATATGATTAGATACCTATGTTTTGTATTGTATGTTAACAACTTAATTAATTTGACAATTAAATTATTTCCCTACCTTCATGCTGATTTAGGGGAATTAACCCTTCCTTGTACCATTTTTACTGATGCATGCATTTGCAAAAAAGGAACCACATGCATTCTTTGAAAGCAATATTTCTGTTTGCAGTGTAATTTCAGTAGAGTAATTGCCGGCAGTTTGTTGGTCTGCAAATTGACATTGCTCAAGACCGTCCTGAGTGTTAACCCTTTAAACCCTCGAATTTGTTCAAGAAAATTTTAATTTACTCATAGAAAATGTTCATTTGCAGATCAAGAAAGCTATTTTTGACAATAGAGCCAGTCATTCCAGTGGTAAATTAAAAAAAAATAGTCTTATCTTGGTCTGCAAATGGACATATCTCAAGACAGCTGCAGAAGCCATTTTGGCTGATATGAGGGTTAAAGGGTCAGATTATAATTTCAACACAGACAGACCATTGAACATTTTGAGGAATATTCTGTTGAATATTTTGAAACTGATATAAGGAATATTAGGTAGAATATTTTGAAACAAATCTGACTGGAAGATGTTGATGGCAGTGCCTATATTATAATATGGCAGCAACATGTTCCAATCAATAATTTTGAAATATTCAACAGCTTCCATATATGGTTGTCTTGAAATTGAGCCACTGGAAGTTCAAGGGTTAAAATATTAATTAAGCTTCCAGTCAACTTAATTTTATATTAGCACGCGAATTTGTTAAAGAAAATGTTGATTTGCAGATCAAAAGAAGACTATTTTTGAAAATTTACCACTGGAAAGACTGGCTCGGTTATCGAGCCAGTCATTCCAGTGGTAAATTTTCAAAAACAGTTCTCGGGTTCTGCAAATCGACATTTCTCAAAACCACTGCAGATGCCAATTTTGGCTGATATGAGTGAACATTAAATGGTTAATAGTAAATAAATAGACTAGGGTCTGAGAGGGTTAACATCGATGAATTTAATGTAATGTGCAAGATAAATAAATTATTGTACCGCCATTGATGATTCATCTTGTATTTTATGTTAAATGTGATGTCATCTTATTAAATATAACCCATTTTATCCTGAACATTCTGAGCCTGATTGCAAGGTCATCTTGAAATAAATTTGAATGAATATCATTTGATGGCGTGTCCACGAGAATTTCCCTCGTTCAGTCAGATTTCAATTAGTTTTCGAAATTTTTGTCTTGCAAGCTGGTTTCATTTGTGACTATCTCATGTATATTATTCAAATTTAAGTCAGATTATTTTAATATTTTATTATTTAAAAATTTTTAAATTATACTTATTTTTCTTCAACAGTGTAGACCCGGTGATCATTGAAGTGGCAAGAACTACAGATAATGTACAGATTGAGGCCAAGAAAGAAGGGTAAGGGAGAGAACTCTGTGTAGTCTCATGAACTTCTTTTATTTAGTGTTTAATGGTCAATATTAGTCCAAAAAATCCAAATCATTGCTTATTCAATGTCCATTTGCAAGCAGGAGAAAAACTTGTGAACATTTATCCATGGAATGACTGACTCGGTTACTGAGCCAGTCATTTCTGTTGTAAATTTTGAAAAAAGTTTCTTCACCTGCAAATGGGCATTTCTCTAAGATCATTGCCGAAGTTAGGTTTTGTGTGCCTCAACAATAAAAAATGTTAAATTGCATTCAAACCTGCTTGATAGGACACCTGTCATTTGGGGGCCACAAGACAGGTGGTCGAGACTTAAATTTTCAAATTAAATTAAAAGATGAACTGGTGTTCATTTTTCAACAAATTTGGTGGAAGATGGTGCTGTCGTAGACAGCAACATCGTCCACCAAAATTGTTTGAAAAATGTACACCAGTTTCTTTGCTATTGACTATAAAGATAGAATATTGACATATCATAGTAGTAAGGATTAACCCTTGAAATTCCAATATTCATGTTCAAGGCAACTCTCTAGGAAAGCTGTCAGATATGTTGAACCTAATTTGACTGGAATCTGTTAGTGTGATAGGCAGCAACAACTCGCAGTCAAATTAATTTCAAAATATTTAGGAGAATATCCTTATATATGCAATTGATAAAGTGTTAAAGACTAATAATTATTATGGGGCATATATTGGTTATATCCCATTGTACATCAGTACATCACTTGTAATTAACCATTTAGCCCTTGAATTGTTTCAAGAAAATCTCTATTTTCTCATAGAAGATGTCCATTTGCAGCCAAGAGAAGACTGTCTTTTAAAATTTACCACTGAAATGACTGGCTCGGTTATCGAGCCACGAGCCAGTCATTCCAGTGGTAAATTATCAAAAATAGTCTTCTCTTGGTCTGCAAATGGGTATTTTCCAAGACCACTGCAGAAACCATTTTTGGCTGATGAGTGTTAAAGGGGTAATGGTCATACCGGCCAAAACTGGCCTCCTCTATGGTCGTGCGGAATGTTCATTTGCAGACCAAGAGAAGAGTATTTTTTAAGTTTACCACTGGAATAACTGGCTCGAGAACAGAGCCAGTCATTCCAGTGCTAAATTTTCAAAAATAGTCTTCTTGGTCTGCAAATGAACATTTTCTATGAGAAGATTTAAATTTTCTTGAATAAATTCGAGGGTTAAAGGGTTAAGAGATCAGCTGTAGGGGAGAAATGTTTCAAATATTTTTAAACTGTCGCAGACTATATCTTGTAGAATTTTTCTTTAATCGCCATGTCCAGAATATTACAAGTTTGAACAACTTAGTCAATATCTCCAGGCAATGATACTGAGCTCAGAACGTATGCACTGATAATGACCTTTTCAGAAATAAAAATTTGTCATGTTTATCTCATTAGTTGTTTATGTGCCAAGGGAGGTAACTTCTATGATTTATAAATAGCCAATTATTTAAAGGATTGTTTTTGATTGATTTGATTGGCTCATTTGAGCCAGTCATACCAGTGAAGTTTTCAAAAATACATTTCCCATGCAAATAGTTTGCTGTTTATAAATCATAGGAATTGTGTGACCAAGAGTTGTCTGCCTTGGTGTGTGTGTGTGTGTGTGTGCGTGTGCGTGTGCGTGTGATCAGTATAGGATTAACCCTGAAATTCAAAGAGTCTTCTCCTGGTCTGCTAATGGATATTTCTTACAAACACTGCAGAAGCCATTTTTTGGTTGATATGAGAGTTAACCCTTTAGCCCTCATATCAGCCAAAAATGCAGACCAAATGAAGACTATTTTTGAAAATTTACCACTGGAATGACCGGCTCGATAACCTATATAATCTATGAGAAAATTTAAATTTAAAGGGTTAACCACTCAATGCAGTACCCTCCATGCGTGACAGGTGGATATATATTTATGTCTGTCACCAGCAAAATCTGTATGTCAGTGAAAGCAGACGGCCAACCATTTTGACCCCTGACCTAGTCTGTCACTCAAGTATATGATGTCATAATTAATCAACGTCACATACAGGCTGATGTCACAATCAAAATGTGTGCTGAATTATGTAATATATCTAGGTCCGTCATGAACATTGAATAGTCTGTCAAGTGTAGTAATTGTATGTCCTTGCTATTTAATAAACATTCTGTTAAATATTTTGACATAAATTTGAATGGCTGTTGCAACAGCACCCAGTCAAATGAGTTTCAAAATATTCAATGGTTTACTTAGGTGTAGTTGCCGTGATACTCTGATCCTTGGAATTCTGGGTTCGATCGATCCCAACATGAGCCAAGTGTGCTTAGATAGAAATGGGCGTGGCATAGCTAGGAGGGACGGAGAATAGCTAGAAAGGGGCGGAATATAGCTAGAAATGTATCCCTCTATTGTTTGTGTAATGTTCCATGTACAGTAGTCACATGACTTAGCATCTGTTTTATTGTTTGTGGCTAAATGCAGAGAAATTACATGCATCTAAACTCATCTTTATGCAGTCCGATAACTCCTCTACAATTTGTGGGATAAGTTAGAAACTTCATTTGACCTATGTATGAGGAAGAAACCTATCGAAATCAATGATGGTGATCTGAAATCCAAGATATGACGATCAGTTCCTTGAAAATTGGTTTAGTGATGATAACAATTTAACTTCGCTACCATTTGGCAGGTTTGATTGAAAGTTTATTGGACTAGGTCTGAGTAGGAAGGCTATCGAAATCAACCATGATCAGCAATTCAATCTGCCCTCCAAGCCACCAGTAATTAGGCTACCGTGAAAATCGCTTTTCCGATGATAAATCAAGACCATTTCTCAGATCAGTTTGAAACTTCCTAGATTATTTTAAGTCAGTTTGACTGATAGTCATTGTAGCTACTGACAACTTTCAATCGATTTCTTTTCAAACTATTCATCTGGTTAAATTTTAGTTCCTCTCAATCTGTATTGCTGGGTATTCAGAATGAAATTAGTTAATAAATTAGAATATTTTGTAACAAATTCTTGTGGCGAATTACGATATTAATTTTTACGATAACATCAGAAATGTTGGTTTAAATGCTGCATAAAATTTCTAATTTAACCCTTTAACCGGCAAATTTATTCAAGAAATTAAAATTTTCTCATAAAAAATGTCCATTTGCAGATGATAGTAGATTAGTTTCGAAAATTTATCACTGAAATAACTGGCTCGGTTTTCGATCCAGTCATTCCAGTTGTCAATTTTCAAAGGTTGTCTTGGCTTGACCTGCAAACGAACATTTCTCAAGACCAAGTCCTGCGGAACCCGTTTTGACCGACTTTAGTGTTAACCAATTAATGGTCAAATTTGGTCAAGAAAATGTGTATATTTTCTTATTGAATGTCGATTTACAGGCCAAGAGAATACAATTTTTGTAAATTTATCA
The DNA here is from genome assembly GCA_034401795.1 of Chaetoderma sp. LZ-2023a. Taxonomy (NCBI): domain Eukaryota; kingdom Metazoa; phylum Mollusca; class Caudofoveata; order Chaetodermatida; family Chaetodermatidae; genus Chaetoderma; species Chaetoderma sp. LZ-2023a. The sequence continues at coordinate 155,699,379 of CM067370.1, read as the reverse complement.
CTGGAATGACTGGCTCGGTTATCGAGCCAGTCATTCCAGTGGTAAATTTTCAAAAATTGTATTCTTGATCTATAAACGGACATTCCACAAGATCATACCAGCTGCCGGTTTTGGCCGGTATGACCATTAAAGAGTTAAAGGGTTATATGAAAACTATTGCTACCTGTGTCATCAATATTCTCCAATCAAATTATTTTCAGAATAACATTGCATGCAGACTTATCCACATATTTTACCTTGTTTGACTTATGTACAATATATTTTGTCGACGCATCTTCATTTTAAAAATTCCTCAATATCGTGTAAACTTTAACTGCATTGAAATATGTAATCTTATTGGAATTTCAGCAATAAAAGGGTTAAATAGATTTACTATAACCCTTACCACTCTGATGATTCTATCCTTTACTCTGCCAAATTGGCAATAGCAAAGAAATTGGTGTACATTTTTCAACAATTTTGGACAGCAACATCTTTCACCAAATTTGTTGAAATATGAGCACCATTTCATCTTTTAATTTAATTTGAAAAGATTTGTAAGGATTAACTAGAAGGTGTGTTTTATTGATTATTTTTATCCATGCTTATTATACAGGAACCATCCTAACAATTTTATTAACCATTTACAGACTAAATCTGCTCAGGAATATTAAAATATTTCCTTATTGAATGTCGATTTGCAGATCAGGCGATTATCTTTGAAAACGTACCTCTGGAATGGCTGGCTCTGTTATCGAGTCAGCAAACAGTACAGTTAAGAAATAAGTTAACATTTTAATGAAACAAGAACAGAAACATGTTAGTTAGTACAATTTTGAACACCATGTAAGAAATGATCTGTTGAATATTTTGAACATGGATTGGAAGACATTGCTGCCGTAAGGGGGGGGGGGGGGGGTGGGTGGGTGGGGGGGCTAGATCAAATTAGTTTCAAAATATTTAACACAATATTCCACACACCATACATACAGAGTTTGTCATTTCTGCTCTGCAATCACCAGTAACCCTTTAAGCTTCAAATTTGTTCAAGAAAATTTCAGTTTTCTCATAGAAAATGTATATTTGCAGACCAAGAGAAGACTATTTTTGAAAATTTACCACAGGAATCACTGGCTCGATAATCGAGCCAGTCATTCCAGTGGTAAATTTTCAAAAATAGGCTTCTCGTGGTCTGCAAATGGACATTTTTCAACACCTGTGCTGAAGCCATTTTTGGCCGATATGAGTGTTATAGGGTTAACCCTTAGTACTCTGATGTCAATATTCCTATCTTTTATGGTGTCAATAGCAAAAAAACTGGTGTACATATTTCAACAATTTTGGTGGAAGATGTTACTTGTCTATGACAGCACCATCACCCACCAAATTTGTTGAAAAATAAACACCGGTTCATCTTTTACTTTAATTTGAAAATTTTAAATTTTACCACCATAGTCAAGCTCGTCAAAAATGGCATCTGCAGTGGTCTTGGGACATGTCGTTTTGAAGACCAAGAGAAGACTCTTTTTGAAAATTTATCACTGGAATGACTGGATTAGTGACCGATTTAGTCATTCCAGCGATAAATTTTCCAAAATTTTTTGGGTCATGGGCTGCAGATGGACATTTTATATATGAAAATTTTAATTTTCTGTAACAGATTTAAGGGATAAGGGGTTAAAAGGTACTACGCTTGAAGAATATTTTGACGTCATTAATGTAAGTGTGAATCATGAATTTCTTTCCCAATTATTTGAAAACTAGACTGAAAGGTGTTGTTGCCACGTAAACCAAACAAACAAGATTCCTTTAATTGTACTTTAAAATCTCCCATCATATAACTTGATATATTACTTAGTTTCCTCCCTTCTACTTAACTGTCTGTATAATAATTTTCTGCAGGTTTTCATCCAAATATTTTTCAAATTATTGAGCATACCCATATTTATTACCTATGGAAATTCTTGTCTGGTGGCTTGTAGCAGTCATTTCTTGTTGATGAAATGGGTTAACAATATGAATAGATATTTGGATGCAAACAAAGATTCTTTGGTAAATCTATTTACATACAATTATATTTGTTAGTTAACCCTTAAAGGATTTAACTTTAACTCTAAAATTTATTTCAAGACAACTTCAAAATGTCCATTTGAAGAGCAAGAGAAGATTATTTTGGAATAGTTACAACTGGTATGACGGGGGTCACCTATCGAGCCAGTCATTCCAATGTTAAATTTTCGAAAATACTCTTCCCTTATTCTGCAAATGGATATTTCCCAAGACCACTGCAGGCGCCATTTTTGGCTGATATGAGTGTTAACCCTTTAATACTCATATCAGCCAAAATTTGCTTCTGCAGTGGTCTTAAGAAATGTCCATTTGCAGACCAAGAGAATACTATTTTTGAAAATTTAGCACTGGAACGACTGGCTCGATAACTGGGCCAGTCATTCCGGTTGTAAATTTTCAAAAACAGTCTTCTCTTGGTCTGCAAATGGACAGTTTTTGTGAGAAAATGGAAATTTTTTTTGCATAAATTCAAGGGCCAAAGGGTTGTTAATGCAGAATAAATATAGGTCTTAAAATAAAATAATAAAATTAATTTGTCCCGGTGTTAATTCATGGGTGATTAAGAGGACCCCTTAATAGACATACCTGAGACAATTTCTGTGTATTATATAGAAGTGTTTAAATTGACTGTAAGTGGGTGCCAGACAGGTAGGCAGATGGCAATTTTCAAATAATGGTAATTGGTTTTCTGTGAGCACTTTCCTGCAGCTGTGATCTTACTAAATTATACATTTATGTTAGGTATGAAAAGCACCATTTTCAAATTTCGTCTTAGAATTAAAATAAAATGTAGGGGTTGTGGTGGTGGTTGGAGGAGGAGGTGTGGTGGTTGGAGGAGGAGGTGGTGGTGGTTGGAGGAGGAGGTGGTGCTGGTTGGAAGAGGAGTTGGTGCTGGTTGGAGAAGAGGTGGTGCTGGTTAGAGGAGGAGGTGGTGCTGGTGGTGGTTGGAAGATGTGTGTGTGTGTGTGTGTGCGTGGTGGGACAAGGAGATGAAACTAAATCTTTCGGTATATATCGACTAATTTACGTGACTAGCTAGAATAAACTGGATTACTTGTTTAGATACTTAATTACAAATTCAATAACGGTTACATGTGTTGCATGATTTTGTATTGAACATTGTTTAACCCTTTAAAGGTCGAATTTGATAAAGAAAATTGAAATTTGTCCTTTGTGAATCTCCATATTTTTTTATCTGGAGCATTGATTTTGAATTTAATTTAACTGACAGCTGTTTGCCAGGTCAAAGTAGGCTTTATGGATTAGTCCGTTTGAGAATAAAATCTTAATGTTTGAAATTTATTCTATAGGACTAATTCAGTAAGTTGTTAAATATTTTGAATCTGATTTGAAGTGGCTTCCGGTCAAATTAATTATAATCCTGCTGAATTTCTGCCAACTACACTTTCCATGGGTATTTAACTTTGGATATGCAAATATTTTGAAAACAATTTGACTGAAAGTTGTTGGTGGCTAATATGTTTTTTGTCATAAAGAATTTTTTCTATCTGATTGAAATGTTTGAAAAATGAAATGACAGTTATAATTTGTTAACCTGTCCTGATGATCAACCAGGACTGCTCCGGTCTACTGCTCTTCTAACATAGATTAGGTATTGATGCTAAATTCTGCTTGACGCTTCCCCTCAGGTCATGTCAATAATCCGGTATTGAATTAGGAGGGGGAGAAATTGATGAATTGACACGGCAGTGTTTCGAGCGGGAAAAATCTGTAGAAATATTGACTTGAAAAAGTCTATAATATATGCAATTGTTAGTGGCACAAACATCGACCACAATTCACCCCTCCCCCCCCCCCCCAATATTTTGCCAATAATTCGTATGAAATACGGCGCCATGATGATTCGTTTTTATTGACCACGACAAAAGTTGTTGCATATGTGTGCCTTCTCTCGTTGATTAACTCGTTCAGTGTTCGTCTGGACGGGTTTCGAAAGACATCACTTTTCATTTGGCACGTTATTTAATACTTTGATTTTAATAAATTAATTATATTAAATCTTAATGATACTGTATATTCATTCTTAAGCGACCAACTGATCAGAAAATAGCGATTCTTTAAGGAGTTAGCCCATACTTTTTTTTTAAATTTTCGCTCGTATGACTTGGTTCGAGAACTGAGCCAGTTATTCCAGTGGTCAATTAAAAAAATAGTATTCTCTTGGCCTGCAGATGTCCCTTAATGGGTTAAGATACTGATACGGTTAATCGTTACAGAGTATTAAGCTTTTAACCCTTAAAATGCCGGTGTCTTGATTTTCAACACAACTATACAGGAAAGCTGTTGATTATTTTTTAACCTAATTCGACTGGAACAGCTGCCAGTCAAATTGGTTTCAAAATATTCAACATAATTTTTTTTACGTCAAAGAATTTGTAGTTTTTGGAGTTTAAGTGTTAAGAGGTCATCTGTTTTTATTGGGATTGGTTTTACTTAACCATTGCATGGTCAAAAAGTTCACAATTTGTAATGGAAAGCGTCACCTTGAGGACCAACAGAACACTATAAATCTAAAATTTTACTCCTCGAATGACCGGCTCGATTCTCGAGCCAGTCAGTCATTCCAATCGTAAAATTTTAGAAATGGTCTTTTTCTTGGCATGCAAAAAGCATAAAGCTACTACACACGCCATATTTGGTCGTCTTGATCTTTACAAAGTTAGATGAATCTAATTTCTCCTTCGACCAATACTCACCATTCTATTACTTCTGATACAGCTAGCCTGGATAGCTGGGCCCTAGGACTATACACTTAGTAAGCTTTACCGACTCCTGGAACCGGGTACTCGGCTCCCAACTGCCGAGTACCCGTTTGCCATGAAACTCATTCTTGTTTGCATAGCAACAAGAGACACATACTTTTTTGCAGTTGGAAGTCTTGAGTTTATATTAAGTCTTTTTTCTGTGTAATTGTGATAGCTTTGTGTGCTCTCTAAGGATATATTGGATTACCATGGATGCTGCCGATGATAACCAGGTTGTATATTTCCATGTTATTCCATAGTTAAAAGACTTAGGTCTTCAAAATTTTGTCTGTGTCGCATGTTCCAATTTCTAACCCCAAAGAATCTGGGACGTGTGTTAACAACGAAATATGCCAGATGATCACCTTCCTTTAAACCCCAACAGGCGATCGGCAGATATGAAATTAGGTGTTGGCTTGACGGTGTTTTTAACACGAAAATCGGCTGACGTCGTTCTCCGTAAGATCCGAGCGGGTGACGTCACACCGTGTTACTCGGATATTTATGTGAAGAAAATGTTTCATTAATTCGCGCATGTGATTCTAGGTGCTGCGTACTTTAATTGGTACCAGAAAAACTTTGGAATTTTCAAGTTTTGCGTGTTATCACGATCTGTTTGCAATGATCAGTGGTTTCAAAATTCTTGATTTAGATGTGTGGTCTGCAGTTTTACCGTGTGCTACAGCAGTTTGTTTACATTTTGTTGTTTCTTCACATATCGTTTTGGCCTTCATTAGAAGTATAATTTATATTTATTAGTAATTATACCCCAAATGCTATGCGATATGATTCCTGGTTCCGTTATACATCCTTGAGGATCAGTGTATGGGTGTATTATTGCCCGCTTCGTTCTTGTCGTCATAATCAATGCAATCTTTGCTGTAGCGTTGCGGGGTGGGGTGCGGGAGGGTTAACAGTTAATTTATGGTCAAAATATTTGAAAATTAATTGTCTGCCTCCCATTCCTGTTTCGTTCCACTTGCTTATTGTAGGTTTGTGCTTATTTATAGGCCAAGCCAGCCCCGCCATCATGTGACGTGTGCCACAAATTCGTGAGGGTTCTATTCAAGGACCATGTCTGTTTCTGCTGTACTAAGTGTAATCTTGACAGTAGGTGTAACGTTTGCGCAGTGTGGTCGGTCGATATGATGCTTAAGTTCCTTGCCCAGAACTTGGCATGGTCTAAGGCGGGGTCAGGCGGTCCGAAAGTAAATCGTGGAGCGTCCGTTTCGGTCCTTGGGGGCGTTCCACGTCAGCTACCGGAGGTGGCGGAGATGGCACTGCCGGCATGGTTTGGTGCTGCTATGCAAGGCTTCTTGCATAGTGTTCTGCCCACGCTGGTGTCGTCCCTGCTGCCAAAAGTTGTAGGGCAGTCTCTCCACATGTTTTATTCGGACCCTGTCCTTGGACAGGGTTCTGGACTGGCTACCGAGGGAGCCGTCTCGTACGGCCCCTGGCGGTCCTGTCGGGCTCCGGCCTGATGGGCTCTGTCTCTCTGTGGCCACCTCCGGGTGGTCCAGTGGTGGTGGCCGGTCCGTCAGGCATGGGAGCCGTCCGCCATGACGGCTCCACGGTTTCCTCGTCTAGTGACGACTCTTCGGGGTCTGAAGATGAGGAAGCCGAGGAGGAGAGGTTGCTGCGGCCTGTGATGCCACGGGTGGCGAGCATGGAGGTCAATTCCGTCCTGGCAGGGCAGCGGTTCCGCCCGTGGTTGAGGTCACTCCAGTACTGGGCACCGGTGACGGGTGTGGCTGGCCAGGCATGGTACTCACCTATCTCGCCTGGTCCGGCGGTCAGACATGGGATGCCGTTGGCACCCGTGTTTGGCCACGGTTCTTCAACCGCTATGGGTCTGCATGGTTTTCCGTGCGGGCCTACTCCATGGACTGGTGTGTTCCATGGGGTGGTGGCGGAACCGTATGGTACCGGAGTTCCTTGCCTATCAGCAATGGCTCCTAGCCGGGAGGCCGTTGCTGGTAGGGTCGGGAACATGTCAACGGGTGATGTGTTCACGGGAGTGTCCTCCTCGGAGACAGATTGGTCTGAGGCTCTGGCATGGCTGGCCAGAGTAGACCTGTCTGTGGTTTCGACCACGGCCGAGGAGGATGCACCCCGTCCATCGTTTGCATCGATTAGGACGGGGATCTTGCCCGCAGCTCGGATCCAGTCTATTGGACTGGATCCAAGGTTTATGGAGTTGCTGGATGCTATTTATAGCAAACAGCTGACCAAGGGCCAGCTTCCTGCGGCCTCCAGGGAGGTGCGGGCCAGGTGTCGTATTCCACCGGGGGAATACGATATGTATGGTGTTGTCCCGATGGTCACCGAGGATGACCGCTGGGTACTGGGTGTCCAGAGTGCTGGAGCGGGTGGCCCCACCCCGGCACTGGTGGACAAAGCTCAGGTACACCATGATGAAGTCCTGTCCCTATGTGATGAGGGGGTGAGGGCAGCAATGAGTGCTGTCAGCCACTATCGCTTTCTTCAGTCGGTGTGGGCTGAAGTGGGGGCAGGCCACCCTGTGCCACCTGTGGCGCTTTCGTGCATTAATGACGGCCTGGTGCTGTCTATGGACGCATTGGCAAGGGTGCAGGCGCGTGTGACAAAGTCCAGGAGGCAGATGGTCCTTGACCATATGCGTCCAGCTACGGCCGTCAGGGAGCGTCTTCTTGGGACGCCCCTTACAGGCCCTAGCATCTTTGGTGGCCAAGCGCGGGCTATCTTAGAGGACACGGCCGGCATTGCGCAGAATCGGTTGGCAGTTAATCTGCAGCTAGAGCTAGTGCGTCAAGCGCACGCACTAGGGGGCTGTAGCCAAGCCGCTAACCGGGCAACCTTCTAAGAAGCAGAAAAAGCACAAAAGCAAGGCGAAAGCTAAGCAGAGTGCTACTTCTGCTTCTACTGGGTTTTCTCAGCCACCTCCGGCGAAGAAGGCCAAGAAGGTTGTGGAGGCCCCTACCCTCCCCAATATTGCTCCTGATTGCCTGAGAGGCGGGTAGGGCAAGGGGAGGGTAAGTCCTCAAAGGGTGGAAAGAAGGGAGCAGATCGTACCTGAGGGTACAAGGGCTACATTCGTATCTGCCTGGACCGCACCTGCGCGACAGGAACAGCGGTGCCAGTTAGACCGGCCAAGCCAAGACCAAAAGGGTTCTCACTCTCTCGTCAAGAGAGGGGGGAGCGGATCGCGAGCCAGACACCCCCATTAGGTGTCGACGCGTCTATAGTGGGTGGAAGGCTCATGCGTTTCGTCGAGGCTTGGCGAGGTTTGACGTCAGACAGGCTGGTCCTGGGATGGTTATCCCAGGGCTACATGCCAGAGTGGTGGGATTTTCCACCAGAGAATCTGTCTTTGGCACCTGTCTGGACACCCGTACCAAGGGAGCCAGACAAGTTAGAAGCCATTCAAAACGAAGTGTCAGGTTTGCTTCTGAAGGGAGCAATAAAACCAGCAAACCGGAACAGTCCGGGCTTCTATTCAAACATGTTCTTTGTCCCCAAGAGCACAGGGGGATGGAGACCCGTACTCAATCTCAGGCCATTAAATTGGTTTATCCATACGCCTCGGCTTCAGATGGAAACTCTGAGGTCGGTAATGGCAGGGTTGAGGAAGGGAATGTGGTGTGTATCGATCGATCTGAAAGATGCATATTTCTATATTCCAATGAACAGGAGTTGTCACAGGTTTCTGAGATTTGCATTTCAGAATCAAGTATGGGAGTTTTTAGTCCTCCCATTCGGCCTGTCGACTGCTCCACAGGTTTTTACCAGAGTGGTCCTTGCGGTGACAGCGTTTCTCAGAAAAGAGAACGTGGTGCTTCACACCCACATAGACGATTGGCTGATCAAAGCAGACATATCAGCCAGGTTAGAGCTGGATACTGCTCTGACTCTGAAGTTGCTTTCAGATCTAGGCTGGATAATCAACAAGGAGAAATCCGAGTTGACACCCACTCAACATTTCGTTTATTTAGGGATGCGATTCGATCTCGAGGAGGACAGGGTTTACCTGTCAGAGCCCAGAGTGGTGTCTGTTAGCCATCCTCAAGAGTTTTCGATTGGGAAACCACATTCAGGCAAGGCGGTTTCTTCGGATGCTGGGCATGATGGGCTCCATGGAGCAGGTAATCCCGTACGCTGCTCTAATGCGAAGACCTATCCAGTTGTATCTGATGTCTCTGTGGAGACAGAGAACAGAACCCCTGTCAAAACTGGTGCCAGTTTTGGAGCCAATAATGTCGCATCTTGTATGGTGGAAAAAGCATCAGAATCTCCTAGTAGGAGTTTCGCTACACCTACCCCACCTCCAGCTGTCCGTGTACACGGATGCATCGCTGGAGGGATGGGGGGGGGGGGCCTGCCTGGGAGAACACCAGGTTTCGGACACATGAACTCTCAATCTGTTGGAAATGATGGCAGTGGAACTGGCATTGGAAAGGTTTCTTCCAAAAGTCAGGGGCAAGGCGATATTGATACGGTCGGACAACTTGACAGTAGTATCATACATAAATCGCCAAGGCGGGACCAAGTCACCCACACTGTGTATGAAAGTGTGGCACTTGATTCAATGGTGCAGGAATTACTCAGTTGTTTTGAAAGCAGCTCACATTCCTTGGCGATTGAACATTCTGGCGGATGCTTTGTCTCGCAGACAGAGAATTCTGCCAACAGAATGGTCTCTCAACCCTCCAGTTCTTCACAGGATCTTCGAGCATTGGGGCAAACCCAATGTGGACTTGTTCGCCACAAGGGAAAATGCTCAAATCATGACTTATGTCTCGCCGATTCCAGATCCAAATGCCGTCGATACAGACGCTCTGGCGATAAGCTGGAGAGGGATGCACGCTTACGCGTACCCACCTACCATTCTTCTACCGAAGATATGGGTGAAGATCAGGGAGGAACAGTGCCTGGTCCTGCTAATAGCGCCATTTTGGCCCAGCAGGGCGTGGTTCACGGATCTTCTAGATCTGCTGGTTGAAATTCCAGTGCAGTTACCCGAGATTCCGAACATTATCTCCCAGGCCAAGGGACGCTTCCTACACGAGCGCCCCGAAATGTTCAAATTGACTGCGTGGATGTTATCAAACAACGTTCCATGTCGGAAGGCTTTTCTCGACAAGCTGCAGATTTCATCGCAGCGGCGAGAAGGAGGTCAACCTTCAAGTCATATAACAACAAGGCTAACAGATTTGCAGACTGGTGTGAAGAAAAGGGTATTGATACCTTTCAATCAACTATTCCGCAAATAGCAGACTTTCTCTGTGAGCTGTTCTTTTCAGGACTAGCTCCTGTCACAATTGCTGGATACAAGTCAGCTTTGGCATCAGTCATCCCTTGTCTAGCCAACAGGGATAGTCCAGAGGTGGCCCAGTTGTATGTGATGGTGAAGGGAATGAGCAATCTCCGACCGAGACAACCGGTAGTCATTCCAGCCTGGAGTCTATCTTTAGTGCTTAATGTACTGGCCAAGCACCCTTTCGAACCGTTGCGTTCGGCTAGTCTAAAGCATTTGATTCTAAAGGCAGTCTTTCTATTGGCAGCTTCCTCAGCTAGAAGGCGCAGTGAGATCCATGCACTTTCAGCAGAGAGGGACCGATTTATTGTCTCCGGAGAGGGTCTGCGTCTACTGCCAAGAGCAGAGTTTATGGTGCCCAGTGCGTGCTTTGACTAAGTACAAAAAATGGACAGGCTCGTTACGGTCGAATGATAGACATCTGTGGGCCTGCCATAAAAAGCCATATGGCGCCACATCCATGGATTCTATCTCTCGTTGGGTAGTCGAATGCATTCAGACTACCCATGAGATTGCGACTGGGCACCAGGTGCAATGCGCAAGGGCACACGATGTTAGAGGAATAGTCACCTCGACCGCCCTTTACAATGGTGTTCCATTAGAGGACATCATGGCTGTTGCACAATGGCACTGTGAGTCCTCATTCACAGATTACTATATGAGGGATGTGTCAGACTCCGCCAATCCACTCGCTTTAGCTGTTTTGAAACGATAGCTATACGACCACACTGCTCTTTTCCCTTTTTTGGCATTTGTAAGAAAGAATTAAAAAGCAGACATGGTCGAGCAAGAGGATGTCAACCAGATTGTTTCACTAATGGCCGGACAAGTGAATGGTTGGAGGCTCCACGTCTGGAATCCAAATATCATGGGGTAATTCAAGATTGAGAGTTTTTTGTATTATGTCTATATATCATGTTCATTCATCTTATATATTCATGCTCATTCCCAGGCTAATATATGCAAAGAGCAGTTAACCCTCTTGGCATATTTGTGTTTCAGGCGAGATGCATGTTCGTGAGTTCTCTCCCTTTTCTTAGGAGAAAAAAGGTGGGGGTGGGGCAGTGATGTGAATGTGATTCGGTTCCGTGAACTTGACGGTCCTTTTAGGTCTCCGTTAGTCAAGTTTGAAGTCTAAAATCTTTCTCCAAGGGGCAAAATTAGCATTTATGGCTTGCCCCTTCCCACCAGGTTACTGACCAAATCTGGTTTATATCAGAAGTAATAGAATGGTGAGTATTGATCGAAGGAGAATGAAGGAAATTTCAATTTCCCTTTCTCCGAGATCTAACAATACTCACCATTCTATTACGGACCCAGCCTCCCAGCCCCACAGAGGCAAGCCATGGGTATCTCTTGTTTGGTGGCTATGCAAACAATATGAGCTTCATGGCAAACAGGTACTCGGCAGTTGGGAGCTGAGTACCTGGTTCCAGGAGTCGGTAAAGCTTACTAAGTCTATAGTCCTAGGGCCCAGCTATCCAGGCTAGCTGTATCAGAAGTAATAGAATGGTTGAGTATTGTTAGATCTCGGAGAAAGGGAAATTGAAATTTCCTGCAATTTAGCATAAATTTAGGGCGCAAAGAGAATTTGTTAAATATTGATGTTTCAACCTCTTTACAGGTGCGATGGACCTGGTTCAGATCAGATTTTTGATTGTAAGTTTTCAAGGAGCGGCACTTATTTAGCTGTCTGTGATGATTATAAACAGCTGTCGATTTACAAAACAGGCAACGAAGCATCATTGCTTAGCAACAGGTAAGACGCTAATAAACTGTTTCTTTTCTGAATCTCGTAGAGGATTGAACCCTTTAGCACTCAAACCAACCAAAAACAGTTTCAGCAGTGGTCTTGGGGAAATGTTCATTTGCAAACCAAGAGAAGACTTATATTCGGAAAATTTACAACTGAAGTGTCTGGCTCGATAACCGAGCCAGTCATTCCAATGGTCAATTTTCAAAAAAAAAATCTGTTGGTCAGCAAATGGACAATTTCTAAGAGAAAATTAAAATTTGATGGTAAAATGTTTAATGGCTAAGACTGGCCTCTTCTGTGGGGGGTTTGAGTTGAGGATTGGCCATTTGCAGGGCACAAGACAATACTATATTTGAGAATTTACCGCTGGAATGGCTGGCTGGATAAGCATGTTATGTTTAAGCTCTGCCCACTTTTTTATGCGTTTTGGAATCGATTTGAAACATTAAAACCTGAATTCCTAGAATCTAACTTTCAAGGTAACGATACATGTAAGCTGTTAAATATTTTGAAACAAATTTGACTCGGGCTGTTGCTTAGGCTGACACAACAGTTCCTAGTCAAATTAATTTCAAAATATTTAACAAAATACCTATTACGTTGTAAATCCATCAAAGATATATTATTTTTACACTTTCGTGATTGACAGTTTTCGAGTGAGTTATTTCAGTGCTGATTTTTCAAAAATAGTCTTCAGTTGGGGCTATAAATTGACGTTCTTCATGATTACAGCGCTAGTCAGTTTTTGCCGGCGTGACCGGTAAAGGGTTAATTCTGTAAATAGGTAATATTAATAATGGTAATTTACATGTTTTTATGTCTCCACAAAGCCCTCACCTCCAATCAGCTAATTCAATCTACACTGACTCTGATTTTATCAACTTGTTTATCTTTGCAAATGTTCTAACAGCAAATAATGTGCTGATAGCTACACTATTCTATTAACCGTTTGATGATCAAACTGAACAAAAAATGGCTTGTACAGTGGTCTTGAGAAATTTGCATTTGCGGACTAAGCGAAGAATTTTTTTTTAAATTTACCGCTGGAATGACTGGCTCGGTAACCGAGCCAGTCAATCCAGTGGTAAATTTTCCAAAAATACTCTTCTCTCATTCTACAAATGTACATTTTTTATGAGAAAATTTATATTTTCTCGAACAATGTTGAGGGTTAAATAGTTAGTTATTATATATGGTGTATGTTCTGTGCCATTTCAACTGTAGCTCCCTATTGTTGTATTGAGATGAACCAGCACATTGCACTAAAACCCCATTCTGATCTAGCTGAGTGTGGCTAGCATGAGACGGTACAATGGCCTAGACCAGTGGGCAGCTGTCCTGCATGATTATTGTAGTGTTGTATGGCTCTATTACCACTCATGTCTCTGAGTAAATTTATTTAATGGTTCTGGGGTGGGTGCTATTAATCTAATGAATTGTCAACTGCATGGAGATATTTCATTAATAGTAATAATTATTGTTATTGCTCTTGTTATTATTATGGTTTCATATTATACTGATATGTACTATCTGCATTGCTTTGTGAAATTCCATTCTAATTTTAATATTTTTTCGCAAATGTGTAATGTAGATAATTTAGTTAACCATTTAATGGTCATAGCAGCCAAAACCGGCCTCTTCTATGGTCCTGTGGAATGTCCATTTAAGGGCCAAGAGAACACAATTTTTGAAAATTTACCTTTAGAATGACTGGCTCGGTAACCGAGCCAGTCATTCCAGTGATAAATTTTCCAAAATTGTATTCTTGTCCTGTAAATGGACATTCAATAAGAAAATATTTTAATTTTTCGGACCAAATTTGACCATTAAGGTGTTAATTTAGACAAAGCCTGGATAGTATGCAGACAAAGCCTGTATTGTTTAGATCTTTGCGCTTGAGTGAAGTTGTTTGCTGTGTAAAATTAACCCTTTCATGGTCAAGCCTGCCAAAAACAGCTTCTGCAGTGGTTCTTGAGGAATGTCCATTTGCAGACCAAGAGAAGACTATTTTTGAAAATTTACCACTGGAATAACTGGCTCATTAACCGAGCCAGTTATTCCAGTGGTAAACTGTCAAAAGTAGTCGTGTCTTAGCGTGCAAATGGGCATTTAATAAGAAATTATTTTGACTTTCTTGACCAAATTTAGCAGGTTAAATGGCTATGGGTGGGTTGAGGTGGGAAATGCTGAATAATTAAATTTACAAACAGAAAACACTCAGAATTTAAGCATCATTTCTCTTTTCACCAGCCCTTAATAAAATAATTTTGAAATAATAGCACAACTTTCAGCAATGCCTTTATAAAAACAACCTTGCATCAACACCCCTTCCCCACCCACCCACTACTCGCTCTCAACAAAATTTAAATTCTATATAATTGAGCCCTTCATGACACCTGCATGTTGGCAATTCTATCCGATTAGTGTAAAAGTTTAAGTGGATTAACTTGAGTTTTTGTAAGATAATGTGGTGGGTCTGCCTACCAGAATCGGTAGCTTTATCCGCAAAGTGCTTCTGGAATGAGAGTATGAAGAAAACATAATGATATAAATACGGAACAATGACCTTGTCAACACTAAGGCATATGGTGCACAAATAACAGGGCGATCTATTTTGAAAATTAATCACTTGGTGATGCCAGTCATTCTACTAAGACATATGGTGCATTGGTCTTTATTTAATGGAAGAAATTCTGGTGAATATTTTGAAGCAAATTTGAATGGAAACTGTTGCTGCCTCAGGATGTCTTCTGTGGTGGTCTTGACAAACGCCTATTTGCAGACCAAGAGAAGACTATTTTTGAAAATTTGCCACTGGAATGACTGGCTCAATAATTGAGCCAGTCATTTCAATGTTAAATTTAAAAAATTGTCCTCTTGGTCTGTAAATGGCCATCTTTCTATGAGAATATTAACATTTTCTTGAACAAATTTAAGGGTTAGATAATTAACATGTCACGATTGATCAAGTCAATTTAAATATTTGTTTAGAGAATGTCCATTTGCAGACCAAGAGAAAATGATTTTTGAAAATTTACCATTAGAAAGGCTGGTTTGATAACTGGGTCAGTCATTGCGGTTGTGAATTTTCAAAAATAGCCCTCTCTTGGCTTGCAAATGGACGTTCTCTAAGCAAATTAGATTTTCTTGAACAATCATGACCATTATTAACCCCTCTTGTGTCAACTTAACTTTTTAATGGTCAAGTTGGTAAAAGAAAACGACCTCTGCAGCGATCTTGAGAAATGTCCATTTGCAGGCTAAGAGAAGAATATTTTTGAAAATTTACCACTCAATTGAGTGGCTCACTAACCAAACCAGTCATTCCAGTGGTAAACTTTCAAAAATACTCGTCTTGATCTTCAATTGGACACTGACTAAGCAGAAATTTGAATTTTCTTTACCATTACACTTTTGATAAATGTCGATTTGAATCAATGGTTTTGTAAATTTTCATTATAAATTTACAAAAATACTCTGGCTTGCAAAGATCAAAATTTCCTTGAAACGTATTGGCAATTAAATGGTTAATTGAAATAAATAGTATTTTGAGAGCTTTAATGCGCTGTAGACACAAGAGAGGTTAAAGGCTTTTTATAATGATGCCAAAAAGTTTTAATTGTTTCAGAAGTGTTAGAAAAAAGTAATTTGTCCACACGTTGGAATCGGTTTGAAATATGAATTCACAGAATCTAAATTTCAAGCTAGCTGTGACTATTTTCAAACTAATTTGACTTGGGGCTGTGGCTGCCTATGGCAGCAACAACTCCCAGCCAAATTAGTTTCAAAATATTCAACATAATGTTTTTTAAATTGTAAATTCATCAAGGACATACGCTTTGTACACTTGTGAAATCTTGTTCGATTTCCACGATACAAGTACGTCATTTTGATTGTGATGTCAGCTAACCGGTGACATTAATTGACCTTTCTACTTTATCCATCCATCAAATAACATCATAATTAACTACGTGACGTGTAGAATGACATCATAATCAATGACGTCATGAATGATGTAGATAAGTATGTCACGAACGCGTATTTGAAGACGGACTATGCGTTGTTGTACGAATTGTATGTCTTTACTATTTAACAAATATTTTGTTGAATATTTTGAAACTAATTTTACTGGGCGATGTTGCTTCCATAGGCACCCACAGCACCCAGTCAAATTAGTTTCAAAATATTTAACAGCTTATTTGTATAGTTTTCTGGAAACTGATAAACCGGGAGGTCAGGGATCAATCGATCCCAACACGAGCGAGGTGTGGGTGGATCTTAGCTGTAGGTGGGCAGGGCTTAATAAAAACTGGAAAAGTCCATTGGATTATAATGTCAGATACTTGAGAGACACATCGGATCGCTTCCTTGGTAGAAGAAAGTTTTGCGTTCATTTTGAAAATAAGGTAGAAAACAAATTAGCTTTTAGCAGAATTATTTGGGAGTCTAAAGTTTCATCAGATAATGTGTTTTAAAATCACTCACAGTGATATACATATTTTATCTATCTATATACATATTAAATATTATATCTTGGAAATATGAAATATAATTATTATATATCCAACCTTAGTCATGTGTAGTAAAAAGTAAGCAAATCTTGTATTATAAAATATTGATTTTCCCTTGTGTAGTGGGATTGGCCTAATATCAGGTGGCAGTAACTGTAATGTCTCCACAGCTGTTGTTCTACAAGCAATGGCCTGGAAGCATCTGTGTACACTGCGCCACAGCAAGAAGTGACTTGGGAGAATTTTTATGAATTACTATTTAGATACTACTGCACCACAAAAACGTTCAATTTTAGCTCACCTAGGTGAGCTTATGCAATCACGATTTGTCTGTCTGCCTGTTTGTCTGTCTGTCTGTCTGTCTGTCTGTGAGTGTCTGTCTGTCTGTCATCTGTCAACAATTGTGGCACGTTTCGCCATTTGTTGATGGATTAAAACCAAATTTGGCAAATATGTTCCTTTTGGCAATATCTATTTGGGATATGAAGATGAAGAGTTATGGCCCTTGTGTAGATTATTGCGGTGAGGTAGGAGAGGATGTTAACCCTTTAAACCGTACAGACCAGAAGAGATAAATTATTTAATAGTCAGGATTTGTCAAGAAAATAAAAAATTTTGGTTTGATGGATGTCCAGGCCTAGTGAAGACTATTTTAGAAAATTTACACCTGAATTACTGGCTCTGGACTGAGCTTCAGAGAAGCCATAATGATAAATATAGGATCAGGTCTGTCACTCTAGCATCTGACGCTATACTCAAGTGCATCACATGTTAGCTGATGTCATGATTATAATGATATATTATAACTCTCATGAAAATTGAAGTCTGTCACTGAAGTGTATGAATTGTATATCTTTGATGAATTTAGAATTTAATAAACATTTTGTTGAACATTTTGAGCTGTTGCTGTCATTGCCTCCAGTCAAATTAGTTTCAAAATACTCAACAGCTTACCGGTATAGTTACATTGAAATTTAGATCCTAGGTATTCAGAATTCAAGGTTTTTAATTGAGTCCAACACACATAAAAATGGGTGGAGCTTATAGAGAAATGGATGTGGCATGGCTCGAAATAGATCCTTCAATTATTAACCCCTTCACCGTGGAATTTCCATTATCTCATTTTCAAGGCAATCATACAGGAAAACTGTTGAATCTTTTGAAATTAGTATGACTGGAAGCCGTCGCTCCCGTCAAATTAATTTAAAATTATTCAACAGATTAAGTTTTATAGTGTAAAGAATATACTTTTTTTCCGGGATTTGTCTGTGAAAATGTTAATGCTAATTTGGCTTGGAGCAACATAGTATTTCTGCTATCATAAACAATTTCTCAGTGCATTATTTTATGTGCTATGTAGTGTTGAACTGTTTAACCAGTACATTACACCTGTGTACAGGTAAAGCACAATGAGCTTAATTGATGTCATTGCATGGTGGTCAGCATATGGCTAGATCAGGTCATTTCCATGTTGACATATGGTTATTTATGCAAAACTATCTTAATCTTTTGTTGCAGGTTAAATATTAAAACTGCATTATATTTTGACAGTAATTACCGCTTTAACACTTTACCACTGGAATGAGTGCCGTGATGACCCATCCAGTCATTACAGTGATAAATTTTCAAAAATAATCTCTTGATCTGCATATAGAGATATTATTATAAGAAAATGTTAATGTTTGTGAATAAATATAATGATTAAAGGGTTATTAATTTCTTTCAGATCAATGTCAAAGTTACAGATTCAGGTGTATATTTTGTAAAAGATATTGCTGAAAGCTGTTGCTGAAGGATGTGGCAACAGCTTTGAGCAACATTGTTTTTCAAAATGAACACAAGAAATCATATAAATGGTATTTAGCCCTTTATTTTCCACAAAACTTGAAATTTTCCACCAGTGTATGTCCATTTGCAGGCCATGATAAGGCAATTTTTTAACATTAACCACTGGAATGACTGGATCGGTTGTCGAGCCAGACATTCCAGTGGTAAATTTAAAGAAATAGTCTTGGTCTGCAAATAGACATTTCTCAAGACCATTGTATAGGCCAGTTTTGGGCGGCTTCGGCGTGAAAGTGCTAACCCTTTAATCCTCACACCGTCCAAGAGCGGCTTCTTCCGTGGTTTTGAGAAATGGCCCTTTATAGAGCAAGAAACTAAATTAAAAAAATTTACCACTAGAAGGGCTGCCTCGATAACTGAGCCAGTCGTTACAGTGGTAAATTGTCAAAAATTATCTGAAAATTGAGCACATTTAAGGGTTAAAGGGTTAAGAATCGGAAGAATTCTGGGACTCAGAGGTTAGTGTACTGGCTTTCTTAACCAATCATCCTGGTTCGTGCCTCTGCGTGTGACTATCTCGCTATTAGAGTAAATTTGGGCGATCTACAGCACGCCTCTTTCCTCTGTTCACCCAGGAGTATAAATGGGCACCAGTGTCAAGACCGGGGAAGTTCGCTGTAATAGTGTTATGTTAGCTGAATATAAAACCTAGGTATGGCCTGAATCTCATCCTACGAAATTTGGGACTTGATATAGGCCAATCAAACGCATAACTTAGGAATATGAAATCTCAGTCTAGGCCCTTTGACCCATCAATCCTCGAATTTGTTCAAGAAAAACTAATTTTCTCATAGTAGATGTCCAATTGCATATCAAGAGAAGACTATTTGAAAATTTATCACTGGAATGACTGGCTCGAATTATCGAGCCATTCATTCCAGTGGTAAATTTTCATAAATTATCTTGGTCTGCTCACGACCAGTACAGAAGCTGTTTTTGGCCGGTTTGAGTGTTAAAGGATGTAAACAGTTTGATTGCAGGTTGTTGTTGTCTTATTCAGGTTAATGGCTTTAACTTGTAGCCATTTTCGTTATATGCTTCCAGAAACATAGACTCTCTATCTCAATCCATCCCATCCCATCCCATCCCACCCCACCCCACCCCACCCCACCCATCCCATCCCATCCCATCCCATCCCATCCCATCCCATCCGTCCATCCAACCATCCATCCGCCCGTCCATGCAGGTATGCATCCATCTATCCATCCAGTCAGCCAGCCAGCCAGCTACCATCTATCCATCCATCCATCCATCCATTCATTCATTCCATTCATTCATTCATTCATTCATTCATTCATTCATTCATTCATTCATTCATTCATTCATTCATTCATTCATTCATTCATTCATTCATTCATTCATTCATTCATTCATTCATTCATTCATTCATTCATTCATTCATCCATCCATCCATCCATCCATCCATCCACACATTCATGCATGCATGCACACACACACATGCACGCATGCACCCACCCACCCACCCACCCATCCATCCATCCATCCATCCATCCACCCATCCACCTAATTTGTTCGTTTGTTTGTTATCAGTGGTAATGTATTCATTGCTTGGCAAATATCTCTGTGAATGTAATCTTTGTGACAATTGTTTTGCCAATTGTCAGCTTGAAGAGACCTTGTGCCATTGTCCATGACACAGACCTGCTAGTGATATAACTAGAGAATTTAATATGAGTGTGTGTGCCACAAGACCAGCACTAATCCCGCCCAGCTTTGTGTGCCATTGTGCTGCATTCTGGGTGCCACAGTTCAGGCATATGTGAGACCATGTCACGCACTGACGCTTAACAAAATGGGAAGTGTGCCCAGCATAGCAGACACGGGATTCTACTCAGAGCGGACTGCGGAGGTATTCATCATAATTCGTCAGATACGGCGGCGGCAAAATGCACAAATCTTGTCAGCACATTAATGGGCATGTTTTTGGAATTTCTCTGTATAACTATGATTGTTTCATATGGCTATTCAGTCACGATATTCTGAATGGCTCGCAATATTAGCTCAGCATAATTATAATTTCTGTCATGTTTCCAAATAGTGTCTTGTTGAAGATGGATAAAAAATCCAGGTAGATGTTTCTCATTATCCCCATGTGTTTTGACAACAATGGCAGGGATATTGCATTCACCTCTGACCATCTGTTTGTCCATCCATCCACCTATCTCCTGTGAAATCATTTGTTGGAATTTCACCAAATTTGTTCTGTGTATTACCCATGTGATTCTGGATTGCAAGGCAATGTTTACATTAGGCTCGGCCTCTGATGGTAGGCAGGAAGGGGGTGGGTCAAAGCCTGACAAGACCTGGCTTTGCATTGGTCTTTAAAAATCTCATCTGTAATCTAAGAGAAGAATATTGGTTAACCCTTTAATGGTCAAATTTAGTCAAGAAAATAAAAAAATATTTGTTTATTAAATGTTCATTTGCAGGCCAGGAGTGGACTATTTTTGAAAATTTACCGCTGGAATGACTGGCTCGATTATCGGCATTCCAGTGTTAAATTTTCAAAATACTCTTCACTTGGTCTGCAACTGGACATTCCTCAAGATCGCTGCAGAAAGCATTTTGGCCGGCTTGACCATGAAAGGGTTCGATTTTGCCGCTGAAATGACTGGCTTGATAACCAATAATAATTTTCTCTTGGCCTGCAAAGGGAAATATGCTATGCAAAAAATTAATTTTTTTGTGACAAAACTTGACCATTAATAGAATAATGGTTAATTTAAAAACATGATCTATAAGTAGTTGTTACTAATATGTCTGTCTCTTAATAGAAGTGTATGTTGATAGAGCCAGCCATATTAGTCAAAGATTTTTAAAAATACATGATCATAGATCGTTTTTCTCCGCAATCATGATTTATCTCCCTTAGTACACGCGACCAATGAAGGTTTATTCCTGCTCTCTTTCTCACTCTCTCCAATTACACATATACCAGAGACCGGCCATTTCATCGTTTCATTCGTAAATCGCGACTAAATTAGAATACTGTGGTATCTGCGATCCAATTAATCTGAATTGCTGAAGCAAATTAAAGGAATCCCTTCAAGTTTGAAGATATTGATTTTGAAAAGATTAGTTAGCTATATGATACCGTGAACGAAACAAGCTTATTGGCACTTAGAGTTCCTGTAGGCGTCTTTTGTTTATGCGGACATACACATGTGACGCATGCATACGCACACACACACACAGTCATTCACACTCATACACACACATTCACATGCATGCACACATGCACATGCATGCACACATGCACGCACACACACACACACACACACACACACACACACACACACGCACACACACAGGCATTTATGAACACAGAACCACACTCATACGTCGACATAAAAACACAAACTAACATTCACGCATGAATCCACGGCTTCACACATGCATGCACACACAGATATTATCCAGATATTGTTTTAAAATGTTATCCCGGGATTCCCAATTTCTCCTTTTCAATTCAGCCACGCATGTAGACAGAGACCAATTCGGCTGGACAATGACAAATTCCAGGCAAATTAGTTTAAAGATTTTATTTTAATTCTGGTTAAAATAATATTTTTTGTATCTTCCGTTGTAAAGAATTTGACATATCTAGTCCCGGCCACCTCTATCTAAGCTCCACCCACACCTCACTCGTGTTGGGATCGATCGATCTCTGAACTCCCTGACTATCAATTTCTAGAAAACTGTATATGTAAGCTGTTGAATATTTTGAAACTAATTTGACTGGATGCTATGGCAGCACCAACGGCCTAGGCAGGAACAGCGCCCAGTCAAATCAGTTTCAAAATGCTTAGTCCGTCAGTCATCAATTAAGCGTTCGTGATGAACTTATCTATGCCATTCATGGCAGCAAAAGCGCCCAGTCAAATTAGTTTCAAAATATTCAACAGCCTACCTGTATAGTTTTCTGGAAATTGATAGTCGGGGAGTTCAAGGATCAATTGATCCCAACACGGATGAAGAGTTGGCGGAGCTTAGCTAAAGATGGACGGGGCATAGCAAAAACCGAATTCCTCCATTCTTTCTATACAGAGTAAATCAGAAGTATGCTGGATCCTTTTACTCCACACGATGGATCTTCTATGCCATCATATTGGATGAGGGGCCCATTATATATGTCCCTACACCCGCTTGACCCACCCACCACAATTTTAATTGCTTAATTCTATTTTTGCTATGTATTCCTGTTCATTAAAATTGAAATTTCAATCATCTCTCCTACATAACGTAGTGGAGTTTGTTTAAATGTCTGGTTTACAATGAGTTTCTGTCATGCTGAGACAGTTTGTCACCCAATTGTAGCATATGTGTACATTTTGATAATGAGCCAGCTCAAGATTAAATCATAAATTAAAAGGAATTTTGTTCTACGTATATATTAATTAATTTGTTGAAATATACAACAATAAATCATACTACTGCTGATGCTGTTTTGAAAAACAAATTTACCGGAAGGTCATTTCGGCCTTCGTTTGGCAAGAAGCGCAATTCGGATAAATGATTTTTCTTCATACTATTCGTCTATTTTTATATTTATTTTTGTTTAAACCCAGTTTTTTAATAAATAAGAATTAATACGGTTAAATCCTGAACCAGTATATCTTGTTGTTATCATGGTTGTTGTTGGCTGTTGTCGCCTGGCAGGGCACGCGCAACAGCTGTGGCGTGCGTGATTAAGAAATACTGCATTCATCTCCACCAGTCCTTTTATCTTCAAGTATGATTGGATAGAGAAGCACCAAGCAACAGCTTGTTAGACTTCTTTAGAGGGCTTTTCAAGACAGCTTAGGGAGGCATAATACAGAGACATCAGTCAAATCTGATTCTAATACTGGATACCTGCTTAAGGAGGCTGCAAGATTGTTGTTCTTTAAGATGGGTGGTCGTTAGACCACCCGTCCTAAAGAACAAGAATCTTGCGGCACCAAAAACCATATATAGGAACAAGATTCTATTATATGATCATATTTCTTTAGCGACTGCTCTTTGATGGTCCTCAAAGTTAAGTATCCATTATAGACAGGTTTTTAAGAGTATAATTTTAAAAGTCATGTCACAACTTGTGAATTCCTACTGGATTGGGATAGCGGTGTGGTACAGCGGTTTCGGGAGTGTGGGGGTGGGTGTGGGGGTGATGGGGTGGGGAGATGATTCACTTTTGCTTTTTTGCTTTTATATTCCAAGTACAAGAGATTCGTGTCAATCGTCTTGTCACTTTCCGCTACACAGAGAGTGAATGCAGGTGATATTATGATGAGATGTGTCAGTTATATTGAGAGAGGAGACCTTTAAATAATGTCATGTGAATGTTTTAATGCTGCCTCTTGTCCTCCCCAACGCCCTTTATCATATAAAGAAAGATGCTTTATTGTTAAATATATCCTCACCTGCAATATTTGTTTGATCTTCCTGTGCCACAGGCATTGAAGATAAAGATTGGAAATAACGTATTTATTGTCTAACCTGTTTTAGATCATGGCAGCCACGCCCGATCAAAGGTAACTAAAAACAGATAGTCACCAAAATACTCAACAGTTAGAGAAAACGTGTTTTTTTAGGTCTAAAAATTGTTTTTTTTATCCCCCCTCTCTTTGACAGAGGATTATGTATTTGCTTCTGTCCAACTGTGTATTCATTTGTCCGTCTATCCATTCATGTGTGCATCTATTCAAATTTTTATCATACTATTTGGTTGCCTCTGTGGCAATCTGTGTAGGAAAAAAGCCTATTATTGTTGTGCATGAGTCTTACCTGTCTGACTGCTGCAAGCCACCAGGCAATAATTTCAATGGGAAATAACTCTTGGATCGGCTGAATATTTTGAAAACAATTTGACTGAATGTCAATTGATTTCAAAAGAATCAACATATCTAGAGTTAAACCCCATGGAAAATTTAGTCTGTAGATAGTTAACACAAAAAATTTGACAAGATAAAAAAATTTGGCCAGGGAATGTCTACTTAAATTACTTTTGAAAATTTACCACTGGAGCCAGTCATTCCAGTTGTGAGTTATCAAAAATAGTCTTTACTTGGCCTGCAAATGGACAATTCTCAAGATCTAGGGAGAAGTCCTTTTAGGCCGGCTTCAATGAGTTAATCCCATCAGTACAGGTGTGTGGAGTAACACACTGTTAATCTTCAAGCCCCCCCCCCACCCCATTTTTATCTATGCACCACCAATTTCTAGCTATGTCCCACCCATTTCTAGCTATGTCCCTCCAATTTCTAACTTATCTCCCACTCATTTCTAGCCATGTCCCACCCATTTCTAGCTATGCTTCACGCATTTCTAGCTATGTCCAACCCGTTTCTAGCTATCTCCCACCCATTTTTGGCCATGCCCCACCCATTTCTAGCTATGTCCCACCCATTTCTAGCTATGTCCCACCAATTTCTAGCTATGTCCTACCCATTTCTGACTATGCACCACCCATTTCTAGCTATGTCTCACCCTTTCCTAGCTATGTCCCACCCTTTTCTAGCTATGTCCCACCCACTATATTATATATCCATGTTGGAATCAATTTTACCACTGAAACAAAACAACATGAATTCGCAGAATCCCAATTTCAAGCTAACTGTACCGAGAAGCTTTTGAGACTAATTTGACTGGAGCAGCAACAGTTCCATGAGTCAAACGTACTTTTCAAAGTATACAACAGAATGGTGATAACCCTTACAACTCTGATGTTAATATTGTATCTTTTACTGCAGCAATCGCAAAGAAAGTGGTGTACATTTTCCAACAATTTTGGTGGATGATGTTGCTGTCTACGACAGCAACATCTTCCACCAAATTTGTTGAAAACTGAATGCCAGTCCATCTTAATTTAATTTTGAAAATTTAATTTTTTTAAATTATAGTGGTAAGGGTTAAATTGTAAATTCACTAAAGATGTAACATTTGTTCACTGTCGTGATAGACTTTTCAACTTCATAACAGATGGAGTGCTCCAGTTAGGGACCAGTATCCAAGAAAATACTGACTGTTTTCATGAGATACTGGACCAATTTTAAAACTGATCAGTACCAGATACTGATTGAAAAACCCCACATTGGGACATCTGCGCTTTAACCCTACCCACTCTGATGTCAATATTCTCTCTTTTACCCTGACAAAAGCAAAGAAACGGGCGTACAATTTTCAACAATTTTTCTGGACGATGTTTCGGTCTCCGACAGCACCATCTTCCACCAAATTTGTTGAAAAATGTACACCAGGTCATCTTTTAATTTAATTTGAAAATTTAAAATTCTGACATCATTGTGGTAAGGGTTTAAAATCATACTTGTCAAGTGTGTAGTGTACTCTTTTATCTAATCTTAGTACTACTGCTACTGTTGCTGCTGCTGCTACTACTACTACTGCTGCTGCTGCTGCTGCTGCTGCTGCTGCTGCTGCTGCTGCTGCTGCTGCTGCTGCTACAGCTACTACTATTACGAGTCTAGAGCGGTACTGATCCGAGTGAGCAGATACTAACTGAAAAGGAATTCTATCAGTACAGTACTGTCTGTCTGAAAAATTAACAAGAGCACTGGACAGACGTATACATCATTTTGATTGTGACATCAGATAACAAGTGACATATTTTGATTACGATGTCCGATACATGATTGACAGATTGGATCAATCCCTCTATTTTGATCTGTGAATAGGCGAAGGACTTTGCTGAAAGCTGTTGCTAATATTATCATCACATTTCTTCTCTGGGAGATTTTTTCTGCAAACAAGCAGTATGAGTAGAAATTAAGTTCACTAGCTCTGCGATTCTTCCTGGAGTCACTGAACCTCTCCCCGCCGCTCGTGTTGTCCAACATGATGCTTAGGCTTTTATTTGCTTATCTTTAAGCGGCCAGATCAGGTTTGTCCTGATGCAGGAATGAAGGCCGTTACGGGAAATGACTGTCCATCCCGCGCTAATATCACAACCTATTTCCAGCACGCGATATGTGATTCCTGGCCCGCTAAGACTTCCTGCCAAACTCGTCAATTTCCTGAGGATTGTGGGATATAATTATAAAGCACCGCCTCGTCTGATTGTCGTATAAGTGTTGCGTTGATTGCATGTGAATCAGTGTTAGGTTAATTATGAGTTAGTGTACTACTGCTCGGGTTTTTTTAAGTCTTTGGCGTTTCACCTCATGATACACATACATGTTGTATCTTTATGACTCTCTGACCAAAAATTGTCACCAGATATTGTCAAAACTAGGGCTGTAATGATACAATTCGGGATGATACGATACATATCACAATAGACAATAGACCTTTCCAGTTTATCCTTCAATCATATGATGTCATAATCAACTACGTGACGTGTAGGATGTTGTCATAATCAATTATGTTATGAATGATGTAGTTAATTTCGTCACAAATGCTTAATTGATGACGGAATAAGCATTGTTGCACGAATTGTAGGTCTTTACTATTTAATAAAGATGCTGTTGAATAGTCTGAAACTAATTTGACTGGGCGCTGTTGCTGCGGTCAAATTAGTTTCAAAATATTCAACAGCTTACCTGTATATTTTCAAAATATTCAACAACTTACCTGTATAGTTCTTTGGAAATTGATAGTCAGGGAGTTCAGGGATCTATCGATCCCAACACGGGAAAACTGTGGGTGGAACTTACCTAAAGATGGGTGTGGCATAGGTAAAACTGGATTCCTCCATTAGCCTCGCCCCATAGGCAGACAAGGGTATTATGATCGGGTCTGCCTCTATGCATGTCCAGAGCTGTATCTCAAAAACTGATGATCCGATTAGTCTCAAAGTTTAACATAATGAATGAACTTGCCATGCAGGAGGATTTCCAGATTTCGTCGTAATCCGGATAAAGGAATTTGTATCCAGATCTGATAAAATTGAGGATCTGTTGATCTCTCGGAAACTATTGGTCTGATTTTGCTAAATTTGCAGACACAGGACCATTGACTAAAATTTCATAACTTTGGAAAATACGAAAAAAATATGGAAAATCTGAAAACTTTGCAATGTGACAAAAACAGGCAAACAAGCGTCTTGTTCACAATGTACCATTTATTGGTTACAATTTCATCTATGACAAGGGAGATAATTATATAATCAAGGGAAAAAATCTTGAACATTTTAGTGAATGGTCAGGCCAGCCAGAAAATGACATCTGTAGTGTTCCTAAGGAGTGTCCATTTCCAGACCAAAAGAAGACTATTTTTGAACAATTTACCACTGGAATGTTTGGCTCGATGAACAATCCAGTCAGTCATTCCAGTGTTAAATTTTCAAAAATATTCTTCTCTTAGCTTCCAAATAAACATTGAATATCCAAATAACTTGATGTTCTTGACCAAATTTCATGATTATTAGGTAAAAAACCCCTTGTATTGTTTGACCGTCTTCAAAAATACATGTGTCTTTGTTCACCTACTTTTATAATTTGCATTGTGATGCTTTTAAGTAACAATCCTTCAATAGGTACAATTCCATTAAAAAAAATATTAATAAAAAATAGACAATAGATCTTCTAGGATAGGAAATAAATCCAAATTTAGTAAACCAAATACTTAACCCAGGCCCGATCATGACTAAATTTAGCCAAGACAATAAAAATGGTTCCTTACTGAAAGTTTATTCACAGGCCATGAGAAAACTATTTTTGAAAGTTTACTCCTGGAATGACTGGCTCTGTTATCGAACCGGTCATTCCTATGATAAATTTTCAAAAGTAATATTATCTTGATGTGAAAATGTACATTCTTCAAGAGCACTGCATAATGCAGATCCCAGCTTGTGGCCGGATTTACCATGAACGGCTACTGCAGTGGTCTCAGGAAGTGTCCATTTGCAGACAAAGAGAAGATGATTTTGGAAAATTTATCACTGGAATGACTGGCTCGGTTATCGAGCCAGTCATTCCAGTGATAAATTTTCAAAAATAGTCTTCTTTGGTCTTCAACTAGACATTTCCTATGAGAAAGTTGAAATTTTCTTGAACAAATCCAAGGATTAAAGGGTTAAATAAAGCACAATGATGATTCACATACGTTTCAGTTTACTTTATAAAAAAATTGGGCCAGATCTTTCATGATATTATTATGGAAAGGTTAGGCTTGTGTGATGATTAGCTGTACAATTCTTTCTAAATAAAGAATTTGTGTGACAATGAATATTAAACAGAATCGATGGATCCAATCTCTCACTCTGGTATCTGATGTCATAGTCAAATATGTGACATGTTTGCTGGCATCACAATCAAAATGATGTATAGCTCACTCATTAAAATTTTAAAATTTCATGAAGTGTCTTTGATGAAGGTACAAAGATTATGATATAAATATTCCATTGAATATTTTGAAACTAATTTGACTGCCATAGGCAGCGACATCCCCCAGTCAAATTAATTTCAAAACATTCAACAGCCTACCTGTCTAGTCACCTTGAAATTTAGATTCTGTGACTTCAAGTTTCAAATCGTCAAATTGATCCCAACACATATAGAAGGTTGGCAGAGCTTCGGTAGAAAAGGATTGAGCTTAGTTAGAAATTGTCAATCCTGCTTTCCCAACCATTGTCAAACCATGGTTTGGCCATAAATTTACCTTGAAAACCCATAATTGACCATGCAGGTTAAATAGCACCACAGTCCGATAATGGTCGACTATGATCAATAAATTTCTCCTGACCATGATAAAACCATGTTTGACGGTCGGCCACAGAACATGGTCCAACAGAACATGGTCATGGTCAAATAATTATTCTTGAAAATGTTCAAAAACAATTTAAAAAAGTTCCTGAAAATATTCAAGAGCAGTTTAGGAACATTTTATGAGATTAAGTTCAAGAATTGTTTTTCAGTAATATCTTTTGTAGATATTGAGTGACATCTCTGACCATGATATCACTGTCAATAGGAATAACATTGAAGTTCTAGTAACCATGGTCGACCATGATATATCATGGCCAATAAAGGACTTTTGTTAAAAATATTGCTGACATATCAGACCATGAACTGACCATGATATCGCTGTCAATAGGAATAACATTGAAATTCTCTAGTAATCATGGTCGACCATGATAATATTATGGTCAGTAAGGTAGAAATTCAGTTACACATGAACTGACCATCAAGTGACCATAATATCGCGGTTGATAACAAATCCTCTGAAAGCCTTGGCAAATTTGGTCACATGGTTTTTCATGGTCATCTAACCATGATAGACTGACCATGTTAGCATGGCCATTAGGACCATGGTCAGGTGTGCAAAAAATCATGGTCCACCATGAACTACCATGGTCGACCATTACATCATGGTCAGCAGGAAATCAGGG